>JARWLC010000018.1:55380609-55508109 GCA_033318265.1 Phyllotis vaccarum
CTCTCTCCCTCTGCTTCCAACTTGTGGATAAGAAGTAAGCTGTCATCAGCTGATTCCTCCTCGTGTCTGCCTTCATGTTTTTATGTTCTCGGCCATGATGGTAATGGTCTGCCTAAGTCTCTGAAACTGTAAGCAAGGCTCCAATCAAATGCCTTCTTTTATAAGTTGCCTTGGTCAAGCTGTCTTTTCACATAATAGAACACTGACCTAGACATTCTTTATAGCAGATGCCCTGAAAGGTCAGCAGGTCCAGAAACATTGTGGCCCTGATCTCCAGCTCCTGAGAGGGGCAGGCTGCAACATTTCCAAGAAAAAAGTAACAGGGAATTCCTGTCCTAACTTCCTGACTTAGGCTTTAGTTACAGAAAGGTCCAAACTCTCGAAATGAGCCCAGTGGCTACCCAGAGCAACAAGCTCCTGTGGCTAAAATTCTTAAGTGTTTACTGTCTACATTTTATATCTCATTTAATCCTTACACCATTGATAACAGTGATCACTTGTTCCTTACGTTTAGTATGTATCTTTTGTGTTGAAGTTTCCTATAGAATTTGACTTACTGACCTTTTCCAAAACCTGTGAACATCGGTGCTTTTATGAACACCATTTTTTAGACAAGAAAGAGAGACACAGAAAGTCAATAACCTTAAGGAACTCAGGACTGAAGAGGTTATGGTAACCGAAGTTTCAGAGTATGGGGTAGAGCTGAACTTCAGAGCTGGCGTTCTAATTCCAGAGGCTGAGACTAGACAGTACCTATGAAAGACCCCCGGGGGTGCAGGACCCCCAGAACGGATCTTCCCTCAGGAAGAGACCCCAGGACCCAAGGACCGAGCCGAATCCACAGTTCAGATGCAATCAGCACAAGGTTTATTTGAGGAAGCACAGGATCCTGTGGCCCAGTCATTCGAGAAGACTTGAGCACTCAGGCCTTTGTTCAGGGCCTTTTTATAGTGTTTGGGAAGCAGAAGCATGTGTACAAAAGCAGATGCATGGTTACAGGGTTCTGATTGGTTAGTTCAATGAGACCACCTCTGAGGGGCAGTCAGAGTCCAGGTGGCTGTTGTTGGTTTTGGCCCAGGGCCTGGGCCAAACCACAAGCCAAGACCACCGGTTATTTTTTCCCAAAATATTTTGTCTTGTAAGTTGTTTTCTTGGATTTGCTGGCCTCGGTCGAGGTCACCCTGTATGTTGGTTATCTCAAGGCCTTAGCTTGTTTTTCTTGGTCATGGGCTGGGGCCCACCCAAAACTATTTTTGCTGCCATCCTGCATTTTTATTTTATCACTTAAGTTTTGCAAAATGGCGTTACTGCTGTTTTAGCATTAAGGCTTTTATTAGCTTGAACCGGCCATATACTGTCCAGTGTGCCCTTGTGTGAGGAATTTTTGCCATCCAGCCCCAGACCATAAGTGAATTTGGTGCTATTCTTAACTCCAGCCTGACTTAGCATGCCTTGCTAGTATTGATTATTTATGAGGAGGGGAGGGAAAAGACAGAGGGTCTTACCAGAGGGCCCAACATTCCCCCATTTTCTTTTTTGCCCGAGTAAAATCATTTACTCTATGAGGAGTTATTGTTAATATCTCGTTGTCTTGTAGCATGATACTGTTGAGTTAATATTAGGGCATGGACGACCGATAACCTATCTTTTACAAATTGGGTCAACCGGTTAATGATACAAGGCCCAAAAGTCAGAATCAAAAGTAGGATAATGAGGGGCCCCATAAGGGAAGATACAAGAGTGGTGAACCATGGGATCGATTCCAGATTCCCTCATACCATGATTGTTGGGATTCAAAGTCTCTTTTGCGTTTCTCTAACCTTTCTTTTAGTTTGTCCAGGGTTTCTGTTACTAATCCGGTTTGGTCAGCGTAAAAGCAACATTCTTCTTTAAGAGCGCACATAGACCACCTTCTTTAAGAAACAGTAAGTCTAGGCCTCTTCTATTTTGTAGTACCACTTCTGACAAGGAAGATAAGGACTCTTTGAGGGCCCTCATCGACTGTTCTAGCGCCTTGAGGTCCTCATTCATGGCTAGGTGTAAACTTATATACTGGTCAGTACGGACCAGGGCAGTTGCCCCCGTACCGACTCCCGCAGCTATTCCTCCTATCCCCAATATCATGGCTAGAGTGGTTAAAGTCACTGGTTCCGCCTAAATCTATGGGGCTTGTCTTTATAATATTCAAGCACTGTCTCGTCAGGGTGGTAAGAGATTCGGGGCCAGAGTTGTATCAGAACACAGTAGTCTCTAGCCTGATTCAGGACTTGAGCCGAAACACAGGGAGTGAGACCAGTGCTACAAGCCCAAAAGCTTCCATTGGTTGGGGTGAGATAGTATGAGCCCGGTGGGATTTTGATTGTAGTATTACAGAAGGGGAGTGAGGCAGGGGGCTGCCCTATGCATAGGCCTGCGCCGGATACTTGTGATAATGTGAGAGCATGATCTTTTTCTTGACAATATGGGGGAGGGGAGGTGTGGTTAGTAAAGTTGCCTAGAAAAGCTATTCCTTCATAGTAAGGGGGGCTAGGGTTCAGGCATAACAACAATTTTGAGTCATTTCCGGTTTCGTGGCGTTAAGGGCTTGGTAGGCTCCCTTAACTAGGTTTAAGAGTCTGTCCCCAGTACCTGGTAGGGGACGTGTAGGGGAAGAGGTCAGGGTTGGAGTAGGTGTGGAGGTGTGGTTTTCTTGCCTTATAATGATCACCTTTTTGATAGAGGGTTTTCTTTGTTCAGGGAGGACAAGATTGGGGCCTATAGGTCGAGAGATCGGCTCTTTTAGGAGGAGGCAGAGCTTAAAAGTAAGACCGGGGTCAGCCCCCTCTAGATAAAATCTAAGCCCCCATTGGCGCCCTCGGATCCAGTCTCGGTTATTCTTTCTGCTTGAGTAAATGAGATGTTGAGTGGATTACAAGTAAAGCTCAGGCAAGGTCCATCTCCGTACCATCTACAGGCCTGTGGGGCCATCCAAGCTGCTGGTCCCGTTGTTCCTATAGTTTTACTGTTAAAGAGACCCTTCCAGTCTTGATGCCTGAATCTCCTTCCTACCCTGATAAGGTCCCAGGATGAGGAGGGCCCCAATAGGTGGTTCCTCCTGTTTCACATCCCCAGGCAGAGCAATAGTAACTCTCAAGACCGCCACATTTCCGAGCTAGTCTCGAGTTCTACCATCCTAGGGCATACATAGAAAGGGGCTCTTGCCAGGTTGTCCCTTGCGACTGGGTGACTGCACCCAACAGCCGCTTGAGCACAACCACAACCTGCGGAGCTTGTGCATACCTGAGAGGGGTCGAGCCCCCATGTGTTTCTTGGGTCAACAGCAGGAATGTCCCATTGCTCGAGACCAGCCATCAGTTGGCATAGATCGGGGGTTAGAGCTGGCCACCAAGTCCAAGCGGGGTATTTGTCAGAGGAGGTTTCCCAAACTATATCCCCTGTTCCAGAAATCACCTGCCAGGTTTTGACCAATTGGCTGATGTGGGGACCCTTCTGATCTTAATATACCCAGAGCAAAAACAATCCATATTAGAGCCGCGTGAGTCTTAGCTTTAGCGGATTTTGGGTGCGTTGAACTTTCCATCCTTTCTGGAGATCGGGTTCCTCTGCTGAGCCGTCTGGTCCTGGATAGGCTGGTTTCACGTGGGAGGCGTGGATCCAGGCTGCGATACCGTCGACCTTTAGCGCCGTTGGGGTGGTCAGAAGGACGGTGTAGGGTCCCTTCCACCGGGGCTCAAGAGTCTTGACCTGATGCCTACGGACCCAGACGGAGTCGCCGATCTGGAACTGGTGTGGCACAGTTGGGTTTTTCAGTTGCTCTTGGTAAGCCGCAGCCAGTGGTCTCCAGACTTCCTTCTGGACAATCTGGATTGCCTGGAGGTGAGCTTGTAGGGTAGCACGGTCAGCAAAAGAAGAAATATCAGGATCAAGGAAATTCACAATGGGAGGTGGTGCCCCATATAATATTTCAAAGGGAGTCAAACCCAGGGGCCCAGGGGTATTCCTGGCCCTGTACAGGGCCAGGGGCAGGAGGAGGACCCAGTCCCTAGAGCCAGTTGCAAGCGTTAATTTGGTTAAAGTCTCCTTGATTGTTCTATTCATTCGTTCTACCTGTCCTGAATTCTGGGGGTCTATATGCACAATGTAATTTCCAATCAATCTCCAACAACTTGGCCACTTTCTGACTTACCTGGGAGACGAAGGCTGGACCATTATCAGTACCCAACACTTGGGGCATCCCATACCTAGGGAAGATCTCTTCAAGTAACTTCTTGGTAACCACACTGGAGGTCTCGTGCTTGGTGGGGAAGGCTTCTGCCCATCCTGAAAAGGTATCTACAAAGACTAACAAATACTTGTAGCCATATAGTCCAGGTTTTACTTCTGTAAAGTCAATTTCCCAGTGTACACCAGGGCGATGTCCACGGGCGCGTATTCCGGGGACAGCATAAGTCTTTCTTGCGTTTACCTGTGCACAGGCTGGGCACTTTTCAGTTATTTGTTTGCAGTACTTTATCTTGATTTAATAATATGCAAGACTGGTTTTCAGAATCTAGAAGGGTTTTCATTTTCTTTTTGCTCAAATGAGTCAGAGAATGTAGGAACTGAATTATATAGCGGGTTTATGAGGTGGGCATTACGATCTTTTTGTTCATGGTCCATGCCCCTTCCTTCGAGTCCCATGCAGCCCCCATTTTCTTTAGTAGCTCCTGATCCTCAGAACTGTACTTTATAGGTTCTTTTTCTCGTGGGGGCTGTACATCTGCCTCTAAGGTGAGGACGGGCCCATTCTTTTCCTCTCTTAGGGCTGCCTTTCTGGCAGCCCAGTCTGCTAGCTGGTTTCCTCTTGCCACTGGGCTATTGTCTTTTTGGTGACCTGGGCAATGCATAATGCTCAGCCTCTGGGGTAGGAATAAAGCTTTTAGCAAAGCTAATATTTCAGTTTTATTTTTAATTTCTTTTCCCTCAGAAGTGAGGAGCCCCCTCCTTCGGTAGATTTCACCATGCACGTGGGCTGTAGCAAAGGCATAACGGCTGTCAGTGTAAACATTCAGTTTCTTACCTTCTGCCATTCGCAGAGCCTGGGTTAAGGCGATGAGCTCTGCTCGCTGGGCTGATGTCCCAGGGGACAGCGCCTCTGACCAGATCACCTCTGTCTCACTAGTCACTGCAGCTCCTGCTCGTCGTTCTCCATTGTGCAAAAAACTACTGCCATCTGTGTACCAGGTGTAGTCCGCATTCATGAGGGGCTGGTCCGTTAGATCTTTCCGGGTGCCATGAACTTCAGCCAGAATCTGGAGGCAGTCATGTGTTTCTACTGCCCCGGGTAGGGGAAGTAGGGTAGCAGGGTTGAGGGCCACCACAGGCCCGAACTGTACACGATCAGTGTCCAGGAGCATTGCCTGATAGTGGGTCATGCGTGCATTGGAGAGCCATCTATCTGGGGGTTGTTTGACCAGAGCTTCGACCGCATGGGGGGCTAGAATGGTCAGAGGTTGACCCAAAGTTAACTTGCCTGCATCTTTAACTAGGATGGCGATGGCTGCCACTATTCGCAGGCAAGGTGGCCAGCCAGCAGCCACTGGGTCCAATTTCTTTGACAAATAGGCCACTGGCCTTCTCCAAGGCCCCAATCTCTGGGTTAGCACTCCCTTGGCATAACCCTGTTTTTCATCTATAAACAGTTCAAAGGTCTTAGTCACATCTGGAAGTCCCAGGGCAGGAGATTCTAATAAGGCCTTTTTGATATTGCAAAAAGCCTGTTGTTGTTCTTCACCCCAGTAGAACTGAGTCCCTTGCTTAGTGAGGGGGTATAAAGGGGCCGCCATCTCTGCAAACCCAGGGATCCATAGGCGGCAGAATCCAGCAGTTCCTAGAAATTCCCTTAGTTGGCGTGGAGTGGAGGGTGCGGGTATGTTGAGGATAGCCTGCTTTCGTGCCTCAGTGAGCCATCTTTGCCCCTCTTTTAGTTGGTATCCCAAATAGGTAACTTGCTTTTGACATATCTGGGCCTTCTTAGCTGAGGCCCGGTACCCTAGCCGCCCCAGGGTCTGCAGGAGAGCTTTGGTACCATTTAAACAGTCCTCCTTTGTATTAGCAGCCAGGAGGAGATCATCAACATATTGAAGAAGTACCAGGGTGGGATGCTGTACTCGAAAGTCAGCTAAATCTCTGTGCAGTGCCTCATCAAACAAAGTGGGACTGTTTTTGAAGCCCTGGGGAAGTCGAGTCCAAGTTAACTGTCCTGAGAGCCCAAGATCTGAGTCCTTCCATTCAAAAGCAAAGAGTGGTTGGCTCTCTGGGTGTAACCTTAGGCAGAAAAAGGCATCCTTTAAATCTAGCACCGTGTACCATTCATGGGAGGGTGGCAGAGTGCTTAGCAAGTTATATGGGTTGGGCACAGTGGGGTGTATGTCTTCAACTCTTTTGTTAACTTCTCTTAGGTCTTGTACTGGCCTGTAGTCTCCTGTTCCTGGTTTCTTTACAGGCAGGAGAGGTGTATTCCAGGGAGACTGGCAGGGGGTTAGGATCCCTTGATCAAGAAGTCTTTTAATATGGGGTCTTATGCCTTGATAAGCTTCATGAGACATGGGGTATTGCTTTATTGACACAGGGGTAGCAGTTGCCTTAAGTTTAATCAGGAGGGGAGGTTGCCGATGAGCCATTCCCATGCCCCCAGTCTCTGCCCAAGCCATAGGGAACTCATCTAACCATGCTTTTGTCTGAGCCTCCTGGGGTTCCTTGGATTCAGGCTCATACAGTCTGTATTCTTCTTCTAAGTGGAGAGTTAGGACCTGTAAGGGCCCTCCATTGGGGCCTGTGATTGTTGCCCCTTTCGAGTCAAAATGAATTTGGGCCTTTAATTTGGTTAAGAGATCTCTTCCCAGTAACGGGTAAGGGCAATCAGGTACATGTAAAAACGAATGAGTCACCTTACCGGTAGCCAGCTGGACCCTGCGTTCTGTGGTCCACTGATAGTTCTTTCCTCCAGTTGCTCCTTGTACCCAGGCGGATCGATTGCTGAGTGGTCCTAGAGTCTGGGTTAGGACTGAATGCTGGGCCCCGGTGTCTACTAGAAAGGTGACCGGGTGCCCCCCGACGTTTAAGGTTACCCTGGGCTCAGGGGGGGGCTCCTGGCCCTGACGCCCCTAGTCTTCCAGGTTAAGGAGAGGGACAGGATAGGGTCCGGGCCTCTGTGGTCCTCGGAGCTTCTTTGGGCACTCTCGGGCCCAGTGTCCCTTCTCCTTGCAGTAAGCACATTGATCTTTGTCCAGTCTGGCCCCTTTCTGCTCCCGTTCTCTCAATCTGACTCCCTCTCTATTCTGTCCCTGAGTCACTACAGTGGCCAATACCTTGGTTAATTCTCTACTCCGCTTTTTGTCTCTCTCATCCTGCGCCTCTTTCATTCTTATCCACATTCTTTCTTCCTTCTCTGGAGTTTCTCTTTTATTAAACACTTTCTCTGCTTCCTTTAACAAATCTGAGAGCGTATACCCCTGCAGCCCTTCCAACCTTTGTAACTTGCTTCGAATATCCGGGCTAGACTGCCAGATGAAGGACATTGATACACTAGTCAGTTGTCCTTCATCATCAGGATCATAAGGGGTATACATTCTATAAGCCTCTTTAAGTCTTTCTAAGAAGGCAGAAGGTGTTTCTTCCTTCCCCTGTATCACGTGCTTAACCTGAGCCAAATTAGTGGGCCTTTTCGAGGCTGTCCGGAGACCCGCTATGAGCAACTGGCGGTAAAGACGTAGGTGCTCCCTACCTGCAGGTGTAGCAAAGTCCCAATTGGGGCGGGTCAGGGGAAAAGCTGCATCAATCTCATTAGGCAGCAGAGTTGGCCGTCCATCGTCACCCGGTACATTTTTCCGGGCCTCTAGGAGAACTCTCTGCTTTTCTTCCGAGGTCAGCAGGGTTTGTAATAGCTGCTGGCAATCATCCCAAGTGGGCTGGTGAGTGACTAGAATAGATTCAATCAAGTTAGTCAGAGCAATGGGGTCTTTAGAGAAAGGGGGGTTATGTTGCTTCCAGTTATAGAGGTCACTGGCGGTGAACGGCCAGTACTGAAGTCTGCCGTTAGGGCCCTCCCTCAAGGGAAAAGCTTGGGAGGCAGTTTGGCTTGGTGGTTGTTCACGCCGGTCTCTGAGTCGCGTCGCTATGGGCGATACAGGAGAATCAGGAGACTCAGGAGAACTTGGCTCTCGCTCCTCCGGGTACGGGGGAGGGGGTGGAGGAGGAAGAGGCTCTTCTATCAATAGGTCGGTGAGTGGTGACTCTGTATCCGGGGGTAGAACAGGGACAGGCTTGGGTTTGGGTTTGGGGGGCCTGTCCTGGTGTGGGGTAAGAGCAGGGTAGAGGGAAGAGGAGGTAGGAGCAGAATGGGGATGGGGAAGTTGCTCTGGGGGAAGTGGGGCAGAGGGACTGGAGGTGATGGAGGAGAAGGAGGGTTTAGGGGGGGAAACGAAGGGTTGGACCCAAGGTGGGGGGTCCAAGACCAGAGCCTTCCAGGTGGCAATATACGGCACCTGGTCGGGGTGTCCGTGAGGTCCAGGGTCTACGACTTTCGCCTCCACCTGAGAAATAATGTCAAGGTTAAAGGTGCCATCACGAGGCCATCCAACATTGAAAGTGGGCCATTCAGAGGAACAGAAAGTAATCCATCTTTTCTTCTTGACTTCTACTGACTGGTTGTTTGCCCAGTCCTGGACATCACTCCAATGGCTTAGAGTTAAACTCAAAGGGGTGGTTATGGTTTGTCCCATGATTTCTAGAACAAGTGAGGTTAGTAACACAGAGACAAAAACAAGACTTAAACACAGAACAGTCAATCGCGCTGCGCGGCTTCGGCGTAGAACCGAAAGTAAAAATTCAACAGGAGATTTTGGGGGTCCGGATTCCCCCTCTCCAACCAAGACCACGTATCCCTCTGATACGGGTTGAGCTCCAAAGGGACCTCCCCAAAAGCGAGCTCCAGACGCCCCGTTGCACCGGAGCCCAGATGTCCCGAAGGACCCAGATGTCCCGAAGGACCCAGATGTCCCGAAGGACCCAGATGTCCCGCCCGGCGGGACTACAGACACCTCTGGAACGTCTTCCAGGGTTGCGAGGGAGAAGTCCGAGCTCGTCAGCTCCTTCTAGCCCGTCGCCAGATACAGATGGATCCGATCGAACCCCAAACCAGACGCATGCGCAAGTACACAGAAAGCAGGTTCAGATACAGCCACAGACAAGTTCAGACACAGCCACAGACAACAGACAAAATGCTGGCCAGCTTACCTCCTGACAGTGGGTCGGTGGTCCCTGGGTGGGGGTCTCCAATCCCGGACGAGCCCCCAAATGAAAGACCCCCGGGGGTGCAGGACCCCCAGAACGGATCTTCCCTCAGGAAGAGACCCCAGGACCCAAGGACCGAGCCGAATCCACAGTTCAGATGCAATCAGCACAAGGTTTATTTGAGGAAGCACAGGATCCTGTGGGCCCAGTCATTCGAGAAGACTTGAGCACTCAGGCCTTTGTTCAGGGCCTTTTTATAGTGTTTGGGAAGCAGAAGCATGTGTACAAAAGCAGATGCATGGTTACAGGGTTCTGATTGGTTAGTTCAATGAGACCACCTCTGAGGGGCAGTCAGAGTCCAGGTGGCTGTTGTTGGTTTTGGCCCAGGGCCGGGGCCAAACCACAAGCCAAGACCACCGGTTATTTTTTCCCAAAATATTTTGTCTTGTAAGTTGTTTTCTTGGATTTGCTGGCCTCGGTCGAGGTCACCCTGTATGTTGGTTATCTCAAGGCCTTAGCTTGTTTTTCTTGGTCATGGGCTGGGGCCCACCCAAAACTATTTTTGCTGCCATCCTGCATTTTTATTTTATCACTTAAGTTTTGCAAAATGGCGTTACTGCTGTTTTAGCATTAAGGCTTTTATTAGCTTGAACCGGCCATATACTGTCAGTGTGCCCTTGTGTGAGGAATTTTTGCCATCCAGCCCCAGACCATAAGTGAATTTGGTGCTATTCTTAACTCCAGCCTGACTTAGCATGCCTTGCTAGTATTGATTATTTATGAGGAGGGGAGGGAAAAGACAGAGGGTCTTACCAGAGGGCCCAACACCTACTGAGTCATCTATGCTTCAGTGATAACCTAAGAGCCCAGTGTGCATGCAATGTCACTGCCCAGATGCCACCCAGGACAGGGCTGTTGACCTCAAAGCAAATTGAAGATTCACCACACTCTCCCCGCTCTCCTGAACCCAATCACTCAGAGCCCTCCCAAACACAGATCTTACCTGGTTTGTCTAATATCAGCCTAGAAACTGAACACCTGAAGGCAACACTGCTAAGTTATAAGGGAGCAGAGACTACCAGCATGGTGTAGCCACATACAAAGATGGAGGCTCATGTTGTTCCTTGATAGCAATCGAACATGCACAGAACAACCAATTTTACCTCATTCCAGTCTTTTTTTCCTATTAAAATTGTACACCTCTGATGTAGGAGCTCTTCCAGAATGAGGATGTGCTATCAGTTTGATATTGTTTACAAATCACCCTGCTTTAAGCAGCTCTTGACCCCACTTATGTCAAGCTGAGTTGGAAAGGATAATTGTCTTGCCCTGAAGTGATGACTGCATCCTATGATTTTATCTAGACTGCGTTCTCTCCTTAGAGCCTAGTAAGAAAGTCTCTGATAGAGACTTCTGGCAACCCCTGTGGAAAGGGATCAGCGGGCTGGCATTGAGCTAAAATCAGTGTAAAGAGTTACTTCAGTGGTTCTCAACCTGTGAGTCATAACTGCTTTCAATGGATGGAATGACCACCTAAAAACACAGATTAATTACATGATTATTCATAACAGTAGCAAAATTACAGTTATGAAGGAGCAACAAAATAATTTATAATTGGGGAACAATCATCACAACACGAGGAACTGTATTAAAGGGTCACAGCATTGGGAAGATTAGATCAGTAGTGGCAGCGTCAGTCAGCTTATTGCCGACAGTACAGACCGCTAAGGCATTAACTTATAAAGAAGAAAGCCTCGTTTTATTTCATAACTCTGAAGGTTTCCGTCCATGATTAACTAGCCCTGTTGCTTTGGACCCACGGAGAGGTAGCAGTTTATAATGGGACCTTGGTAGATCAAAGCCGCTCACCACACGTCTAGGACGCGAGAACAAGAGAAGACAATCTAAGACCCAGCTCCTTTCAGAAATACTCCTAGTGACTCCAAGCCAGAGCCCACTTCCTGTCCTTTACCTATGAAACAGTCTCACTAGATCACGAAGAACACCAAAACCCTCATTTGGGGTCCTTGGCCTTCCCAGTGCCATGGTGTACCACCAAACCAGCAGTGACTCTCCAAGAGCACCACCCTAGGTACCAGTTCTTAAACGTGTAGGCCATTGGGAGCTCATTAAAGGCAAACACAGTGGTAGTGTACGAGCATGAGAACACAGTAGGTATTCCTGTTTCACTGATCAACATCTACCATTGAAAAATGGGGCGGGCAGGGGAGTCCCCGTATGTGTGACAGGTATTGATTTAAAATTAAACTCCTTGCACAAACATCAACCTGACAATGTTGATGCCATTTTATTGCATTATATCACAGCTCATACCTCGTCATATCCGTTGTCTGTTTTTTAGGGTTTTCTATGAGATACAGAGAAACAACCATTGTGCAATCAAACTCTGCCATTTTGCAAACCTTTCACCTGAGTTTACCTGACACACATGCTTCTGGAAATGCCGATGGTTAGGGAAGCATTGCAGGCTTAAAAAATTTTATAGGGTGGAATTTCCCTGGATTATGAAATGAATTCATCCTATTTTGTTCCATGCTTAAAGGTTTCTAGGAATTCCTTGGGTTTCCTTAATAATCTCAGCTTTAGAACATTCTCCCTCATTGCTCAACACTGAAAGCTCACTCACTAATTTCTAAAGATTGAATAAATGGAGCAGACATGCCTTTGATGCCACTGGGAAAAGTTGTTTTTGGCAGAGTCATTTCTGTTGATGAATTTGTTGTAGCCATCTGCAATAATAAGAATTTAAGATTTTCTGAGCAGAGGCATTGCTAGTTCTCCAAGTCTACTGCCTTCCTTCCATTTGCCAGTTTGTGTTGGATTATCCTAGAAAATCAGTCCCTAGGCATCACCCCACACTTCTTATATAAAAGCATTCTCTGAGAAGTGCAAATCTAAGAGCTGGGAACACAGGACAGTGGTAGAATGTTGGTCTATTCTAGTATGTACAAGCCTCTTTTAATATGTTGGAGGAAAAGAGAGGGAGAGAGAAAGGTCTCTGAGAGAGAGAGAGAAAGAGAGAGAGAGAGAGAGAGAGAGAGAGAGAGAGAGAGAGAGAGAGAGAGAGAGAGAAATAGAGAAAGAAAGAGGGGTGTGGGGACAGAACTGACTACGCAGGTGGTAGGTCCGTAGGAAATAGGTCAAGAGTTGGTGTTTGTCTTCATTTTGTTCATTTTGCATGGGTTCCTTTCAGCCTCCACCGCTCTCCTCTGCCTGTGAGCCAGCTCTTGAGCTGACTTTAGCATTCACAATCATGGTAAGAGCTCTCTCCGTAAGCAGGACTGGAAGCAGTGACAAGGATAACATGATTTCCAACAGAAACTGGATTTATCTCCAGAGACTGGAGGCAGCTCTGTGCATGTTAAATTCTGAGTGTGGCTCAGATTTACTTCCTGATTCCTACGTCTGAAGATGATCAGATATACATTGGAGTAGTAGGTTCTTTATCTGTCACCAGAAGAATTTTTAATGTGCCTTATGTAACTCTTTAGAAAATGACACCAAGAATAACCTGCAAATCTAAGCTCTTAGACTTGCCTAATTTTGTCCAAAGATGGCATTAAGCTGATTACATCTATCTTTTATGCTCTGAAATTTTCCAAGTTTGCTTTCAGTGAAACAAGAAGCATCATTGTCTCCTTGATGACGGCCTTATTTGAAGCAGCTGTTTGTTATGGTCCCTTGTGGGTGGTCCTTTCCTAGAGGTGCCTACAAGGCATTTACAGAACATTCTACAGAGTCTTTTTTTAAAAATTTCCCAGACCTATTTAGATCGACTGACTCAAATTTCTGGGGATGACCATTAAAACCACTGGGTCTCATAATTCCCACAGCCACCCTGGTGGTAATCACTGGCATTCTATGACCATCTTCTACTTAAGTTGTATTCAGTCACTGTGGGAGTGAATTCTGGTTGTCAACTTGATTGAATCAAGTAAAAGCCAAGCAACTGGGCACATCCGTATAAGGTGTTTTTGACCAGGTCATCTGAAATGGGAAGACCTAGGCTAAACAGGAACTGCATCTTTTAGTGGCACAAATGTGGCAGGAAGTAAAAGTAGGAAGCTTTGGTGTGATCTCTCCCCTTGCTTGTTTTTCCATTGTCTTCCCATTGCCTACAGATCATGCTGACAAGCTCAGTTATTCTACTGCTGCCACCCCCTTTTGACATGAGGACCCAGGTTCTTCAGCCTTCATATGGACTAAAGAAGCTTTCCAGGAATCATTTAGGTCCTCAGTGCCAAACTGAGACAGCCGAGACACTCAGCCTTGTGAATCGTTCCCAGTCTTATAAATGGTTCTCACCATTCCAGCATGAAGATAGCCATTGTTGAAACATGCAAACCATATTGCTTAAACCAATATGGCTAGAGCATGAGACTCTTAATCTTAGGGTCATGGGTTTGTGTACCACGTTGGGTGCCAGATGTAGTTGATAATAATCACTAGCAACTGATTAAAAGGTTAATATTTATTAAGGGGTCTATAGGAAAAAATTCATTGATCTAAGGGATTAAACAGTTATGCAACTCCTGGAAAGCTAGACTGATTCACACAGCAGAAGCAGATCCAGTCCTTCCTCCAAGAGCAGGAGAGAGCAAACAGGAAAAGAGTCAGCATGCACCTGATCTTAAACTAGCCTGGCCACATCCTGTACACTGGGGCCTCAAAGCCCAAAGGCCATACCTCTTGGTCAAGGTGATAGTGCCTGATTTCCACTACAAATCCCCCATTATGCATTTATTCTATTGAGCCATTCCTCCAGGATCTCGACTAATTCTGGCATGAAATATTTTTAAACCTTTTAATATGGGTATTAAGTTACATGGTACAATGGCAAAGAGGCAAGGTGACATCTTACATTTTTTCCCATGGACCCCCTGTCTTCTGGCACATGAAGACTGAGGATCAATGGAGTGACTTTACTTCTCTCATATAACTCTTTCTTAAATATATGATTTGAGATCTGATTCCACTTTTAAAAGCTCGATGTTGCTTTGGGGGGACACCTATGCTTGACCTTTTAAAGCTTGCATCCCTAATGTCTATTTGGCAAATGCTGACCCTACAGTTTAGACGTACAATACATCTTTAAAGCAACATCCACTTTTCTGAACAGGACCTGGACAGTGATGCTACAAGGTGGGTATTGGGTACGATACACCCAACACGGTCTTGCTTTTGAACTCTTCTTATATAGCTTTTTTTAGACTGGGGCTTTAACAGAAGTATTTTGTATTTTCTCCACCTCATCTTAGAAACTGTTTAAAATGCTCGGAGATTTGGTGAGTAACAATCATAGGAGGTTTAAGCTCTTCAACAATGCAGATCTTCCCTAAGACAGAAAAGGTGATTCAATTCTTGGATGAGCTTATGTGTCTTGGATGCAACCACTCCCCTCCCACTCTGCCCCTACACATGCATAAAATAGAACACTAAACCTCAGTGTCACGGAGGAGAACTAACACATATAATGAGCATGACATGTGGGGAGGATAAGGGAAGAGTACAGAGTAAATATTACCTACCTGTGCCATTATAGTAGATGAGTAAGCTAAGAAGACCTTAGCCAGAATTCTCACTTATTGTAGCATGAAGATGGCCTAAAATTCTTATGCAATAAAAAGATGTATTAATTCAGTTGTTTTACAGATGGAAGAACCCTGCTTCTGCTAACGGCAAAATGGCTAGAAAAAAACTGGTCTTCAAGACGATTAGAAAATAAAAGCAAGTAAAAAAAAAAATCAAACGATTTAGAATATTTGAAATGGCCCAAAGTAAGAAAATCTACTTTGAGGAATCAGCTCTAATGCAAGTGTATGATTCTCCTTAATCTCTGAGTGTGAAAGCAGCAAAAATGGGCATTGCTACTCACTTACTGTGTCCGTGGACAGAGTTCTAGGTTCACAAAGAGACCTAAAGAGAAATCTTGGAAAGAAAGGAGCCTTAAAAAATAAAAGTGAAAGCTATGTATATAAACATAGTTGTAGGTTTTGGTAGACATATAAGACCTCAGAAGAAACAGACAAGACAGAAAACCCAGGCTATAATCTTTAAAAAAAAAAAAAAAAAAGAAAGAAAGAAAGAAAGAAAAGAAAGAGAGAGAGAGAGAGAGAGAGAGAGAGAGAGAGAGAGAGAGAGAGAGAGAGAAGACCACAACAAAAAACTCAACTGTCCTTCACTAGGGAGCGACTGGAAGCTCACAATCAGCTAGAACAAAATCTGCCCTTCAGAAAAAGGAACCAGTTCTACAGCCTCTATAGCATCAGTCATATTTGTCCAGCCAGCTATCACCAGACCAGAAGTGACACAGAAAAATGTGACACTTTTTAATGGTCAGTGTAAACAGACAAGAGAAAGAGGATTTCTCTGATGCTGCAATATCAGAAGAGAATTAACAGATAAGGGGCTAGAGCCATGGCTCAGTGTAGTAGGATAGGCCCACAGGGTCAAGGAAATTGGGTCAAACCAGTTACCAAGGTGTGTACATAATGCATTTCCTTATGAGCCAATCTGGAGTCGGCTCTTAGGCCGAGCAACAGGCACTGCCCAGAGTTCCTGATTGTGCAGAATCTTCCAACCAACAGATGCTGTCAGATCTCCTGATCATGCCCAACCAATGAGGGACGGCCATGCAATGTCACCATATTGTGCCAGCCAATGAGGGATGACCTGGGTGCAGGGAAAAGGGTATGTAAGGCTCTCCCCATTGCTGAATATGTGAGTCTGCTGCTTGCTTTTTATCTCACCCCCTTTCCTGGGGGAGCCGGTAGGACCCTAGATGTGGATGTACTCTTGTAGAGGACTAGAGTTCAGTTCTGAGCACCCACATTAGGTGGCTCACAAATGCCTATAACTCTACCTTTAGGAAATCTAACACCTTCTTCTAGCCTCTTCAAGTAAACACATATACATGTGCATGTGCACACACAGAGGGCGAGAGAGAGAAACAGAATCAGAGAGAGAGATGCACACATACAATAAAAATGAAAAAAAAAGAGTTGAGAAGAATCTTTTCTAGTTGTGACACACAACCCATCAGTGAGTTATTATGTGTAATTTGAAAAGCAAGGCATTGAGAAATGCATATAAGTAAAATACCATCTAAGAGAATTACTGTGAGTTTTCCTTTCTTCTTCCCAGTCTCTGAGTCTATGAGAGACACTTTCTTCCTGATGGCTACATACATTTCCTCCCAGGTCTTGTTTATCCAATTGCCTGTTTGTCTAATATTTAGCCTTAACTACTTTCTTACTTATTTTTACTTTTTTGATTCCTACACTGTAGAGTCTAGAAGCTGTAAGGAGAAGATTGTATTTTATTCTATCATCTTTATTTATGTCTATAATTTCCTCCTTGGCAATTTCATAAACAATGAATCTTAATCATATTCACTGTTAACAGCTCCCCCACTTTTCTCCTTATCTTCTCTTCCTCTCAGTAGCCCACTGAGTCCAGTAAGTGCTATTTATTGGGGTGCTGACTGACCTTGTACAGACAGCATTTATGTAGGAACCATAGCTGAAGTGAGTTTATGAGTTCAGAGCCATGCTATGTCCAGTAGACAGTACTTCACATCACACAGCCCCTATGTCCAGGTTCTTACATTCTTCTTGCCTCCCTTTCTAAAGTGTTCCATGAGCCTTGATTGGGAGAATAGGCAACAGAGATGTCCCACTTAGGGCTGAGCATTCAATAGGCACATAGACTAGTTATTATACCAGTTAACTACTGACCCTTGAGAAGATAAACTTCTCCAGCCAAGTTTGATGGCAGTGCTAATCTTTCTGTATAAACAAATATTTAGAACACAGCTTGACAACATGTTCATTTATTAAGACAAAAGGGCCTATGAGCTACCACATCACAGGGTTTTAAGCAGGTTTGAAGTACAAGGCAAGAATTCCCTAGGTTTAAAGTTCAATCCAAAAGTTATTAGTCCTCCCCCATAATCTTTATGACACTTTTGTACCATGGCACATTTTGTGTGATAGGTTGATATTGTAACAGGCAAGTTTCTCAAAGCACCTTTCAGCATTATGAAAGCTAACACATGGAGGAAATTTTCAGGCCAGTTCCATCTCTATTTCTCTGTGAACAAATAAGAATTATGAAGCTACTCAAGGAAACAAAATTATGCAAACACAATTTACCTACTCATCTCTATGGCTACTAAGATTTCTACCCTGACATGATCCTATTGGTATTAAGCAAAGGTATTTTTACAACTTCTGGGGATGCACATATGTAGTCAAATGATTTTTAATGACAGTTTAAAAACATCCAGGAGGGAAAGCAGTTTTTTCAGCAAATACTATTGAGCAAATTGGATACCCAAATGTAAAAGAATGAAGTTGAATACTTTACAACAATGCAGAAATTAACTCAAAGTACTTGAAGAGCTAACCATTAAAAACTAAGGCTATGACATTGAACTTGACAGTGGGGAACTTAGATGCCATAAAGTTTAATATTGGTTATTTAGGTTAGGAACTGAAGTGGGAAGACACACACTAACTGTTGAAAGCATCTACCAGTCCATCAGGCTGTGTCCTAAATAAGATAAAGAAGGGCAAAGTAAGTTAAGCAAGAGCATTCACTCCTCTCTATCCCCTAACTGTGGAGGTGATGTGACCTGCTCCCTCACGCTCCTGCTGCCACAGCTTCCCACTCATGACTGTACCCTCGAACAGGGAGCTAAAATAAATCCTTTCTCTCTTAAGTTGCTTTTGTCAGAGTACTTCATCACAATGAGAGTGGGGATGGATCGTGGAGAAACAAGGCAGAGGGAACCATGATCGGAGTATATAGTATAAAGAAAAATTGCAGCTAAAAATAAAACACAGTAACAGAAAATGCCAACCAATACAGATAAAATATTAAAAGTGGAGCGATAGTGAAAAATGAGAATATCAAATTCTAAAACATCTACGTGAGAAAAGGTACAACGAGCTTGATGCAGTGGCCTCCCAGCATCCAGGAGGCAGAGGCAGGAACATTGTGAGTAAGACCCTGTCTTAAGAAACACGATTTGAAACAAACACACAATAACAACAGATACAGTCATCATAAAAAGGCCACTCAGAAATAGGAGAAAATATTTGCAAACCATGTGCCTAATAAGGGGATGGGTGGTTAATATAAAGATTAAATAAAGCATTTCTGCAGCTTGGAACATGAAGTCAAATATCCCAACAGAACAGCAAAGGATTTGGGTAGATATCTAATAAGGAAAGTATACGGGGGCTGGAGAGATGGCTCAGCAGTTAAGAGCCTTGGCTGCTCGTCCAAGGTTCCTGAGTTTAATTCCCAGCAACCACATGGTGGCTCATCTGTAATATCTGGTTCCCTCTTCTGGCCTGCAGGCGTGCATGCAGGCAGAACACTGTAAACAGAATAAATAAATCTTCAGCACATAAACAAACACAAAAGAAAGTATACGATATGCTAATAACAAGCAAGCATTTTACACAAGTGATGTTAAAAATCACTCCCCATCACATAAGCATAAATCAAAGCCACAGCGAAAGGTCACTTTGTGCCCATTGGACTGACTGCTGTGCCACATCCAAAGAAATTCCCTAGTGAACAAAAGATAATAAACATCAGCAAAGAGAGACAAACTGGATTTTTTTTCACTCAATAAAAATACACGTTTTGAAGGCACCATGGAAAAGAGATGCTGGTTTAAAATATAAACAGAAACAACGTTTTAAAATAACGACAGTATTACGGGGCTGTTTTAATTCTGGATATATGTTGTATACACTTGACATCATCCTCATGATTATTTTCTTTCTTTGCAGGTATTCTTGTGGGGTTCTGTGGTGGAATATTATGTAGAACACATAGCACCAAAGCATGATCTGTGAGAGCTGGGATTACAGTCTATGTCTCTATACCCAGTTAATAGCACCATTTTTCACACCAAAAACTCCAACAAACTAAGTATTGAGCAATTTATAAAAGGACAAATAAGATCTAATATTGACTTACAATCAAATGCTGTTGAGCCTTAAAATAAAGGAAATCCTTGACACACTGTAGGCGGAGTTTTACTTACAAGGCACCAGTCCAAGATTAATACTTATTAGAATATAAATCAACACTCATGATACGAGTAACAGCTTATAGTGAGTGGCACCTGAACAGGGACTGGAGTATCCGAGGGATGGACGGGCGACAGAGGAACGATGGATTCCAAACCGGTCTCTCCAACAACCAGGAACCAGGAAGAGAACTCCTTGTGTCCAAGCAGCCCCTTATCAATGGGGTTGGCCACACCCCCTCCAGGAGCCCAGAACCCTGGATAGGTGTCTTCAGACCTTATCGGCTGACACCTGAATCACACCACAACACACGCTACAACATGAATGCGTCATTACAAGGCAGATGCTGTATGATTCCATTTGTAGGTGATGTCTAGAGAAACCAGACTCTTTGAGGAATCAGGTAGAATGGCAGTTGCTAAAGAATGTGTGGGAGAAGGAGATACAGCAGATGAGCGGACACTGAGTTCCACTCAGGGGAGATGAGTAAGTCTGGAGTTCATCTGCAGGGCAGTGTGTCTATAGTCAACACCACTGAACTACACATTGGAGTGGTTCTAAGGGCAGACAAACATTGTATGTTTTTTACCATTCATAAAAATGTTTAACTTTGAATGTTTTTACTGTAGGGTGATGATAAACATTTGAGATAGATTAGTTTACACTGATTTGAGTATATATAGCCCAGAATATCATGTGGCACCCCATAAATCTGTTCAATTTTTATGCATCAGTTAAAAACAAAAAATAAACATCAGAAAATAATCATAAAGTGTGATGAAGATGAGCCCCAGAGTGCATACTGCTCCTTCCAAGGACCTGAGTCCAGTTTCTAGCACCAACACTGGTTACTCGCAACTCAGTTGTAACTCCAGGTACAAGAGGTCTAGTGCTTATTACCTGTATGGACACCTGCATTCATGTGTACATGCAAACACACGCACACACACACACTCCTCTATGGGTACCTGCTTTTAAGTGTACATGTAAACACACACACTCAAACAGAGAGACAATTTTAAAAATGTAAATACCAATAAGTAACAAATTTGGGTTTATAAATAAATCTCTGTAACAGAAAAAATTTTATATTTGGTTCAATCACCAAATCACATTAGTTAAAGCCAACACTAAAAATTATGGTAATTAACTTCATTACTCAGAATTGTCCAGTCACTCAGAGCAGCATAGTTGTCCTCTGCATCTGCTGGCTTCTCTGGTGTCTCTGTGGCATCTCTGCTCTGTTCTTCTGTTCTCAGAATTTTTTTAGTCTAGTAGCCCTGCCCATACTTCCTGTCTGCCTTCAGCCAATCAGCATTTTTATTAAACCAGTAGGCTGGACAATTATTTACAATGTAACAACATAATCCCATATATTAGCCATATGACCTTCTCTTAGCTGAATAGTATGGGACCTCCTTCCCCTTTCTGATCATCATTTCTACTGATATCCTGGTCTCACATCTGCCCATTCAATTCAGGATGCAGGTTCGAGACAAGTGCCCTTTCCTTCTACATGACATCACCCCTCAGAGTCCTCAAAAGATTATTGAAAATCAACCATGACCCTTCCTCACTTCATGTCCTTTTCCTGTAAAATCTCACCCTAGACTAATTGACTTGAAAGGTACTACTTTCACCCTCCCTAACAACACACCTTTGTCTGTTTGCCCATTTTCTGATATTCTCTCCTCCTTGGGTTGTCCATTTCTTTCCAGTTTCAGAAGCTTTCTATCGCCACGTAAACTCCATTATTTGGCTACTCTACATAGATTGGCTCCTTTCTGTTCTCATTGGCTGTGCCATGGTCTCTGAAACTTCTTGGAGCAATGCCCCCATTGCCCAGGTCTTTGAATATATATGCATGAATAGAGTACTGCCGGGACATCAAGATTCATATTTGAGCTTCACAAGAGCAGAGATAAAAGTAGATGAGAGATAAGCATCAGTGAGTCTGTAATTTTCTCCCTTCACCTTAAAAAAATCACCCTGAAGAATCTAGGGTGCAAGTTCTCCCCACCCTAAGCTTCCATCTCTCATGTTCCTGCTTTTCTGTCATGATGATGGCTTTCCTCATTCAGTTTATTATGAGTCTCTAGCTTATTTTCTTTTTATGGTTTTTATCTATAATGTACACATAATATAATTGGCCAAAGGCAGACAGGAAGTGTGGGCAGGGCTACCAGACTAAGAAAACTCTGGGAACAGGAAGAACAGAGTAGAGATGCCAGAGAAGCCAGCAGATGCAGAGGACAACTATGCTGCTCTGAGAAAATGTACTGAGCTGCATGGCTGAACAGGATAAGAGTCAGGGGTTATTTTAAGAGTAAGAGCTAGCTAGCAATATGCCAGAGCCATAGGCTGATCAGTATAAAATTAATACAAGCATCCGTGTGTTTCTGTGGGACAGCAGGACTGTGGGTGTGTGGGTCTGGGCCACAGGCCAGACAGGCCAGAAACTTCATGTTATACATAACTGTACAACTTCATTCAATAAAGTGATGCTGCCTAGACTCTTGTACATATTATGTAATGACTAAATTGGTGTCATATACAGTAGGTGTGCAGTTCCTTATTGGTGCAATTTCACTGGGGTCACTGTGCTCAGCTAACACATTTAGGCTTTGAAGCTACTGGTAACTGCTGGATCAGAGCTTCTAGGCACTGTGTAAGAAGCAGTGTGGTAGAGGCACAGGCTAATCTGGCTTCAGAGGAAAGCCAGGCTGTCTGTGTGTCTGCAATCATTCGACCAGTCCTTGTAAAACTGGACATTCCACAAATCCCACAAACAGTTTGACATGTAAAAGAATAAAGTAACTCACCAATTCAGTGAGTTCAAAATAAGTGGGCCAGTGAGTCGGCTCATCAGGTACAGGGATGTGCTACTGAGCCTGAAGAACTGAGTTCCATCCCCAACACCTTCCTGGAGAGGGAGAGAATCAACTCCAAGTTGCCCTCTGATCTTCCCACACAGGCTGTGGAACTCACATGCCCATGTGCAAATACACAAAATTGAATAGATGCAAATGTATGTGTGCATGTTTAATATATATTTAATAAAATGAATGGGTGACGTTTTCATCTCTTACCCATCTTCCTAGAGTACCTAGAAGTCAAATGCCACACTGCGAAACAGTGAACAAAGTGAAGGGCAGGATTACGTACCCTAACCAGCATCTAATAGTCAACATAATATGTAAAATACCTACCGGTTCGTCACCGTGGTTGTTGGGCTCAAAGAATCCCATCTCTAAGATGTGCTTTTTCCTCCTTACCCTGTGTCATAATCACATCTCCAGTGAACGTTATTAAAAACTCCCCCAATGTCTCTTCTCTCCTCCACCAGTGTTTTTCGGCGTTGTTAATGACCAGCAAGTGAGTGAGACGTGTCAGTGTTGACACAGTCGAGAGCTACAGAACGTTTGAGGAGAGGAAGAGATGGCTAGGAAACAAAGTTGCACCGGTCTTAATAAGAATGAGAAAATGCCTGGTCACGGCCATGATTGACTCATCCAAACCATTAACAACCCAACGTAGACTTCTAATGACGCCAGCGGGGAACTTAAAGCCTGGTATAATCCCTGGTGGGAAATACCAGAAGTGGGGAAAATTTGTCCCATTCTATTTTTATGAGAGACAATAGATAATTCTACTGGCGAAAGAATATTTCATACCAGTACTATATGGGGGGAAGCAAGGTATGGCTACAAAGGACACTCTTTCCTTATCCATGGAGAACTGGTCTTAGCATGGTCAAACATGGAGGTCCTCTGAGGTTTAACCTGGTCCAACATCAATTCAGGCATCTTGAGTAACCAGAAACAAAGGGATGCTCTCAAGGGGCCAGTGCCAAACTGAGGGCCTTGTACCTTTCTGTGGGACTTCTGAAGCTGTGAGAGGGGACAGAACACAAAAGCATCATTGTCACCATAGCATGACTTTTAGTTTCCTTCTGATGCCCTTATCATCTACCACGTGACTGACATCAGTAGAAAGCATCACTGTGACTTTACAATCACCATCAAAGCAGATGCTAGAATCTCATTCCCTGTTCTGAGGATGGAGGAGCTGGCCCAGATTCACACAACTAGTAAGTGGACAACCTGGCTTTTAAAACATTTTCCATTTCACTGGACTACTTATCCAGTACAGCACACTGACTCCTGACTTTGATGCCTCTACTGTCAGCAAATAAAGCCACTCTCTCCCCAGGTGATAGTCCTTTAGCTCCAACAGCTTCTCCCTGGTGCTTGTTAGAGTCATCACTAGAGATCTCTTCCCGTTCTCTACGGCTTCTTCCCAAAACCTTCAGCAGCATGCATGTCAGGTGGCATTATCCTGAGGTCCCGCTGATGTCCCTCCTTCCAAATGTCTCTTTCTGTTTTAAAGTCCAAGAGAGTGGTTTTCTCTTTATCTTGATCACACATCAAACATCGGGTCAAATACTCAGAGTCTGTTAACTAAACCTCAATATCATGTCATAAAAATGTATTATTCTTGATGTACATTTTTATGTGCTGTTTCTATACCAAACTTCTCTAACTAAAACTGAAGACTCTGGTCTTGACAGAGTACTAACTTTGTGAATGTAGGAGGTGGGAAAAAATAGACATCTAACACAGAGAAAAGCTACTTAGGGGGGAAATAACTTCCCTTTTCAAGCACCTTTCCCACCTACATTTCAAGTAGAGCAGATTGTTACCAAATACCTTTTCCTTGTCTTTTTTTGGATTCTGGGGAATAGTAATATTATACAGAGTATAAAGCACTAAAAATAAATGAAGGTTGATTCTAGGAGACTGTTTCTCACTGTGTGGACCTGGGATGTTGCTTCTTACTGTGTGGACCTGGGATGTTGCTTCTCACTGTGTGGACCTGGGATGCTGCTTCTCACTGTGTGGACCTGAGATGCTGCTTCTCACTGTGTGGACCTAGGATGTTGCTTCTCACAGGGTGGCCCAGGAATGCAGCTTCTCACCCTGTAGACCTGGGAAAGCTGACCAGTGACAGCAGTTCTTTTAAAGAGTCTTCAAAATTCAATCTGCTTTCCAAATACAACTAAGACATTGTTGTCTTTCTGACTCCTCCGTGCTTATTGAGTTCACAGTGTTGCTCCTGGAGGCCACATGGCATTCTACAATATGATATAATCCACTGAATCAGAAACTCTTTCAGGATCCCACTCATTTTTAGGACTGTGGCTCTGTAGCACATTACTACAAACTGGATGACTGATAAATGCTGGATAACAGTATTTATTTGTAGCCTGTATGTCTGGAAGTGCAAGGCACTGGAGACTTGATAATCTGTGAGGACTCTTTCAGGGATGGTATAGGGGCACTGCAGATGGAAAAACAAGTTCCAGCAGGCTTTTTACATGAGGTCCTAACACCACGTCACGAGGTTGAGGGCTGTGCTCCAATGACATGCCCACCATCATATCCTTGAAGATTAAGATTCCAGCATATGCATGGGGAGGTACATGAGAATTCTGATCATAACTGAATCCAGAGGATTAGGGAAACAAATGGTCTGAAAGCTGCTGTTACCATCCCACAGCACAGTTGCTAAAGTGGAATTTACATCCCATTATCTCCAGAAAGAAGCCATCTAAGACCAGGGTGGGGACATGAAGAGATGATATGGGAAACACGGTATGAATTCCAGACTCCACACATCTGGCTACAATACACATCCCACACATCCGGCAAATTCTTTTCACACAAAGAAGCACAACTGAGGGAATGCAGCAAAGGGTAACTGTTCATTATTTGAACTCTCCATCAGTGCTGAGACATGGCAGTAATGAGCAGCTCACCACAGAGAATTCAAAAGAAAAATGGAAACGGAGACCAATCTCCATACTGTTGAGTTCCCCTCCTGGTTCATTTGGGCACACACGTGAGCCTAAAAAGTCCTGTGTCATACCTGGTGATTCTTGCCAGACCTGCCTGTGCTCTGTAAATAGCGGGAAAGATGTGAGTGTGCTGGTGGTGTCAACCACTCAGTCTTCTTGAGAATGCCCTATAACAACCGCTTGGATCCAATCTATAGTGTCTCGTTGTGTGTCTTGCAAAGGCAGAAATAGCACGATTGGCATTCTAAGAATAAACACAATTCCACATCATTGGTAGCTGTTTGTACCCAGAGTGGCAATTATGTGATAAAATATGAATCTGCACAGATACCCACTGCCTGGAAACTTTGGGACAGTAAGAGAGGATTAAAGAAAGTGTCCACTACAAAGGATCAAATTCTACAAGAGCTAGTGTTTGGTATCAATCCATGTACTTGATCCCAGCAGCTTTCTGCTAAGCATCAGGCTTTTGAGTAATAACTGAAAAGCCCAACACTGTTCTAAACAGTCACTCCAGACAATACTGGGAAGTATTTCCTGTAGAATGGTATTTCTAGTTTCCCAAACTTCCAAATGCTTCTGCTTATCTATCTGATTTTATCAGCTACTGCTGATCAAGGATGCCTGAAACAGAGACTCTCCCTGTAGTCTACTTTGATATTAGCTCAGAAGACTCAAGCCATGGTGGCTTTAACATTACAAATGAACTTGTCAGGTTTATCTGGAGAGTTAATATGGTTAAGCAGGAAATGTTTGTTATGTGTATTAGTCTACTAACAAAAATATGTATGCTATTTCACATACAAAAGATGTACATTATAACACAATTTAAAAGCTAACACAGTAACACAGAAAAAGCAATCCAACCCTGGTCTGAGATATCTAAATCATTGCAATGGCTGGGTAAGGCAGGCAGAATGTGCAAAACACAAGCTACTTCTGGGAAGCTTTGTCTCTGCAAGCAGGAATCCATACTCGGGCAATAAAATGGATCTAGTTTTCTGTACTTTGAACACAAAGATTATTTTAATCACTATATATGCAGTTGTTAAAATGATAGAATGGCAGATGATAGGCTTGTGTACATTGGACTTCCTTATACTTCTGTGGACTGACCAGTGAGTTCCCAGTAAAAACCTGACACTATTAGAGATCACCACCTAGACCAGACAGCAGCAGTTCCATGGAAACCTGGACTTACCTTTAAATACCAGCTCAC
Source organism: Phyllotis vaccarum (assembly GCA_033318265.1). Taxonomy (NCBI): domain Eukaryota; kingdom Metazoa; phylum Chordata; class Mammalia; order Rodentia; family Cricetidae; genus Phyllotis; species Phyllotis vaccarum. The sequence continues at coordinate 55,407,029 of JARWLC010000018.1, forward strand.
AGAGTCAGCATTTCAGCAGCTGAGCCCTGGGAAATATGATCTGGAAATCCAAGCATCAAGGCTGTCAATTACAGAATGATTATGGGGTGGTTTTATGTTTGTGTGTTTGGTTTGTTGTTGTTGTGAGTTCTTGTTTGTATGGTACTGGGGACTAAGTTTATGGTCTTCTGCATCCTAAACAAACATTATACCAAGCCCCCTTTTTAAACTGCCCATACTGGCCTTACACAAAATCTATAACCCAGACAAGTCTGGAATACAGCACTTTGTCTCAGCCTCCCCAGTAACTCTGTTTACAGGCCTCCACCACAGGCCTACTGCTATGTATTGTTTAAGAAGTGAAATCTATATTTTCTAAACAGTCAAGATTTCCATAACAATTATTAAAGTTAAAATAACCAGGTTACCAAGCAATATGAAACAAAATTCTATTTTTACATTAAAAACATACAAACAGAAGATTGTTAAATTTAAAGCAAAAAAAAATTAATAGTGGGTCAACTTGAAGATGGGAAGTAGGAAATTTCAAAAAGATAGACAGGCTTATTTTAAATATAGAATGGGATTTTAGCAAATAACATGGCCTTTCATATAAAGCAGTTCTATACATCTAAATTTAGCCTGCCAAGGATAATCCAGCCAATAGCTCAGGACATTAATTATGTTTCAGTCTTTTTACTAAAATAGGTATGGACTTGATTCACTAAATTAAGGTATAATTTTATATACAAAAGCCTTTTCAAACCCCAACAATGCAGACAAGTAACTTTTGCCCTGAGAGAATTAGAAACTTGGTGCTATAAAGTAGAGGTTATTTTTCTTAAATGTTCAATATGAAGGCTATATGCACATAGGTATACCTTTAATAAGCAGAGAAAGAAAGAGAGAAAGAAAGAGAGAGAAAAAAAGAGAGAAAGAGAGAGAGAAAGAGGGAGGGAGGGAGGGAGGGAGGGAGGGAGGGAGGGAGGGAGGAAGGAAGGAAGGAAGGAAGGAAGGAAGGAAGGAAGGAAGGAAGGAAGGAAGGAAGGAATATCCAGAATATAGCATAAGGGCATCACAAGATTCTTCAATCTTTGGTCCAATTCTAAGGTAAATAATTATGTCTAAATTGTGACTGTTAATACGTCATCAGAAAATCCATGTCAACATAACCATGCATAAGAGCCACCATGCTTTTCCGAAATCTGTAAATTTCAAAATGACAAATATGTTGTGTTGATGACTAGTCAGCCCATTGTAGAAAACCACCAGCAATATATACAGCAGGAGGCATTGTAGGACTTGCAGGGAGATGGCTTGCTGAGGACCTGGATTTGATCCCTAGCACCCACAGGTTCACAACTACCTAGAATTCCATTTCAGAAAATCTGATAACCCTTCCTGGCCTCTGTGAGTCCCAGGTACAAATGAGTGCATATACATACATGCAGGCAAAACACTCACACATAAAATAAAAATAAATCCTTAAAAAGAGTTATTGCAACTAAACAGAGAATGAGGCTAGAGCAGAACATAATGTCATTTGTCACTGTTCTCTCCAACCAAGTAATGGATTTGTTCAAGGTCAGCAAGATGGCTCCCTAGATGAAAATGCTGGCCACCAAAGATGGGGGCCTTAGCTTAAGGCCCCCAGTAAAGGTGGAAGGGAAGAGCAAACCTATAAAGTTGTCTTCTGGCTGCCACATGTATATCATGGACAAGTAAATAAGTAAGCCCCGGTATGGTGATATATTATATATTTAATAAAATCAATCTGGAATATCAGAAGACAGAGTCACCCACAGCCAAGCCATGAAGGTCAGAGAGTGGTGACCTAAACTTTTAATCCCACCACTGGGGAGACAGATCCCTTTGGATCTCCTGAGTTCAAGGCCTAACAGCCAGGTAGCGGTAGCTCACACCTTTAGTCCTGGCTCTAGGAGAGTTGAACCAGGAAGTAAAATACCCGGGGGTGGGAAAAGAAATATAAGGAAGGAGAAGGTAGAAATCCAGCCCTTCTGTCTGAGCGACCAGTCAGCTGAGGACCTGTGAAGTTAGGACTTACCCTGTTTAGCCTGAGAAGTTCCTGGGTAGGAATTGTCTGTGACTTGTACCTCAGACTCTCTGATATTTCATCTCTTCCCCAATATCTGGCTCCAGGCTTTTATTATTTTTTATTATAATACCAAATAGAATTTGTGCTCTACCCAAGAAATAATTTTTTTTAAAAAAAATAAAAAATATAGGGAACTAAAAAGTATCTTTAGACAGTTTTTCTTGACCTCAATAGAAATATTATCATTGGCTTTATCTATAGCAAAGTTCCTAATAAATACATTTGGATAATGAAAAAAATTACTTGGGATAAAATATTGTTTCTCTCAGTAATTAAAGGGGTCTTCCAGGTCTGGCTTCCATTTTCTTCATCAAAAGAAGAAGCAAATTGGGAATGGTGTGGGCACCATTATTTTTGGTCTTGATTGAAGAGTAAAGGATTTGCCCAAAACCAACACAGGTTGATGCCATCTCAGATGACATGGTGTGCTTGATGTTGTCTTATAGGTTTTAAGATTTATTTACTTTCTGTCCATGTGCATGTGGTAAGTCTTGGTGAGTGCACACACGCCATGTACATGCAGGAGGCCATGGGGACCTTAAGAGTGAGCAGGTCCCTGGAATGGAGCTGCAGGCAATTGTGAGCTGCTCACCGTTGGTGTTAGGAACTGAACTTAGGTCCTGTGTAAGAGCAGTGAGTGTTCCAAATCACATAGCATGTCTGGCCCCTGTCTTGTCTGTCTTGATGGAAGGAAAGTTGTAACAATTTATTTTAACTAGAAGAGTTTCATGTTCTTTAGACCAGATCATTTAAATCCAGGCAGATAGTGGATTTACCCCTCTATATATTTATTTATATGTTACATCAAAAGTAGAAGTGGAGGGAAAAATGACTAGCAGATGGGGAGGATGGATAATGGAGAGTGATTGGAGGTGAATATAAGCAGAGACACATAATATCTGTGTATCAAAATATTGTAATAGGGCCCATTATTAATATGCCAACTAAAGAAAATAATGGACAAAGAATTATCCAAAATAAGAAGGAAATCTGTGAACAAAGTAACATAAATTCATTCTTTCAGTCAAAAATATTTATTCAAAGACTGTCTGTAGAAACAGCAGTTTGGCATTGTTTACTACATGCCTGGAATTAATTTTATTGATTGCTTAACAGACTGACTAAGCAAAGCTTCACAGTTTCTCACTGTGTAAGGAATCTGTCATTGTCCCCACTGGGTGACAAAGGCCTAAAAGCAGAGGTGCCCCAGTGAATCCTCTCTGCTGACAGAGACATTGACATTGACATAAGGTCTCTGAAGCAATGCCTTCTGGCTCTGTTCTGCTATGCTTAGCCCCAAATAATCCCTTTCTTTAGACACAGGGCCATCTACCTGTTGTAAGTAGAAAAAAGAGAAGAAATATACCCTCTGACTTTGAGGATCTTGTGTTCTTGCCTGGAATGTCACAGATCAGCCAGTACTGAATGATTCCTGTTGTCATGGGGGGGGGGGGGGTCCCAAGATCCTCTGGAATCTGATTTAAATGGAGAATGGCAGTGAGTCGGCAAAACTTCTCTAAGAAAGCGAATCTTCATCTGCACCTCAGTAAACTGGAGCATTACTCACAGTGGCAAAGACAGGGGGCCATGTAGCAACCAGGCTTTCTCTTTGGGCTACCAACCAGCTCCCAAACAAAAATATGAGTGCTTGACCTTAGCTTAGGCTTGTTTCTAGCTACCTTTTATTTTTTAACTTAAATTAACCCTATCAGTCTATGTGCTGCACCAAGGCTTGTTTACCTCATCTGCCTACTGTCCATTCTGCTTTCCTGCTTCCTCCCTGTCTGTCTGGGAGGAGCCCCCTTTCTCTTGGTCTGAGTCTCCGCCCACCACCATGTCTCCTCTCCTAGCTATTGGCTGTTCAGCTTTTTATTAGACCTATCAGGTGCCCTAGGCAGGCAAGATAAAACAAACGTAACACATTTTATGTAGTTGACGAAATGTAGCATAAACAAAAGCTAAACAAATATAGCACATCTTTACATAGTTAAACAATTATTCTGCAACACAAACAAATGTAACATCTTTTTACTTTGTTAAATAAATAATCTATTCTGCAACAAAGCCAGCCTAGATATGTATCAACAATGGATATGAAGTTGTACATACATCCAATGTAACTTTATTCGGCCATAGAGAAATGAAAAAATGGGAAAACTGTGGGGAATTAATGAAAATTAGAATGTTGCCTGTTTTCTGGAATTTTTCATAGTGAGAAAATCCAGATTTAGGAATACAAATAGAACTGTTCCCCCCTCAAATGTAGGACCTAAGTTTTATTTTTACGTACTTATTTCAAGGCAGGCATTACAGTATAACCCTAATTGTCCTGGTAGACCTACTGTCCATCCTGCTTCCTTCCTGTCTGTCTGGGACCAATATGCAGACCAGGATGGCCTCGGACCTACAGAGATCAACTACCTCTGCCTCCTGCGTGCTGAGATTAAAGCGCTTTATCTTTATGGACATGTATTTTATGTGGACATGAGCACAACTGGGGGAAATACATGAGAGCGGAGACGGCAGTGTTTAAAGAAGAGGAAGGAATTAAAGGAGCACAACAGAATACACGAGGCGCCTAAGTAGAGACGGGAAAGGTAGAAATGGGCAAAATCAACAAGAGAGAAGTTTGTCTGGAGGCCCGAGGGATGCTTCAGTGATTAGGATGGTCTCTCCTCCAGATCACCCAAGTTTGATTTCCATCACCCACATGGCAACTCTAGGCCCTTTATAACTCGGGTCCTAGGGATCCAGCACCCTCTTCAAGGCTTCTCTGGTCCTTGCATGCCCATGGCACACAGACGTACAAACAGAAGTCTTTTAAAACTTAAAAAGTATGTTTGAAAATGAAACGTATTACTTTGTGTGCCAATGTAAAAAACAGAGCAGTCGGGCTGTGGAAAAGGCCTAAATTATATGGCCTGTGAGGAATTGGAATTGGGAGATCTTTGTCATCTTGGACCTCAGTCTGAATCCTCTCTCGGCCCACGTGAGAGCAACTGGCCTGCTGAGTATGCAGGTGGTTCCATTTAGGAATCTTGTAGTTTATCTTGACTCAGTGGATGGCCACCGGGAAAGTCCTGAGCCTGAAAAGGTCAGCTAAAGGCTGGAATGTGGAGAATCAGCCAGGGGTCATTCTAGGTGTGAACAGAGTTAGGCGGCTGCTGGTAGCCCAGCCCAGAGAAGAAAGGTGTTCATAAGTTCCGCTTTAGGGAGAGGTGGCTTAGGCAGGTGTGTGACCTAGAGTCAGATCAGGACAAAATTCCAAAGTTCCAAGGAATGCTGAACTCAGCAAATCTTTGTTATAATCACCACATTAACAACAACGTTGAAAGCTGAATCCTTGAGGGGGAAAAGGGGGTCCTTTCTTATAGATTTTGAAGTCAGGACTATCTTCGGCAAGTAAACCTTGTTCTTTTTGTGGATCACTGACCTGAGATGTGTACATACACTAACAAGTTTCCTTAAAATATGAGAACTGAGCAATTCTCTGGGCAAGCCTATCCCTTCAAAATGACACTCATAGTTTCTACTTAGAACATTTCACAATGTAGTTTCTCTGGTTTCAAAGAATTCCCAGGTGTTTTCAGAACACTGGTGTAATTCCTGGATACAGACCTCTGTGGAGTCCATTCTGGCATGATCCTAGCCCCTCGGATGGACATTAGCCCAATCCTGTGGGTGGTCCTATCAGCTAAAAATAGCTCCAGCACCTCAGACAGGATCGTCTGATAAAAAAAAAAAAAAAAAAAAAAAAAGGCTAGGCCAAAACAAAGACTGTCAAAGTTTTCCTTGTCACGGTGACAGGACACTGCCACTGTTGACACTGGCCACTCATTCACCTTGAACTACCCAACATTACCTTATGAGATACACTGATCAGGCTATAATCCTCCCTAAGTTCATTTCAGATCTAGAAAGGTCTATTTAACAACAACAACAGAACCTTTGGGGTTTTTTTCTTCTTTCATCCCTAAATATAACCTAGTTGAAGGAAATGAAAATTCCTAATGCTGAAAATAAAATCAGTATACCTTCCAGGAAGAAATTCCTGAATATGCTCAACAACTGAGAACTGATTGAGCCAAAGTAAGCTCTTGTTAGAATTTGGTGGGGCCTGAAAAATAAATACCTGACTCTGAAGTTACCATTATTACTAGGGCCAGTGAGGGCTGCATCCCATCTTGTCATTTGCCTAGGGCACAACAGTCATGTACTGTCAGCAACGTCTTCTGGAAAGGAGACCTACTCAAATTGCATCTCTTTTGGGTCAATGGTGGCCTTGCATCTAATCCCTAAGAATCACAATTAAACTTCACTTTGTTCCACAAAAATAGAAGAGGTATGCGCTGAGAGAGCACACATTGACCAGAGACAGCGCGTCTGAGCCTCCCTTTCAGCCTTCAGAAAGATCATTGGAAATATCTTCCCATATTAAGAAAAAGTGTCCAAAGGAACGAGAATCAATGTCACTAACTAGATGCAATCCCCCAGTATTCAAGCTCACTGTTACACTACTTAATCTTTAAGGGAGAGGAAGCAAGACCGGCATTTGTGGGGGCTACCAGCCTGGCTGAAGCTAATACGGATGTCAACAGCTGCCAACTTTCAACCAGTCTTATCTTGAATCTTGATAACTTATTTCTTGGCAAAGTAAAACACTTCTTTCAAGATAATTAGCTCCAACTTACTGCTGACTTCGCATGCATCCCCCAGATCAGAAAATAGCTTGGGTACTCTCTCACTCCAGGAGAGCTCTGCTCACAGGCAGGTGTGCACCAAGCAAAGAACAAGACAATGTCAAGTGTAAATCTCTGTAGTGACTTCATGATCTGCAGTTATGGAACGGAGTATTGATCAGTAGCTGCTGTGCGAGAGTTTTCTTCAAAGGGCGAGGCTTACTCTGGAACTTTCTTACTCTGGACCAGAAACTAATCTTGATTTTAAATTTTTAATTCAGAGAGTTAAAATAAAAAATAACTTCTCCATACCTATTTCAAGACCATGGTAAAAATTCCAGAGGTCAGGGGAATTACTGAGGATTTAGTAATTTTAAGTATGAAAGCAGAAAAGGAAGGAGGGGGATAGGGGAGAAAAGGAAAAATCTTTTATTAAAAAAAAGAAGAAAGAAAGAAAAGAAAAAGAGGCATCTCAAATTATCCAGTACAGCGAGGTGGATGAATGGGGAGCTGCCTGGGTTTCAACTCTTCACTAAACAACTCCCTTTACTTCTGCTTATTCTCTGAGACTCATGATGGCACCCTCGATTTATATAAGGAAATCAAGAGAGAAGCTGAGCTGAAACCACACAGCTAGCAAAAAAAAAAAAAAGAAAAAAAACTTAGAAGGCATTTCCTGAATCGTAACTTGTTTGTGTTTTTGCTTAGCATTTGGAAGCATTCAGCCTTGGAACAGAAGCTTCAGGAGATGAGATTTATGTAGTGCAGCCAGGTCCCCTGGTTACGCCTGGAAAGACACAGGATACAAGTGATGAGCCAGCCAGTCATTGAGTGAGCAATGATGGCTCCTTTGAGAAAACGTGCAAAGGCCTTCCTTTTGACAGATGTTTAATGCATGGACCAGATAGCTGTTTTCGCAGATACTAATTTTATTCTGGAGTTTGTAGGCTAATGTAAGAGAAATATCCCCTGTCTCAATCATCCCATCATCCTATTAGGGTCAGCTAAAAGTCTTTAAAAGTGAGAGAAGCTAAAATTCTATTTAATATATAGCTCTCATTGAATCTCTAAGTCTTGTTGAAAATCTATGTATGTATGTATATTTGTGGGGCCTTAAAAATTGAAATAATGAATTTTGCATTTATAAATGAAACTGCTGTATCTTTCTCATAGTTACTGAGCACAAGCCTGTAAAGAACTTCCGGTATGGCCACAGTGATGCTTGCTAATCAATTCTCAGATGTGCACTCAGAACCTTCCAAATGATGCAGAATAAGGTATATTAAAAACCCAATGATGAATCAATGCTGCAAATTTGCCCAATGCCTATGAGGTTCCATTTCACTAGTGAAATATTTTCCGAGGGCTTTTGGCTTTTAAAGGGCCAGGTTGTACATGAAGCTTTAATAATACAAAAAGAGCTTTATTTCCCTTGTGGGCTAAGTGGTCACTTTACTAAAGAAAGTACTAGATTTAAGATCTCTTGAGACTCTTTAATGTATTTTCAGTACTGTAAAAAAAAAAAAACTGTTTTTAAATTTTAAAATGAAATCTAAAACCTTTTAATACAATGTTTGATTCTGGAGACTATGTTGGAAAATATTTCCAGAACCTCAATTCTACATCTAGTGGTATAATTAACATAATATAAATAAGATATTGGTTATATCAACAGCTGCCTGTTTCCAGAGTTTCTTCTTTAGTTCATATTTATCAAATAGGCCATCTATTATTTCCTGTCTTTACACTTGGGGCATACTACAGTAATAGTAATTGTTGTAGTTTTAGGGCTAGACTACTAGTACCAACCACTACTAGAAATATTGCTACCATTACTATTACCACAACTCCTGCCGCTGAGGTGTATAGGATTCTTCTGGATGAAAGAACCTGTCAAGTTAACACTATTTGGATATGATTTCTCAAGTACAGTACAAACCACTTAGCACATAGCTCTATTTATAGATACTCTTAGATGTGTTATAATCCTGTATTTCGGCCATTCTTTAGGTATATTTTTCCTGGGTGTTTATTGTTCACCAGGCTCTGCTGCAAGCATTGAAGTTCAGGAGGAAACAACATAGAATAAAAAACACTCTTTTCTTGAAAGTCTGTATCTAAAGGTAAAAGGTGCATGTGAAAGTAGATAAAGACAGTATGCAGTGCTAGATTGTAACGCATTATTGAAAAGAGCTGTGTCGGCACGTGAGAGAAGGCAGATTGGAAGAAAAGAAGACGGTTTTCAACATGATGCCTTAGATAAGACGTTCCAGAGGAGGACACACCTGAGCAAAGATCTGGGATGCTGAGAAAGCAAGTCAAGAGATTTCAGGGAAACTGAGTTCCAGGTGGAAGGTAGAGCACTGAAGCCAGTGTGTCCTGAGGGTAGAGGGCTGGCGTTACCATCGGCCTATTTGATTGGGAAGAAGTGGATGTGATTGAGCAAAAGGAGTGAAACAATTCCCTGATATATCTGTGTGTGGGATGGTGCACACACGAATGCAGTTGTGCACATGTGTGCATGTGGAGGTCAGAAGATAACCTCAGGTGTTGGTCCTTAGGGACCTTTACATGGTTTTTTTGTCGATTTATTTTGCTTTTTAACATGATCACTCTTTCATTTGCCTGGAGCTCACCCTGTAGGCTATGTAAACACCACCTGTGTTTGCCATCCCAGTGCTGGGGTTACAAGTATGTACCACCATGCCCAGCTCTTTCACATGGGATCCAGGAAGCAAACTCAGATCTCTGTGCTTTCAAGGCAAGCACTTTATCAACTGAACTCTCTTCCGTATTTCTCTTCTTCAATTATCCCTTAGACTGATGAGTTGACAACAGTCCAGAAGACTGAGAATGGACAGCGCAGAAGAACTATGGGCTGTCACATGAGAAGTAGATGGTGCTGACCTGACACAAGTCCTGTGCAAGTGATACAAGAGAGTTGAACACTGGACCTATTTGAAAGCAGAGCCAACAGAATTTGCTACAAATTAGGATGTGGCTGATGATAACTTCATTCCCTGAAGGGGTGATGGCCTGACATGGACCAGAAGATGGAGTGGAGGATTCTGGTGGGAACGAAGCCCAGTGGGAAATCAAAAGGACCATGGAGGCAAGAGTTGGGTGAAGATTGTAGTGGTCTGACTTCTGAAAAGACATATGTAGCAGCAAAAAAACCGTCTTCGGAGGGGAACAGGAGTCAGGAATTGCTCTGCAGAGAAGACATTTCAGAGACAAGAGGAAGCTGGAAAAAAAAAAAAAACATGAAGTGTTGACTTAGAATTGGAGTTATTGGGGCAACTTATGAAACCAATATAGATACTACTTTATAAATGGATAGTAAGATTACCACTAAATAGATATCTATATACACACATATAAGAATAGAGCCATGAGCACCTACACATCTACAAATCATCTATTTAAAAATGTACTAAATGTCAATTAATAAAAATGGATAAAACAAGGAGAGAAAGGTATATGATGCCCCATTTTCCTCTATTTGAAATTATTTTAAAGTTTAAAATGAACTATGAACATGAGACTTTGTTTTTAGTATAATTTTATCTTTTAGCAGAAAAAGAAGGCATGAACGGGCAAAGGACTTCCCTCAAAGTTATGATTAAGTAGTGCCATTTGAATATGGAAAAGGAAATTTTTGGTGTGTGTTCTCATTCTGCTTATTTTAAGCAGGGTGTCTCTCCATGTCCCTGACTGGCTTCGAACTCAGGATCCTCCTGCCTCAGCCCCACACTCTGCCACCAGGCCTGGTTTGGTGAGTTTTAAATGGAAGGAATCTCAGTGTGTTCAGGGAGTGTGATGGCCTGATGAGGACGTGCTAAAAAGGCACAGCTTTCACCATAACGAGTGCAAACAAAGGCATTTTGCTGAGAGGATGGGACTGAGTGCTGTGTTCCTGTTTTAAGGTTGGGGCAATACAGAGAGTAAGAGATGGTGCAAGAGAGACTGAAGAAATAGAAGCAGATGTAACCATAAAATAACTCGCCCTCCTACACAGCTGGTATTTGTATTAAACAATGCAGAGGGCATCCTCATCAGGTTACACTGACCCACTTAGTAGCCACCATGGATAAAAACAGAACCAATCAGTACAAAAGCTATTGGTACCACATCACCGTCAGCTAGAGGGGCATTCAAGGGTAGTGAAATCCTCAGCCATAAAGAGTCCATTGGCAGGATGGGCTCTAGATAAAAGATAGTCTGTTGGCAACAAGCAGAAAAAGTTACAGGTGACCTTTGAGCCCTTTAAAGACTTCACAGCATTGTTACTACTTGCCGAATGTCCACTGCATGCAGGGAGTCTCAGGTGAATTATCACAATTAATCCCTGCATCAGCTTTACTCTGTAGGCACCTGAATCTTCTTTTCATAAAGAAAAATGAAGCTCCATGATGTGTTCTATACACACCCCTACAGGTCACATCCCGGAATAGTGTAGTCCAGATTTAAAAGTCATGACTGCTGGCTCCTGGAGTTCCACATCTAGTCTCAGCTTCAACAGCTGATGCCTCTAAGACCCAGCAATTTCTCTAGTGGGCTCCTTCACCAGCTGGAACCACTCAGAATCCTAGCATCTGCTAATTTATCGTGCCATCAACAGGTACTTTGATTTTCCTCTTCTGATTGGTTTCTATTCTACATCAGGCTTTCTTATTCACATGCTGTTTTAACTCTCCCTATGTTTGCAAGGGGGGGAGGGGAGGATCATTCATCCCAAAGTCCCTGACAGAGATACCACCTTCCCCAGAGTGTGAGTGCACCAGATGCATGATGGTATAACCATCTAGAGCCTGTTTCTACTTTCACTGAATCAGGTATTCCCCTGGTGATGAAGCAAACCTGAACTCCAGTTCCTGTAAACCACACCTTCATTCTGTTCATTGTTTTACCTCCTTCAGGTCAAAGTTCACTTTTCTAAGAGAACACTCAGGCCAGACTGTTGAAAGAGATCCATGAGAATGCTTTGCTTCCTGACCGAGCTACCTAAGATTTTTGGAGGCTAAAAAGGATGAGGACTGTTTTTGAACCTTCTGAAGGCGGCGACAATAAATACTCTCTGTGGGGATCAAATGGGTATTCTCAGTCTCCAAGGTGGACTCACGGGGCCTCATGAAACGAAGTGTTTACTGTAAATTTCAGGGAATCATTGCTACAAAGTAGCGCAAATTACCTAACTAATGTTTGGCAGGATGTCAACAGGACGCCAGCTTGACTGGTGCGGACTGCTCCTAATGTACCCACTCGAAAGGCTCTAACTACTCACGTCCTGCCACTTTACTCCACAGAGAATTTCACAAACCATGTGTTACATTTAACAGAGCCGCGTAGGTATTTCCCTAATGGACCATTAAATGCGCTATTTGAACAGTTAATTTTGAAATGTTTCTAAACTTATAGGCACTTGGCAATGTATCACATTCACATAGAGACACCCAAGAGTCAGACATTTCTGGTTGATTCGATGTTTCTTCAGTCTTGTGCTTGTCAAGGTTTTCGTTGTTTTAAATATAGCTTTTATCCCTGGGAAGACTTGGGAAGGCTTTCCCAAATCAGCTTCCCAGCTCGGGAGCTGCTAAGAGGCAGAGTGCATGAGGGATGTACCTGAATGGCCTAGGCAGACTGCGCGGGCACACTGGGAGTTAAGTCTCTGCGTTAGATATGGAACTAAAAGCGCAGATAATTTATGCTTTGTTTACCATCAAAGGCCTAAGGAGTCATACAACGTACGGGTTGTGCACAGGCATAGGTAATGGATTTGCTTGGCTGGGACTCTGTAAACCCAGGGCAGAATCTCAAAAACAAGAGGCTGACATAGTCGCCTTCAGAGCCTATGTGGGGGGTGGGGTTGTGGGTGCTGGGACCTCAGGGTTTGGAGGAGGAAAAGCTGCATGCAACTCTATACTGTTTGTGGGTGGAACTTACCCAAGGCATGCACAAGCCAATTTCTAGCCTATGTCCCTTGACTCTGCTGCAACGATGTTAATTCTTTCTAGAGATTGCAAAAAAATAATGTAGAGTCACCAATAGAAAGCAAGTTTCCTTGTTCACAACTTGAGTATATGAATCCTTTCTCCGGTCTTTATTTACATACACAGAATTGTGTGTGCACTCGTGAATCTGGGTCTAGATAGGAAAGATTCCTCCATGCATTCAGAGGCTGCTGGCTAACAAGCCCAGGGAGACCTGGCAAAAGACTTTGGGAGCGCGCCTTGTTCCGGGGCCGGTATAGGGCGGAGCCAAGCATGGGGTCCGCCTAGGCGTTGGGCGCAGCCAACTAGCGCGCCTGGAGGGCGGGCTGGCTGTGGCTGAGAGGCTCCTGGCTGTCACAAGCGCCCAATGCGCGCTGCAGGTGGCAAGTTGGAGGTGCTGCCGCCACAGCTGCAGGAGAAGCCCGGGTCTGGCGGCCCCTTGCAGCCTCCGGGAGCCCTTTCCCGCCGCTGACTCCGAGCCCAGACCCGGGAAAGGCCAAAGGGACTAGGGAGCCGCGCTCCATCCCTGTGCCCTTTGACACTACTTTGTTTTCTCCGAGGAAGGTTGTGCCTGGGGGCTGGGAACAGGTTCGGAAAGAAGACGCAGAGGAAGGCTTCTGCTCTGCTATCCAGGTGAGCGCCTTTCCAACCCACTGCCCTTTCCTTCCCGGTAGTAGGAGCCAACGCAGCGCGCGGGTTCGTCCCGTGGGCAGTGGCTGGGGGAGAGGCGCCTGCCCTTGGCTGAGGTCGATCGCTGAGAAGCGAAGAAGAGGCTAGGTTGGCCGGTCTGGAGGCTACCTGCCGGCGCCCTCCTGGAATGCGTAGATTCTCCTGAGCTGACACCCCGAGTCGAGAGACTGGCAGAAAGGTGTTTTGGAGGTAGCCTGAGGGCATGAACTCTAGCTTGGGCTAGCCCGACTTAGCCCTGGGTTAGCCGCTTTGGAAACGCAGCGAGAGTGGGGCGCGGCTCCCCAGAGAGATTCCCCCCCCCCCCCAATCCAGAGTGCTGGACCTAAAGAGCTCGCTGAATCTCTGTCCCCAGGAGCCAGAGGCTCAGGAGGACGTCATCCCTCTCTTCTCTGGCAACTCCTCCTCCGCCCTCTCGCCTCCACCCCTCGGCACTGAATGCCTAGCCAGCCGATTTGGAGATTCCATGCAGCTGCCAACGCGCCGAGTGGTGACTGCTGTCACTCTGCCCTCCGCCCTTGCAGGAGTTGGGGCGCCTGGGGGTCCGGCTCCCTGGCCCCCCGCCGCCTGCCTCCTGGTTGTGAGCTAGAGGCTGGATAGTTCTCTGTGAGGACTCGCTTTCCAGTGACTCCCTATCCCCTCCTCCATGCTGCCCTACCCCTTTACTCAATCTTGGAACCTAGATCTTGCCTATCTTGGTGGGAACCAGGAAGCCTCCCAAGAAGGAACCAGCCTTGTAGCTGAGGTCAGAACCTTCGCCTCCATCTCAGTACTTCAGCTGGGTGCAGGTGGTCAGTGGTTTGACCTCAGGATTCCGGGCTGAAGATTGTGTGTGTGTGTGTGTGTGTGTGTGTGTGTGTGTGTGTGTGTGTGTGTGTGTGTGTGTGTTTGTACACGCGCGCGCCTGTAGGTATCTTGGATTCTCTGGGAGGCAGAGAGGCAGAGAAGCAGGAACCCTCTACCCCCTGCCTGGTAGTGCCACAGGGCCCCTCAACCCTTTGCAGCCACCTGCACTCAGAAGTATCTTAACAACTCAGGGCTTCTGGCTCCTCTACTTGCTCTCGAACTCCGGGTCCTTCCACCTAAGCTCATCTAGGGATGAAAATCTTTTGATTGGAGACTGCGGGATGAGGGATCCAGGCATTCACAAGGCGGATTGGGCTGTTTTTCAAAATGTAGGGGAGCGCCCCAAGCCAGTCGTTTTATCTTCACAGGACCGGGCTGTCAGGATTTCAGCTGGGAATATGAGGGTGTGTAGTCGCGGGGAAAGCAGAAGTTGAAGGCTCGGAACTCCCTACGACGCGCCCCACTCAGAAGTGGGAGAGCCAGGGCGTAAGGGCTAGCTCCTAGGCGCTCCGCTGCAGAAGGTGGCAAGGCAAAGCGCTCCTGGAGCTGGGATCTGTGAACAGATCTACAATTCTGGGTGGCAGAGGCCGGGTCCCGGGGTACCCAGGTCACAATCGAAGTTGAGAACTGGGTCCGTGCTGCTCAGGGACCACCTCTGCGGTTTTAGGAGCTGCAGCTACAAGACGCATTGACTGGAGCCGCCTCTGACGGCTTTCGCTTTTCCTTCTGCAGAAAGCAAGCCTCCCGGCTTTCACTTGCCCAGAGCCTCTCCTGAGAAAGCGTGGGTTCGGACAGTAAAATCCTCCTGGGAGTAAAGGCGGCTCCAAAAAGCCCTCAAGAGAGCAGGGCATTCATGACCTCCTTGTAGTTGGATCTTGAGAGGGTGGGTGAAGTGCCAAGAGTCCTTATGGGAATTGAGGTCTGCCCAACCCAGTCATGCCTTGGGCTTTCTCCTAAGCAGACTTGGTGTAAGGATACCCCCCCCCCCTAACACACACACACACACCTCACCCCCACCAGGCTGGTCGACCACCCACATAATTCTCTGTGAAGTGCATTGGATTAAAACTGGGCCAGAAGAGGGGCTGAAATCCACAAAATGAAAGTAGAAAGGACTGTAAATCCCTGATCTGATTTCGGTTTAAATCTAAATTCCATTTGAATAGAAACAGACTCTATAATGTAGTAGAACAGGTCCGTGTGGGCCTCCCCTGCACTGTATTTCATGTGGCAGTTACTGGAGGAGCAGTTAAGATTTGCACGGGTCGAGCTTCAACCATGTGGCCTATGGGAAGGTTAGGAGCTGGGTGAACAAGATTCTATCCCAGGCTGGCTTAGGTCTGCACCTTCGGGTAGTGGCCGTAAGCATTTCCTAGTTGGATCCTTCACAGTTGAGACCTACGCGACACCAAAAGAAAAGACCAGGCTTTAGCCATTTTTTCACAGAGGATTTTTGAATGGGTTTCTTAAACTAGCTTGTACCCTTAGGGGGAGCATTCTTTGTGCTGAGAAGCAGAGAAACTAAAACCTTGACTTCTCATTCGAGACAATGGCAAAATCTCTGCTAAAAGATACAGTTCTTTTGTACACAGTAGGTGTCTAAGAAACACCCATGAACTGACACTTATAATGAAAAACACTGACTTGGAAAGACATATAATAATTTCTAGGATAAATCATTATTAAAATAATTTTTAAAAACTGCTGTTAATAGTCATTTGAGGACCAACATGCACTATTTTGTTACATATTTTTAAAACCTGGATTGGTAAAATTGCTTCAAATGAGAAGCACACAAGCTATCAGTAATGTGGAAAGTGAGACAGAGTAGCTTAAATCTGTCTATAATGGCCGTGGTTGGATGCCTCTAGAAATGGTTAAGTCACTACCTTCAGGTGTGCTGTATTCCTTAGCTGACACTAAATTTGGAGGATGATGAACACCACAGTCCACAGGAAGCATCTACTCTATGTGGATCCACAAAGGAAGCAAACATGATCTTCATGCTTTAGATAGATAGGTGAGGAAGTTAACTGTTCTTAGCACTTTCGCAACAGCCAAGGGGGGCACCAAAGGGGATACCAGGAAAACAGGTCTCCTGGCTTAGGGAGGAGAAGGTCTCTTGGAGGACTGTACAGACAAGCAATGAGTACTCCAGTCTGTGTTAAAGTTGGCCTGCATGACAATTCTGTCTTTAGGTTCCAAAGACTATGATCAGTCTTCTGAGATCTGGTGCCATCTGTGGGGTTTTGGATGAACATGTCTTGTCTCCCACAGGGTTATAAGTTTGAATGCTTGGTCTCCAGTTGTAGTTGTTCAGGAAGGATTAGGAGGTGTGGCCTGTAGGAGGAGGTGTGTCACTGGGGTGGGCTCTGTGGTTTCAGAAGACTGAATGGGAAGGGGGGGCATTCCCAGTGTGCCTCTCTCTGTCTCCTACTTGTGGATTAAGATGTGAGCTATCAGCTGGTCTTGCTGCCATCATGAACTCTAGCCCTCCGAAACAGTTGTCCCAATGAAATGTTTTCTTTTATGAATTGTCTTGGATATAGTGTTTTGCCACAAGAATAGAAAAATAATATAACAGCTCCATGCCCCTGTTTCTCAAAGCCGGAGCCATATAGGTTCTTCATATTATTCCAACCCCAAACAGATCACTTGTCTTCACAATATGCTATGTGATGGCACCCTTTTTTTTTCCTCTGGAAATAAAAGAAAATGAACAACTAAAACAGGGTGTGATTTGTGTAGGACTTCTAAGGTGAGGGCAGACTGGCTGTGAATGGTTCATTTAAAAAGATCCAGAAAGTAGGATGAGTCACAGTCTAGTCCAGGCAACCACTTCCTCTCCACAAGGAGAATAATAATTTCTCCTACAACTCTGACAGTAAGAATTAATTTACGACTTCAGAGCTATCTGAGGCACTCAGAAGGGAAGTATGAGACCTAGCAAATGAAAATAAAGGATTTTTACCGATGTAAAAATTCCATAATTTTTCCATCCTTGGAATTATGGAACTTCTGCCAATCACACATGTTCTGATCCAGATGTGCACATAAAATAATTGATCTTATGGAAGTAGGAAGCAACAGATTGGGCAGGGAAGGAGGAGGAGGATTGGTCAACAGGTGCAGAAATGTGGTTCTATTGGAAACTTACTTTCTAGAGTTTCATATCAGAGTAGGGTGACCATAGTTAAAACTGAGCAGTCATATGTTCCAAAATAGTTAGAATTGTGAGTGTTCCCAACACAAAGCAGTGATTAATCTTTGATGTAATGAATATGCCAGTTACTCTGCCTTATCTAATTTCTTATTATCTACACGCATTTAAATATCATATTTTGACCTGTGAATATGGTCAACCATGGTCTGTCAGTTTAAATATAGACAAATAAATGAATAAAATATGACTTTAGGGAAGCTTCTAGCTAATAAACTGCCAATTCTGAAAGGCATTGATTAATTTTTACAATTAAGATGGAAAAATATAGATGGCAAATAGGAACAGTTTATGAGTTGTTATTTCAACAGGCCAAGGAGAAGAAAATAATTTGTTTTGGCTTAATGCTGGTTGTGTAGCACATGAGCATTTTATTCAGGAGAATTTAGTATTTTGATGGTTGGTGCTACATAAAAAGCAGAACTGATGTATATCCAGAATGTGTTCTTACAAGCTAAATGTAAATGTACAGCTAATGCAAGGGACAGTTTCCCATGTAAAGCAGTGGTGACATGGAGCAGAAGGAGGCCTGTCTTAGAATGCTGTGTCATGGGGGAGTGAGCAGATAACTAGGTAAAAAGCATTGCTGATCCAGGAAAATGGTGCTCAGGATGGCTGGAGACTATTGGGGGATTTGAGTCAGGTAGAACACAGGCAAGGAGGTGCCCGCCAGTCCTCCACACTGAGAGTTATGAAGAGAGAGAGAGAGAGAGAGAGAGAGAGAGAGAGAGAGAGAGAGAGAGAGAGAGAGAGAGAGAGAGAGAGAGAGAGACGGAGAGAATCTTTCATGTTTGAAATGGTGGGGATTGTCAGTATGCCTCCCTTTATTAAAAAGATCAGGGTAATCCAGAATTTAGACTCTTCAATCCTGTCTTGAGCTCATCCTATGTACCAAAGACCTCAGAGTCCCCATCTGTTAAGAGTTATAGAAAGAGGCTTTCAGTGACATCAGTAACACACAAGCATGGTAAAACATCTAGTTCCAGCCTTGACCTTCAGGTTAGCTCCCTAGAAATAGGTGACTGGCCTCTGGAATGGGAATCCTAGCTGGTTGAATAGTTGTCATATCTGTATTGTAATGGTGTGGCCTCCATTAGAAATCTAGACCCACTTGCTCTTCTAGCTTCTATGTTCTATGTTCTACATCTCATTCTTTCTACCCTCACCAGAATCTCCGGGTCCCAAGTCTACCCAGACAGAGACCTTGTCTTCATCTCCCATGGCTTCCTTCCATGCACTGTTCCCAATAAACATACATCACAGGAATACCAGTGGCACATGGGGAAGCCTGCCACCACGGTCCTTCCTATCATACTGCTGCTCAGACCACAGTGATATCAGTCTGGATCACAGACTCTCTGGCAGTGTTGTTTTAACTACACTAATCCCTACTCTGAAACTCCTCCCACGTTCTAGCCTCAGCATCCTGCATTTAATCTTGTGTGGCAACATGTCCATACTGTCCCATGGCTCCAACAGGAGATTCATAACAACTCTCACCAATGCTGATGCATGCTTCATTTCTCTGTTATTTTCATAGCCCACCTTCATCTCATCTTGTCCATTCTGAGCACCTACCAGTTTTATAAATCAAACTGAAGCACCACCACCCTTGTGAAGATCCATTTCTACTCAGAAGGCCTTTTTCTACCTTTGCTCTGCTATGGCTTTAACATGCATCTGTTCCTTGCTGTGGTTTATCGATAGGAAGCTGAGGCTCTGTTCTTCATCCTGTTTTCCATAAAGTGGTGCCCACCCTAAGGGTCCCTTACAAGTTCCCATGGATTAAGTGACTGTCCAGAGATGTCTTAGAAGAGGTGATAACCTAAGAGAGGAAAGATGTCCCCTAACCCATGTTGAGTCAGAACGAAGAAGCCAGCCCATGAGTAAACCCTCATAGGCATGGACCATTATTTAGAAACTTCAAAAAACTATCCTCTATCTCATTTGTATAATTACATGGATAATTTAAGCTTCAGAAGCTGGAAGAATCTGTCAGACTATTAGCATTCTTCATTGTAGAGATGAAGAGTAGAGTCACGTGAGCGCAACAGCATTTTCAAAAGCAGAATAGATATGGGCAGCCAAGATGACAGTGATCGGGCTCAAACAAAAATGGGAAATGCTGGGCACGATGCCCATGAAGTGTGGGATGCAGCCAGAGATATGGGAGAAGATTCTTAGCTTGGGGCTTATGGTTTGTCTTATATTCAGTGATTCTTCGGAAACTTTTCATCTGGTTCCTGTGATTACAAAGTAGCACTATGCTTGTATTTGCCTGCCTGTATGGATGTTGAAGTGCTTCAGGTCTAGATGAAACTCTTTATTCCAGTTTTTAGAAAATGAGGGTTTTCTTGTGATTGCATGCCCTTCTTTAAGGAACGAAAATATGAAGCCATTTCTCATGTGCATATTAAGTGTCTGAAGTCGAGTGGGAAAAATTATTATCAAAAGATTGCTGGTATTAATATCCCAGCAACAAAAATGCTTCCATGCAGTCTTAAATACACAGACCTTGAAACTTGAGTGAATAATTCTATAGTCATAAAATATTTATTATTAACTATTAACAGTGATGGTGGCTCGAATGAGAAGGACCCCCATATGTGAAAGCTTGCTCCACAGAGTGGAATTCTTTGAAAGCTGTAGAAGGATTGGGAGGTGTGGTCTTGTAGGAAGTGTGTCATTGAGGGTGGGCTTTGAGGTTTCATAAGCTCACACCAGGCCCAGTTTCTCCCTTCATCCCTCCTCCCTCTCTCCCTCCCTCCTCTCTCTGCTTGAGGATCAGGATGTGGCTTTCAGCAACTTTTCCATGTCTGCCAGCCACTTCGCTCGCTGCCATAATGGTAATATGCTAAACCTCTGAAACTGTAAGCTAGTCCTCAATTAAATGCTTTCTTTTGTAAGCGTTGCCTTGGTCATAGTGTTTCTTCAAGCAACAGAATAGTGTCTAAGAGAACAGCTCATTGCTCATGAGGAATAATGGGGGGGGGCGATTACACAGTCTAGTATTGAGGCTTTAAATATTGTAGACTTAGTAAGCCTATTACAGTGTTAGAGTTATGTGTTTGAACCTGTCCTGAGCAATTGTATGTCTCTGAACTTGTCAAGCTGCTATACCTGTGTATCTGTCCTGGACATGTGGTTTATTTATAAAGTATACATCGCTGCAGTAGAATGAAGATGATGTTTCCTGCCCACTCTGTACAGACATCTGGTTATGCATATGTGGCTCACACCAGAAAGTCCTCTGTAAGGTCACTGAGCTTCTTGGACTCAGCTTCCTCACTGGAAAATGGAAGGAACTGAATTTCCCATTTCACACAGAGGGCACAAAAACCAAATGGCATCTTATTTGCCGGTACGTTTTTATGGGTGATAAAGTGAGACACTCACAACATTTTGATTGCTAGTCTGATGCACATTCAGCAGTATAGCATACAGCTCTCTTCATAACCCTTCATAAAACAACGGAAAACATTTATGAGATTAAATCTGAGCTCAAGCACAGCCTGAACCCGTGACACATAACTACTTTAAATTAAAAAAAAAAAAAAACTAAAACAACAGAAAGAAAAAAGTGTTCATTTCTCTACAAACTGCCACCAGATTCTTCAGAGTTAAATAATGACGTCGAGGTGTTTGGGCTGTAATGATTTCAGTAAGTTGGATGTCTGATGTAAAAGTGACTGTTCCCATAGAATAAAATACCTTTTCTTTAAGTTTGCACTGTGAATAAGATAATATCATACACAAAAAGAGAATGTATAAGCACTCAGGAGTTTACTATGAGGTCATATCCTGGTGAACCCCTGTGAGTTAAAAATACCCTAAGCTGGCAATGATTTTAATGCATCTAGCCTGAGGACATCAGAACTCAACAACCAGTATCCCAGGAGAAGATCATACCACATCATCATTAGCCCTGAAAAAAGGGACAAATTTTAAATTCTAGTTCCCACTAACTCGGTATCACTTTGGCCTCAGTATCAAGGTGCACATCCTAAGTTTACCTACAGACCCTAAGAGGTAATATGATAATGCAAATGTATTACCATGTTCAACATACACTGGGGTCACATTAACTGCTGGTGTTCCCAACTGCAAGTACTCACTGCCTCTCTGGGACAGATTTTCCAAGTTCCCTGAGCTGCTTTTTTTTTTCTGTAAAGCTGCCTTGATAGTTCCTACCCACCTGCAGAGTTGCTGTAAGAAGTAGAAGTACACATAAAATGACTTAGGTCACCCTAAGTATTCACAGGAACACTGTTCTTCTCTGCCACGGGAGATACGCCGTGGATATTGAATTCACTGTGACAATTCATCTCAACAAACTGACTTTCACTTTCATTATTTACATCTTACCCCTTTGATTATAGCTATGTTTACTCACTTTCAGTCATATTCAGGTTAAAAAGCAAACAAACAAAAACCCTTTAGCCCTGGCAGATATATCTGATAATGCGCAAAGCATCTCTGCATGTCAGAAGCAGGTGAGTATTTATTGATTCACTCTACCCCATATGTCCAGACCATTCCATTTGGAAGGGTGAAATCTCAAGGGTTAACTCTTTTTCTGTACCACAGCAGCTTTGATCAGTAAATTTATTCTCGGTGTTCTTGAGTATTTAATTGCCAAAATGGCTTTGTGTACTTTAAATTTTTTTTTTGAGTGGATGGAGCTAGCCCTTTTTTGTTTCTCTGTGTAGCCCCAGTCGTACTGGAACTTTCTCTGTAGGCCAGGCTGGCCTCAAACTCAGAGACCTGCCTGCCTCTGCATCTCAAGTGTTGTCATTAAAGACAGGCCAGCCACTAGTCCTGTTTCTTGAAAGAGCACTGTCTTTTTATATCAGATACCGATGTAATCAGCCGATAAGAGTTTACGCTGAATACAGCATGGCACATCAAGTTGAGGTAGGACTGAGCTCCTTCCCCTTCACAGAGGTTGGGCAAGGTAATCCAGCATGGAAAACAGGTTTCCCCCAAAGCCAGCTAAGTGCCAGGGGACAGGTCCTGATGCCTTGTTTTGTTCAAGTCCATGGGAGACCTGCCTCTTTCTGAATGGAGATGGAGGAGAAGTGGTTGGAAGAAGAAACTGATGAGTATGTAAAATAAATGGGAAAAAAGTTAATAAAATAAAGAGTTTAAGCTGTAATTTACCTGTGTTAGTGTGACTCTGTCATCTGCAATGATGGTATTTCTAACCATAGTCAGATTCTCCTAACGTGGTTTTGGAACTTCTTCCCTGACTGTGGAACTGAAGCCTTCCTGTGTGAAATGCACCTTGTCTTTTTAATAGGCTCCTATTCAGGTCACAAAAATAACATCTATCATCAAAGAGCCCAAAGACATCAATAGACACCAGTAGGTTCATGTGTGGCTGGCAGTTCGCCATCATTAGAATCTCTAGGAGTTCTGACTTCTCTGTCTCCCTGGATACGGTGAAGGGCCACTGTTCTCTGTGACACTGTAAGGTCCAGTGGCCCTTACAAATGCGTAAACTAAGATAACCTAAAAACTTGTGAGGTCCAGATGTTTTGGAAGGCATCAAGTAGACTGGGAAACCACAATAGGGAGTTTGTTAGCCTCAGAGGGGAAGCGGTGGATGACTCTGGGTGATGGGAACTCAGAGAGAGCCAGTCTGGAAACCCCTGGGCTGCACCACAACCCACAAAGGCCTAGAACCACTGTGTATGTCTTGTCTTCTCTTAACCTGCCTTCTTTCCATACTTCTTTTCTGCCTGTTCTGTGATGTTTAAATCTTGGAATAGCAAAGCTGAAAATATACAGATTTTATTTAAATATTAATTAATTAATGCTGTATTGTTATGGGGAGGGCTGTCCACATGCCTGGGTACTCCTGTGACAATCGGAGGTCAGCTTTTACTATGAGGGTCCTAAGGTTCAAACTCAAGTCCTTAGTCTTGGTGACAAGTGCTTGTGCCTGCTGAGGCTTCCCGCAGGCCCCAGATGTAATGGCCAGGTGACTGAGACTCATTTTTTCTCACAGAATGTGTGAGTCTTGATATTATCATGTCACAACATCTCTCAGACTGTATTTATAAAGGATGAATAATTCTTGCTATTCTTAGTTGCTTACTTCCTTTGGGGGGGGGAAGGGATCAGAGATTGAAATGAATTAGGTAATGGTACAGTGAGTACCCACTGTACAGGGTAACCCAGTTGCCAAAGCTCCTTGCTAAGTGATAAGCATCCTCATGTTGTATCTTTTCTATTTTTGATATGCGAATGCTACCCCCTGTAGGTTACTCCACACACAATGTTTAAGCACCATTTTGGTCTCTGTGACATATAGTTAAAGGATAAATAGGTATGTTTGAGGAAAGATAAACCCAACATTGTTTTCCAGATTGCAGGCTCATTGTAGCTTAATTTCCCTGGATAATAGTTTGTGCTTTTTTTATGGTGTAGCCATGGCTGCTTGAGCTTTCAAACCTGTAGCTCCTCAAGCACAGCCACAGATGACAAGAGCTTGAGCTCGGCTGTGGTCTATAACCCAGTGCTGCTGAAACACAACTCGGACATCAGGGAAGCACAGCTTCACTCTGTATGTGTTTTGCTATGTAAATTTTACTGAAGAATTCTTTAACAGCAATAACTGCAGGCTGGGGTTTTCTGGGCAGCTGCTGCATGGACCTAACTGAAGGCTGCTAATTCATTATTACTTTGAATGAACTCAGCTGCCGTTGCTAACTGTTACCTGACCGTCTCCTGTAAATATTTCTCCTTTATCTTTCATCCTGGGTTTGGAGACATTCACGGGGATTCAGGATAGTATTTTTTTTTTTCTTTCAAATCGTAACAGGAGGAATTATCTTGAATAAATTAAAATGGCAAATAAATAGCACGTCCTTTAAACTGCTTTGAGCTGGCCTCCATTTGACATAAGAGAAGGTGTGTTACATCAGACAGTTAGCACAGAGGAAGATAAAAGCCCTCTTGGCCCTGCTGGGAGGTAGCAAGTGGCACATTCCTGCTGTGATCCGCTTATGTAATACTTCAGGGAACAGTTGGGCTGAAGTATCAAGCTCTGTAAAGATGATGTTCTTGCCTTGACACCTAGAAGAGAGTTGAGGTGGGGAAGAGTGTCTGACCTACAAAATTATTACTCTCACTGCAAGTATAATCTTATCAAGGAGTATGAGGAGATATAGAGTTAACAATGGAAGGAAATATATAAAATGGGAAAGAACAGTTCCCCCAACTAGACTCCTTTGTTAGGCTGCATCGGGAGGGGAGCAAGGTCAGTAAGTGTAACAGGCATTTGGGGGACCACATCATGTTGTTACGCTCTCAGAAAACTAATGGGTCAATTAAACATCTCTTTCCCTGAAGATTAGCCTCGCTCTGATCCCCAACTCCAAAGTCATTCTTAAGATCCACAAGTCAGATATTGTGGGACTGATTTTTACATTTTTTAAAAATGTAGAACACACAACAAATATTTCATAAATACGGGACATTCTGGAAACTTGATTGGGGGTGGCTCTTCAGAACTGAAATTTGAACCCATAAATAGTTTTGTTTGTAGGCAATTTTGTGGCTGAGTTGACCACCCCTATTTTTAACATCTGTCTTTATTGTCTCCCCACATGCTAGTTGCACGTTTGACACCAAACAGTGGGTTTACAAATATGAACATTCTATCAGTGCTAAACCCATTGTTCCAAACAAAGTTTTGTTTGGTTGTTTCATTGTTTGCTAGACAGATGGTCTTGTAAAAACAAGCTAAGTTCATGTGTATGAGGTTGCTTTGTGGAGATTTATGGGGTAGTTCTTAACCACATTGTGTTGACCTCTCTCTGTTCACAATGATATACACTGGATTAGGGAATTCGGTTTTTGAAATTGACCTATTAAAGTATCTGTTTGCACATGATATAAGCAAACCAGCTTCAGAGATTTGGCAAAGCTTTTATTTTCCTATCACATTCATGTGGGGGAAAAGTTGTTCCCAATGGTGTGTGACCTTTTGACACAGGCCGGAAATATTGCTGACATAACCATTCCTGTCTTTAGCCCATTGTCTTCTTTAAAACTTGACACTGCCCCTAAAGTAACATCCCTCTTTTGGGTATTTCAAGTCAGAAGACAAACCATGGTCAACCACTGCTTTGTCTAGTGGGCATTGCAAATTTTGTTTTCAAGAACATGAAAATGTCATCTGGCTTTTGACCTCTGGCTTCTTTAGCCTTTGAGGTTAAAATCCTAGGGTGATAAAAGGCAAAGACCTACTTTTTGAAAATAGGCATTCTCCATGTATAGATGACTCACTTTTTCAAAAATGTGCTTGTCAGTAGTTGTCCACAGTTTTGAATTTTTTCCCTTAGGGAAGAAATGTTTAAGTGTATGGTTAAATTTGGGGCTAGTACAATTTGTGTTATGAACTAGTTTTGAAGCTGTTGGTATCAGTTGGGACAGAAGTTAAATGTTCTTCTTTAAACAGACAGCCTAAGGTAGAACTCTGATGCAAGTAGTTTCACACCGATCCCTCCTCAATACTCCTTCCATCTTCCAGCACCATAAGATTCACCTCACCGCTCTTAATGCATCTTATTTTTGTCCCCATCACCCCAGGCTTAGACACTCTACCATAGTCAGGCTGTTCGATCTTCCAGGATACACATTTTATATGATATGTATTATCTTCTCATTTTCTTAAACAAAACAACCATTGTTCTAGTTATGCTGGTCAAAGCAATATGTAGAAGGCAATCTGAATTAATTATATTTACAAAAAGGATTGATGAATCCAGAATTCTTCTACTCCATTTGTACAAAAACATAAAATACCTTGGGAATCAAATCAAGTGCAGGTTGTAATACACCCTTTAACTTGATATTCATTAATCATATTTTATAAGCAAGGTAGTGACACATGATATTGGATATGTTTGAATAAAGGTGGAATTTTATTCATCATGTTACAGGGAGACCTACTGAATAAAGACAAATTACCACAATATAAACGGTGGTAAATGCCAGAGAGACTTTTATGAAAATACCAAACTTACATATAACTTGAAGAAAATAATTAAACTGTCATAATAACATTGAAAAACAATTAGGCATTGTATTATAAAGATAAGCATACAGTCCAACAAAGGAACTCTACAAAGTCAGCTTCCAATGTGGTAACAAAACCTGAGATAATAACAAAGAGAAAAGACTTCTTTGAATCCAAAATTTTGAAAATTTCTGTCTGTGATTATATAGACCCATTGCTCTCAGCCTAAGGTGAGATGGGACATCGTGGTAGAAGTGTGTGCAGTGGTATAAAGTGCTGGATGAGTGGTCAGGAAGCAAAAGTGTATGATTGGGGTGGTGGGGTCCAACCACACCCTTTAAGGACCCCAAAGACATCCAACTAGGCCCTTCTTTTAAAAGCGTCATTACTTCTCAATTGCCCCATCCTAAGACCGAAGCCTCCATCACACAGGCTTTTGGGGGATACTTACATCAATTATGACAGTCTTTCAGTTAAGACAACTGGTTCTGACCACTTCTTAGTATCTCTGCTTAGACTATGCCCTGTCATTTCAGTTGGTTGAAATTCCAGAAAGCATCTCTGGAGAATATAGTGGACATTTTTACCATAATTCATCTTATCCATGGCTAAGTCACTATTGTCTCTTCACTTACTACCAACCATGCCATGGCTAGTCATTTCTCTTTGCTACCATACAACTCTGAATTTGTTATTAAAATTATAATCACAGTTTCAAGTGTGATTTATTCTTGCAGACTGAATATTAAAAGAGCTATTTTTGTCCTGCCAGCACCAAGGTTCCAAGTCAAACATTTCACTATCACTGCCCCGGTGTTTCCTCTATGGTGTCTTGCCCCTGGCTTCTTAGCAGAACTCAAATGGGATGGGCTGATTTTTTCTTTCTTTCTTCAACACAAGAACCTTGAGAACTAATTAAGTTTGCAACACTTCTGAGGGGAGACGTAGGAACGAACCATGAGGTTAGGCACAGAGGTGGTGTGAGCAACAGCGAGGTCTGAAAGCCCGTCTTTTGCAGGAATGGCCAAATTTCTTCAGCTCTGGGGAGGATCCCCCAAGCAGGAGGCATGACCTTGATTCATGACCCTGATTTGTACTGGAGCAAAGAATAAAGAGAAGGAAGCTCATGCAGATGCATTTCCTGTGGATTAGCCAGAGATAGTATGAGAGGAGTCTCAGTTCATCTGCTGTCTGATCATGGAGCAGAAGTTGTTTTTCTTGGAGTTCTTGATATGCATTCCAGGGAAGTAAAGGTTTGCTCATCTAAGTAATGTGACATCAACAGCTGATAAGCCCAACACCTCTTATGTATGGATGGAGTATAACTGTAGGTCATTAAAGGTTGCAAAGAACATGTCTTTAAGCATGCTATATTTGTTAACTATACTAGGGATTACATAGGAGAACTTTAATAATATTTCCTCTGAATGAATTGTAAGCTGCCAATAGTAAATTCATTCCATCTTCACATAGACATTTTTAAAAGCTACGTTTTTCATAACATAAATAAGTCTGAGTAAAGAATGACATTGTAGAGGCTGGAGAGATGGCTCAGTGGTCAAGAGCACTTGCTTCCCTTCCAGTAGGACACAGGTTCAACTCCCAGCATCTATATTGTGGTTTACAACCAACCATCCATAACTTCAATCTCAGAATATCTGATGCCCTCTTTTGGCCTCTGAACAACAGGCACACACATGATACACAAACATGCACGGAGCAAAAACATCCATACACATAAGTAAAACTTAATTTTTTAATTAAAAGAGTGGCATTCATTGTAAGTATGTTTAATGTGTGGCTTGACTACAGAGAGTTTAATGTCTATTTCTGCATAAAAATGAATGTTAAGGTAGCACATGCCTTATGGCTTCTATAAATTACCACATTATTCGTGAGAGAATAAAAGCAGAAAAGCAAATAATGTCTAAATATAACCAGGAAAATATTTCTGGCCTCATGGTTCCCCAGAACATTAGGAGAGAGGGTATCCAAGACACTGGGCCCTACCTTAAGCACTACCAACTCACCAATTGACTTCATTTGATTAAAAAGTTGTCAGCAAGCCAGCCCTGAAAACATGTATGTGGGTAACGTTATACAGACTGAACAGCTTCTACTTAGGAACGTATACTTGGATGCATGCAGTGACGATTAATTAAAATTAAGGAAGTAAAAGTAAAGAGGCCACAAATTTAAAGGAGATCAGAGAGAGGGGTGGATGGGAAGATTTATAGGGAGAGAAGGGAAGAAAGAAATGTTGTAATTATTATAACTTAACAACAGCCACAACTCTGGTCACCAAGGTTGACACACGGGAACAGCAGAAGGTGCAGTTTGTATGAGTCTGTTTCTATTTTATATCACTGTTGTAAATGGGCCTGGGTCCCAAAAGTGTAATAAGCTAAAAGCTTTACTTTTGCAAGAGAGTTTGTAGCCTTTGGGGTGCCCCACACTAAAGACCCTACTGAGTTTTATTCCTAATTTTAAGGGGGCCTGTCTCACTCCGAGTGGTCAGGGCTTGCCTCACATTTTTATATGATAGCCTACTTTAAAGCTGATAAGCAAAACGCAATTCTGAACACCAAGCACAACCTTGAGCACATATTTTGATTTCAAGAAGTGCTGACCCTGAAGGAATTTGAATTTCTGCCAAGTAGCTTCTTTACAGTTTTTTAGTGAAGTTTTATCTTATTTGGCTCTGATAGAAAAGACCATGCATTACTTTTACATTTCCCATATTTACTATAATACCAGAAGCTAAATAACTATTTTTAAAATGTTTATCTCACCCACAATTTTGTGCTTTCAAAGATTCCTTTGGGTGTTTGGGTAGTGGTGATGGAGAATACATGTGTATTTGGGTGTGTATACACGTGTATGTGTGTGTGGAGGCCAGCGGTTGTTCCAAGGGAGCATCTACCTTGTTGATAGAGACAATATCTCTTACCAGGGCCTAACTTTGCTCATTAAGCTAGTAACTGGTTGTTCTAGAAGAGTGGGTAATGGGTGTTGGGGATTGAATTCAGGTCCTCGTGCTTGCACAACAAATTCTTTAAAGGCTGAACTATCTACTCAGGCCCCCACTCTGCCCCTCCAGGAGCTCATATCTTAGCAAGGAGTCTTCCAAATCAAGCAGTGTCTTTAGTGTCCTGAGGTAGCAGAGAACATGCTATTTGTGTTCTGGTTCCTAGTCCCCTCTTTTTTCCCCCTAAGCTAATGGCATACAGTTGCAGGAATGCCATCCTAAAACCTTCCCTAATTCCAGCCCCAAGTCCCAAAGACCTCTAAACACTGGAGCCTAGAAGATTTTCTGCTTTAAACCATCCTGTAGGAATTCAGTTTCAACACTGACGCACACTCAAACCAGGGAGAAACCACAGCACATTCTGTCTTAGAGACTCTTATTGGAGGGGAAACAGTGAGGGGGAGACCCTAAGAGGCTGATGACGACAAACAGGGACATTCCAAAGTCCGTCCTGAATTTCTGTTGCCCTGTGTCTCTCTGTTGGAGGTCTTCTGTGGCCTCTTTTCTATGAAAAACTCAGAATATGTCTTTTTTCTTTTCCACTCAAGGAAATCTGGTGTGGGCAGTGGCTTGCTCTGGGTCATCTGGTTCCTAAAGGGTCCTTGAGCCCATATCTCTCACGCTGAGTTCTTCCCTGGGAACCTTATCTCTTCTCACCAAGGTCAGTCTGCTGTGAGGGAAGCCAGGGAGTCTAAAGCAGAGATTTGAGTTTATCACTTTTGTAGAAACTGCCAGTTCAGCCATTGGCTGATAGGGTTCCCTTCCTGGCTCCAGGTTTTGTTTGCTCATCCGGCTTTACTCTATAGCCCAGGCTCACCTTGATCTCATGATCCTCCTGCCTCAGCTTCCTGAATGCACCACCATTCTCAGCCCCCCCCCTTCAAATAAAAACACTCAGTGTGTAAAAGAGATCGACTGTATTCTTTGTGTGACTTCTTGGGCCTCTACAGTAAAGTTTGAGTTCTATAAGAAGAAAAAAATCCAGTGTTCATTACCTAAAAATTCACTGTTCATTACTCAGGGTTTGGTGAGGGCTCAGATGCCCCTGGGGCCCAGAAGCAATGGCAGCAGCTTTTCTGTGTTCTGTGAGCCGTGGGCTGAGGGCTGACAGCAGGCCCGACTGTGGACTTTGTAGACATGTTTGTCATGATTTTGTCCATGCACACTACATAGCGCCTTTCACCTACCATCTGCCGGGAGTAAAACTGCTTGCTTTTTTTCTTTTTTTTTAATTAAAATGAGGCTGCCTTGAGTTCTATTACAAATCACATCTTTTAACACTTTACAATGAAAACTGAGCACCTATGGGGTAGCTACACAGTTCCAAAAACCATTTTAACAGTAGTTTCTCTCTCTCTCTCTCTCTCTCTCTCTCTCTCTCTCTCTCTCTCTCTCTCTCTCTCTCTCTCTCTCTCTCTTCTAATTTTGGTAACATACATGAGATTTACTTTCAGTCATTTTTAAGGGTGAAGTTCAGGAGTGTTATGTGTATCCATGTGACTTATTCATCACACATCCTAGACACCGCCTCATCTTGCAAAACTAAAGCTCTATACTCTTACTCAAATACCTCTTCTTCCCAGTGCCTGGCAACCATATTCTGCTCTGTTGCTCTAAGTATGACGGTTGGAGAGGCCACACATTAATTGAGGATACAGCGTTAGTCTTTTGGGTCTGGTATATTTTACACAATGAGTATATTTATAGTTTCACAATTTCCTTCCTTTACAAAGCGAGTGGCGGGGACGGAGTATATGTGACGGGGTTTATTTGACCTTACAGTTATGGTTTATCCTAAAGGGAAGTCGCATCAGGAAATCTAGGCAAGAACCTGGCGGCAGGAACCGAAGCAGAGGCTGTGGAAGAATGCTGCTTACTGGCTTGCTCCCCCTGGCTTGTTAAGCCTGCTTTGACTGGCTTATTTTGTTCATCCATTCGCCCATTGACAGATACTTGCATTTCGTTCCACATCTGACTACATTTGAGAATGCACAAATGCAAGTGTGCAAATGTTCTTTGAGCCCGTGGTGCTGTATGGTAGAGCTCACCTGGGAGGGGTGGCAGGGCTGGGTCTCCTAGAACAGGCAGAAGAAGCTTCAGGTGTGACCTCAGGCCCAAGGCCCGGCTGGGTTCTGAGTCTCCTGGAAATCCATCTGGGGCTTTGCCCCAGAAACTGGTTATGGAAAATAGCCTTGACTTCATGGGTGGCACAAGATTTCCACTCCTAGAACCCATGGAGGGGAGAGAAGGGTGAGTCCCCAAAGCTGAAGCTGGGCTCTTGAGCTATTTACCTGTTACCCTCAGAAGAAAAAGGTTGTCAACAGTGGGTGCCTTCAAGGAACTGTGATGCACGGGCCCTAATAGATAATTGGCTTTAAAAAAGCAAACAACAAACAGCTTCTTTTTCGTTCCAGCGGGCAGCACCCCCTCCCCCCCCAAAAAAAAAAGATCCACAGAATTCTTCTAGCATGACCTTGGCAAGTGATCTTCACTTTGAAACCTGTGACGGAAAGTTGTTTGGCACAAAGGCTTGCTCTAACACGGTCCGTCCACCTGACGGTGTCTGTGATTTCATCAACTGTGAATGTCCCAGTAGGGCAGTGATCATGGCTTATCAGTTAAATTCTGTGTTTCTAGATTTAATGACATGTCAGGTCTTTTTGATCCATTTTTACTAATAGATATTAGAAAGTATACTTACCAGGTTCAAAAAGATAATAGTAATATTTTATTTCCTTACCCTTGTCTTTTAAGGAGTTAAATCTATACCATTTCCTGGCCTGCAGCCCATATAAACTGACATATAATTTATATCGACAGGTGTAATTAAAACTCTTTCAGGTAAATTTCACTAGGTTTCTGGCTAGGGCGTGGCTGTGGCCTGAGTCTGCTTGGGAGCAATCTCCCCCATTTCTATCGTGACTTGCTTTAATGACTTTTATGTTCTTATATATTCACGTAATTTTTCCCTATTATCTTTCTGGAAACATCGATTGCACATTCAAGCCTGCCTTGTGGTCATTCTGTTTGCACCTGTTAAATTAAAAAGCTAATGAATGTTCCCTTTGGATCTCTCCTGAATTATCTACCTTATTTTCACAAACACTTCCTTCCCAGTTGGAGATGTCCAGGTGGGAAGGGGTCCCAGAGGGGAGTGACAGTGTGATGGGGGGGCGGGGTTAAACAACAGTTCCTGAGTCATTTCTAATCTTGTCTCTTTTTCTTTCTGCTCATCCTCTGTCTCACCGCCTCTGGGAACATGGAACATGGATGGCCCATCATCTGGAAAAATGTTATCGTTGGTTGCGGGGATACGGATAACGTGGTGAGTCTGAACTGAGTATTTAAGCACTTGATTTCTATCTTTGTAGAAGAATTTGCCAAGTAAATTGCTTTGATGGTAAATTTTCCTTAATGACTGCTGTTGGTGTGTATGGAGGTCATGTGCTTGGGGTCAGAGTTCAACTTCCTGGAGCAGAGAGGGAAAAATCTGGAAGAGAGTCTCAAGCTCTGATAAACAGTGGCCAGAGATGAAATGCAATTTTTTTGGTTCATTTTTCCCCTTCCTCCTTTCTTTTTGGGTTTGTGCTGTCCTTCCTAGTATCTTACAACAAAGCGTTTGAGAAATCTCACTGTCTTCCAATTCGGTCCTACTATTTCCTAAGACCTTTTTTGAGTCGTGCCCCTAAGTCACATGCCTCAGATCTATAAAATGTATTTGTCATTTATGGCAGATATAAATTCAGATGATTTCTGTTTGTGATGACTTTGTGATAGATTGTACCATTTCAGGAATGGCGCCTGGCTGGTGTGTTTTTATTAACGTGATATGCACTTAACTGTGTCAGTCAATCTCAATTATCCCATAGGAGATGGAGGAGATGGAATCTAAGCAAAACTGTTGAATATCATTGTAACTTTGTCCTTCTAAACCTGAGCAGGAATGAAATGCAAACTCACTGCTGCCCAAAGTGCAGAGCCAGGAAGGAAAAAAATGGAAAACATATATGTGTGTGTACATTATAGGTATAAACATATGTATATTTTAAACACATTTTCCAAGGATGATGGAAGAAGCATTCTGAGGAAGCCTCTGGTTGAAATGATATTGAAGGAGAGACTAGTCCAGTATCTGTTCCACTTCAATTAAATGATATAAAATAGCTGATTGCAGAGTTAACCTGGTTAAGACTGACTGCCATAGGAGGTTTGTTGTCCTGATCATCAGACCTTGCTTCTCTTGGCATCTCTCAATTCTCTTCCAACTGCCAGGTCACAGTCTCAGCTGGGTGAGATTCAGGATGACACTTGCTGGGAGCAAAATCATTTGTAGTGGCAATCTGTTATGCTTGAAATTTCTAAAATTGTCTGAAGGTTAGCATGGGATCTGGCATTTGTAAGACTTTCTATTCTGGCATAAGTAATTTGGAAATCTTTATCTTAGATGATTTAGTTGCCCATGAATATCCTTAAAAGTGTATGTCATTAGGTTTAATCTGTTGAGCTGTGAGGAGCCAATTTTACTCAATAATCACCTAATCAGCTATTTGCCTGTTATGTTATATGATAATTATTCAGTTCTACATCCAAAAATATTTTGAGGTTTACCCTGTACCTCCCTCAAGTCTTTCATCGCCCTTTTTATCACAGGTAGTGATAACCAGCTGAGCAGAGGTCTGTTTTCTTCCAGTAATAATCAGTAACCAGATCCTACCTTCCTTTGAACGATCAAGATCCACGTATGCGAATTCTCCATCTGTCTGGGACCTTGAATGCTTTCTGAGGATAATACTTTGCATGTGTGATGCTCAGGAAATCTTCAGCAATCTGAGATTATAAAATTGCAAAGAAGAGGCAATGCTGTTTTTCTGTGTTATTTTCTCCTGGGCTTAGTTACAGAGGATGTGATTCTTCGTCACCTACTCTTTCTGTAATTCTCTTGGGGAATCTTTGGATTTTGAAATTGTCTGGGTTTCTTGCTTACTCCACCATGCATAGAGAAAGGTGTGCCCAGGTTGGACAGTGAAGGGTCCTGCTCTTAAGAAACAATGGATGGACTTGTCACAAGGACATGAGCACAGTCATGGTCACTTTCCTACTGGCTCCTAAGACCCGGGCTATAGACTTGATATGAGTCTTACATTCATTCATCCTGGTTACTGGAGTTGTCAAGAACCTACTTTACAGGGGAACAGATTAAGTTACAGAGATCAGCTTGATAGAAGCCACAGAGAAGCAAATTGAAGAGCTTGGCTTTAATCGGGGCAGTTGGATTATAGTGTTAAATTCATAACACCTTTAGCTATACCTGCTTTAAATTAACCATCCTCGTATCCATCTTGACCCTCTGTACTGACAAAGGCAGCCTCTGGGTGCAAACTATGGGACATTAGGTTATGTTCATTGCATTCTGACTTTAGCTGAAAGTTTTCCCATGAGGCAAAAGTGGCCATGCATTCGTTGGTGGTAGAGTCCTTCCTAGCAGGAGAGATTATAATGCATGTTAGGAGATGACATGGCCTACAATGCTCCTTTCTTCAGATAAACTCACTTCTTTGCATTTAGATGTCTATTTATATTTTGATGCAACTACACACAGGTGAGGCGAAAAAGCAAATGGAATCTAATCTTTTTCTAGGTTTTAATAAAATCTTGCACCTACAAATTCGATTTGGATTTTTGACTCTAGTTATTGAGTGCTAAAGCTTCCAAATCTAATCATGAGGCCTTCTCTGGCTAATTTTCTGCTTTATTAGGCAAGATAATAAGGCCCTTCTCAAAACCAGAGAGACATGATAAGTGGAACATTATCTTGGTCGATTGCCCCTCATGTTCCTTTCAAGAATCTCCATCAATGAGTACAAGAGTGAGCTGAGCCCAGCCAGGGAGGGCTTGGCCGGAGCATCAGCTCTTCTAGTACACTCTACTCTGGGTTTGCCATAGCTGCCATCTTTTCTGGGTTTATGGCTCTCTACAGTCTTCATCTTACCTTTAGCACATCTTCCATCTTACTCCATAGCATCAGGTCTTCCATTTTAAACAGCCCAGTGACTATACACTGATTTTGTGGCTATACACAGATTTTGGCTTTTGTGGTTTTCTACAGCAACCTAGAAAAAGGTAGAACCTGTTTGGGGTGTCACAGCAAGTATCACCAATAAACTAAATGCTAAGTTTAAATAAATTTAATTTTTCATTTTTTAATTAAAAAAGTGTGTATGAGTGTATGTGCGCTTTTAGTGTGTATGTGTGTGCATGTATGCATGTGCACACCCATGTGAATTCACATGCATGTGGAATCCAGAGGTCATCCTCAGGTGTGATTTTACAGATGATGTCTACATTGCTTTTTGAGACAGGGTCTCTCACTGTCCTGTGGATCATCCAGTAGGCTAGGCTGGCTGCTTGGCCAATCCCAGGGACCCTCTTGTCTGCCTTCCTGGTAGTATATTACAACTGGACCCTGTCTTGGTGGCTTCTTTACATGGGTTCTGAGGATTCAACCAAGGCCCTCATGCTTGGGTGGCAAGTACCTTATAACTGTCAGGCTCTATCATCATCATCTTAATTTATTTATTTTATATATGTGGGTGTGTTCTCTGAATGTCTATCTATGGATCACATAAATGCTGAGTCCCCTTGGAAGAGGGCATCTTATCCCCTAAATTGGAGATAACAAACGATCGTAAGCCATCAGGTGGGTGCTGGGTCTCATCTCTAGATGAGCAGGCTGTGCACTTAACTGCTGAGCCATCCTTCCAGCTCCCTGTCTGGCTTTTTACATGGGTTCCTGGGATTCGACCAAGGTTCTCATGCCTCTGTGACAAGCAGTTTAGCAATTGTTAAAATTAGAATGGAGGTGTCTACCACAGCAACATTATCAACATTGACTTTCAGCCTTGTGTTACTGTGCGGTGAAGGAAGAGAGAAAAACAAGGAGGGGAAGGGGGAGGGGAGGGAAGACCATAAATGATACCAGGATAGGACTAGCAAAGCACCAGAGATTGTGTCCCATCATCAAAATTGATATCTGCCTTATTGCCTAAGTTCATGGTACACAGTCAATTATTCAGGTCACTAAGAGTTTCTTTAATACTTATGAGTCATGATTTTATGCTTATTATATGTGCATGTATTCATGGATGATCTGTAGGTCAAAAGAAAGAGTAACTGGGTAAAAGAAGCTCCAACATTTATATCATGCACATTGACGTATCAACACTTCCACCCCAGATGACAATAATCGTCATCTCCAAATAAGTGTAGGAGAGAAGGCACAAGGAAAATGGGAAAATAAGAAAATAGGCATTGTGATGATTGCCTTTCCATGTTAACCACCAGTGGACATCTGGAATCAAAGTGTAGGATTCTTTTTGCCAAAATAAAACAAGACAAAAGATAATCTGCACTGAGAAGTAATAGAAGACATCATTATGTCCACATTTTTGTATAAAGATGCCAAATGTCAATGCTGCTTTGTTTTTCCCAGATAACTTTGGTGCTGTTTGGAAGGCAGAAACTTCAGAAGTATACTCCCCTGGGAAGTGTCATTGGTCCTATATCTTAGACTGAGAAAAGTTTCAGACTCTTTTGGATGATTCCCCACCCCTGTTTTCTTCAAACCCATTCTGGCTACCCTTGTGTCCCTCTCTGTCCTGTCTCTTACCCGCCCGTTCATCTGTCTGGCCTTGACCATCCTAGAGAACACACGTCTAATTCCCATGTCTTTCTTCTTCTGTCTTTCTGTACCTAATATGTGCTTCCCAAATCCACCTCCCCCAGCCGCTATTGCACCTGGCCTGTGTCTTTCTCAACAATTTTGTGTATTTTGTGGAAGGGAGATACTTGTCTTCCTCACCCCATGCTGGTTTCTGAAATTCAGAACTGAGGCTGTGTCTTCCGTGACTTCTGGGCCTAACATCTGCCATCTGGCAGGTTGTCAAAGCTGTTTCTTGGGAAGTAGGTCTTGAAGTGGACATCGAGAACTAGGGTGCCTATTATCCAGTGAAGCTGGAAACATCAAAGAATAAAGCAGCCGTGAGCAGAGGGAGAGCCTGGCTTCATTTTGGTTCCAACCTCAGTCAGATGGGCCTGAGTCTCAGTCACTTCTAATCAGGGAAGCCCTGAGTTTTTCTATGCCTATATTAACTGGTGATTTCAGAGGTTGGCTGTCCCTGGAGGAGGCGTGATCTAGAGCTGTCTGTCTTCCATAGAGGCCTTTTCCGAAGGGAGCTTGAGAGCTGAAGGTCATTTTCTGGTAGTACTTTCAGCAGCTGAAGAATTATGAACCCTTCTTTCCTGTAAGGGAAATAGTTCCTCACATTTACACATAACCTTATGTGACATTAACTAAAGAGGAAAGAAATGCGTATGGATTTGGGGCATGGAGGAGTAAGAAGAAATGAAACAATTAGACGATTTTAATTTTAATAGAAGAGGATTTTTGTAAAATGGATTTTTCTTTGAATAAGAAGATACACTCCTGAATCCCCTTGAGATTTAATTAAGGCCTAGGCCGATAGCTCAGTGGTGGTGGGCATGCTTTGCATATGTAAGCCCTTGGATTCTGTCTTTAGTAATACATGTAAATGCATACATATTCACATGCTCGCACATAGACATACATGCATACTATATATACCCACATATACAAATGTATATGCACACAGAAATGCATACAGTGAGGTTTAATTAAGCATTCTAGCTATAAAAGTAGTAATTAGTATCTTTTAACTCTTCTAATAGCAAGACTTCTGAGCTCAAGATATAGCTCATTGGTAGACATTTGCATAACATGAAAGGCCTTGGGTTCAATACCAGCAATACACAAGCACAAACACATGTGTTTACACACAACACTATCTCACAAAAATGAATAAACCTTTCTCTCACCCTATAAACATTTATTGATTACTAAAGTTTATGAATTCATTTTTTAAAAGGCAAATACCAGGAAATTGAGAGGATTTTAAACAATGGGTTGACAAGGACATTATTGAACATATGACCATAGTATAAGGAAAATTAAAGGTTAATAATTTTAATATTAGTATACACAGGACAAATCAGAGGATAATACACTCGTACTGGCAGAATAAATATGGAAATGGGGGTCATTTGGAGTATTCTGCATGTGTGCACATATGTTCATGAATATGTTGTATTATGTGTTTCTGCTCATATCTGTGTGGTGTAAGAAGCAGCACAGGGCAGGTCTGGACTAATCATCACTTTGCTGGTCACTCCTGTGAGATGGATGTTCACTTAGGTTTGATACCTGTAAATGAATGAGGTTCCTAGGTCTGAAAATACCTTTCAATCCCAGGCTGGGGTCGTCGGGCTATGCACACAGGTAGCCTTCTTGTACTGATTCCACTGTTCCCACTCACCCCGTGTCCCTGGCTTTCTGTGACTCAGCGCAGCACAGAATGGAAGGGCCTCAGATCCTTTCTGCCATGTTCTGGAAGACGCTGCCTTTGTTTACTTACCCAGGGTTCCTCTCCTGTGGGTATATTGATTCTTTGTTTTCTCTGCCTGTGTCTTTAATTATTGCTCAGTGAACAACAGCGCTGGTGTAGGGGAAAAAAAAATCCAGCATCCTGGATTAGAAAAGCAAAGTTCTAAACTATGCTTATGAGGCAGTGTGGATGAGATGATAAGGGCGTAGTTAAACATTACTTTGCTTAGAAAGTAATTGTACTCAGGACCGATAGTGAACATCAGCAGAATGAGAAACAATTGATTCATCAGATTCTTTCTCCCTGCCAGACAGAGAATGGCTTATTAGATACAGAATCATAAGAATCGGCTTTAGTCTGTGTGCAGCTTTCTCTGTCAGCCATGTTCCTATCATTTCTAAAATCCTATATTTAAAAATTCTTCATCTCTTGGTCACCCTCCTCTAAAGCCTTCGGGATAAAGACAGAAGGCAGAGGGTTGTAAATTTTTGCATCCATATTGATTTAGCTTCACCTCCTTTCTTTCCTGGTAAGGACCTCTTATTCTGTTATTGACATCAGCTTTGATACTAACAGGAGGTGTGCAAAGGTCCATGTTAAGGGGAAACTGGAAGTATGGGTTTCCTGTACCACAGGACATGCTGCTGGCTCCCCACACTCCATTTAAGAACCTAATTGGAACATTCCATTGCATCACACGTCAAATTACCTTGCCATCAATTTGAGAACTGTGAAGGTATACACACATATCTTACACATGGCCAGTTTTACATGAAAGTCTCTCTCCGTTGTAAAGCTATTGGAAGGGGTTGTTTTAAATAATTTATCCAATTTGTTTCATCTTTATTTTAGGCATTAAGTCGCTTGAAAGTTCAAAGCTGCCGGCCCTTTATAGGAGATGTTTTACTACTTACTTATTTTAAATCGCCTTTGTGGCTGGAAAGACGGGTAAGAACACTTGGCTGCAGCAATGTGAGGCCATGAGTTCAAGTCTATGGGACCTAATTCTTCTCCTCCTCCTCCTCCTCCTCCTCCTCCTCCTTCTTCTTCTTCCCTTTCTCCTCCTCTTTTTTTTTTATTTTTCCAGACAAGGTTTCTCTGTGTAGCTGTGCCTGTCCTGGAACTCACTCTATCGACCAAGCTAGCCTCAAACTCATAGTGATTCACTTACCTCTGCTATTCCAGAGAGCTAGGATTAAAGGCATGTGCCCCCAGCCCCAGGTTCACAGGGCCTACTTTTAAAACTGGTGCAGCTATGCTTGCCTCTACCTTAAGCACTGAGGTTTGGGGCTAGGGCAGCAGGCTGCTAATCGGGGCTTGCTACTCAGTCAGCCTAAGTGAAAAAAGCCAGCTCTAAGTTCAGGGAACAGCCCTATTTCAAGAGGTAAAGGCAGAAAATAACTGATCAGGAACAAGATGTTCTCCCCTGGCCTCCGTACATGAGAAGGAGTCTGTGTGCCTGTCACCATGCTCCCACATATAGTAAAGAAAAAGAGCCATCTCTGTTATCAAAGAAAATGAAACACTCCAAAGTGCTATTCTTGTTTATCCCTGTCAGTGTGCTTTTACAAATCATTTATGGAAGCAGAATTAATACTTGGATTCAGCAACAGTTTACAAAGGAAAAAAAAAAAACAAAACTCAGATTGTATCTGCAAACTGTGAGGCAAACATGGCGATTGGTTGCCTGTAACAGGAAATAATGCCTGGTCACACACAGAACAGGGTTGCTGGGATGGTTCTCACTGCCTCCGTGCATGTCTGTCCCTGATCCAAACTGTTTCTTGGACTTCAGGGAAGAATTCATGTGAGGTCGATGACTCATACCTGTTCAAAGGTCACCCTGCCACATAATTCAGCTGTCAGCAGAACTTCTTGCCTGGCCTAAGATTTTGTAGAAATCTAAAGAGGGGGTTGTGGAAATTACTCCATAACATTTTATTGCCTGGTAAACGATCAGGTCCAGTGGGTGTCAGCAGATGTGCTGGTAACTGAACAGGACTGATGCTGATGTTTGAACTTTGCGTTCTCAGCAGGTTGGTGGGGTGGAAAGATAGTCTGAGATATCTCAGGGAGCCGGTTCTGCTGCCATGGAGAGCTCTGGCCTGCCTCTGTCTACCCTGAAAAGGTAATGGTCCTTGAGCTGTGTGGGTTCTCTGTAAGTATTATCTCTTGCTCTAGCTGGAGCCCACTGCAGGCATGGGACTGTTGTTAAAGCCAATTCCAGAGTGGGAGCCTTACTTGCCCTTAATTGAACATGTGCTTTGTGAGGTCAGCAACTTCTCCTTCTTCATATGTCCTCAAAGTGTCTGAGTAATGGATTCCTATTTTTTCATATCCCCCCCCCCAAAAAAAAATAAACAGGAAGATTTGAGGGTAGTTTTGGAAGTTTTGTGGTTTTTGTTTGTTTTTCCTGTAATGTAGCTCCAAAGGGAATGCCATGAATTTTCTGAACTCAAACTGTTCTATATGCGGAAAAGTTAACCTTGTTAAGCCGTTGTTTGGGCCACAAAGGCTTTATCCTGTGTAGCTTCAGTGCCTGGTCCCCAAATCACACAGTCACATGGGAACCTAGAGCACTTCTCCATAGGAAACTAGCATGTTTTCTATGGAGAACATAGGAAGGGAGGAACATTCTTCCCTCCCTCCCTCCCTCCCTCCCTCCCTCCCTCCCTCCCTCCCTCCCTCCCTCCCTTCTTCCCTCTCTCCTTCCTTCTTTCTTTTAGAAGGACTGTACAGTTTAAGAATGTGTTGAATGGATATCTTCTTTGCTTTTTCTCTTGTTTTGTTTAGTTTTAATCAATCCAAATCTCGTGGTACGAGCGCCACCTAGTGTAGTTTTCGGGTTAAGAAAATAATATGAATTTTCAAAGGAATAAAAATTAGCTGAACCTTTGCAAAATTGTAAAACAAAATCCATTGTTATTTCATGAAGTGCTTTTATGGTTCTGGGAAATCATGAGATTGTAGTTATAGAGGAATTATTTTTAAAGCATTTTTGTATATATTTATCTTGTATGTGTTGGGGGTGGGCCATGGAGTCAGTTATCTCCATCCTGGGGTCTCAAGCTTGGTGTCAAGCACCTCACCTACTGAGCCGTATCACCGGCCCACAGAACAGTTCCTAGTCTCTTGTTTCTCCACAAATCCTTACTTCGTCTACTTTTTAAAAGCAGAAATCTCGTCATTTACTTGTCTAATTTTGATTTTAGGTTGTAATTGTTATCATTGCTTGTGGTGAATAGATTTAGAAGCAATTTTTTTTTCTGGTGATAAAATTCAAAAGGTGTCTTAAAATTAAACAGTTCTGAAATGGCTCAACCGTTGGCGTATAGCTTACCATCTGATTTGTTTGTGTTTTGATGGACAGTTTAATTAAAGTTTTAATAACATCATCACATTATATTTGGACGGCTTCTCGTTATATCCAGCTTTATGATTCAGATTTGTCTACCTAGTAACCGAATGGGAACATCCTGCAGTTGACATGGTAACTTCTTCAATTTTGAAAATAGACTCTATTTCTTCCTATTGTCCTCTGACAGAGGGGCATTTCCAGTGCTTCCACGACTTGTTCAGTGTGGAGGCTCCCAGAGACTTGTGCTTTTGGATTCTTGGTCTCTAATTGGTGGAAGTGTTTGGGAAGGATGAAGGGGCGTGGTCATCTTGGAGGAGGGGTGTCACTAGGGGGTTGGTTTTGAGGTTTCAAAAACCCCTCAATTCCCAGTTAATGTGCTCTCTCCTCTTTCCTCTCTCTCCTCTGCCCCCCCTTTTTCCTCTCTCCTCTCTGCCTCATGCTTGTGGATTAGATTGCTCTCAGCAATTGCTCCAGCTCTGTGCCTCCCACCTGCTGCCATGCCACGCTAACCCTCTGCATCCAGGACCCCTCAATTAAGTGCTTCCATTTATATGTTTTCTTGGTCTTAGTATCTCTTCCAAGATACAGAAAAGTAACTTAGACAGGCACCAAGCACCAAGAGGAGAGTATAAACACAACCATTTAACGAGGAGATACCTTCTGAGAAATCTGTCGCTAGACGATTGCTTTTGAGTGAACACTGTAGGTCAGAGATCGAAATGGTTTCGATGCTGGTGTCCCTAGGTGATGATGTGGTGATATGGGACCACCATCAGCTGTGACTCGCTGCTGATTTAAATGTTCTTAGAGATGACTCTAAAGTGCTTTGAACTAGAGAGTATATGTTTAACCACGCCCTCGGGCACCCAAAAGGCTAGAGAAGGATGTCTGTTCCCTCAAAACTGGAGTTACAGCTGCTTGTGAGCCACCTGATTGGATGCTGGAAAGTGAACCTGGGTCCTCTGCAAGAGTGCGATGTGCTCCTCACTATTTATCTGACTTTTCATCGATCCTAACAGAAGACACTGTATAACAAGTGTATTCTCGTGAACTTGGGTGTTTAATCTGTTATAATGTGTGTGTGTGTGTATGTGTGTGTGTGTGTGTGTGTGTGTGTATATATATGTGTGTGTGTATGTGTGCATGTGTGCATTGTATGTGTGTGTATATGTGTGTGCATATGTGTGTATATGTGTGTCTGTGTGTGCATGTGTATATGCATGTGCATGTGTGTATGTGTGTGTACATGTATATGTGTGTGTTGTGCACGTGTGTGTGTTGTGCACACGTGCACATGTGTGTATTTGTGTGCGTGTATGTGTGTATATATGTGTGTATGTGTGTGTGCATGTGCATGTGTGTTGTGCACGTGTGTGTGTTGTGCACGTGTGTGTATGTGTTTATGTGTGTGTATGTATGTGTATGTGTATATGTGTGTCAGTGTATGTGTGTGAGTGTATGTGTATGTGTGCGTGTGTGTGCGTGCGTGCATTTGCATGCATGTGTGTATATGTGTGTCTGTGTGTGCATGTGTATATGCGTGTGCATGTGTGTATGTGTGTGTACGTGTATATGTGTGTGTGTTGTGCACGTGTATGTGTTGTGCGCAGTGCACATGTGTGTGTGTATGTGTGTATATATTTGTGTATGTGTGTGTGCATGTGCATGTGTGTTGTGCACTCTTGTGTGTATGTGTTTATGTGTGTATGTATGTGTGTATGTATGTGCATGTGTGTGTGAGTGTGTGTTTATGTGTGCATGTGTGTGCATGTGTGTATGTATGTGTGTGCATGTGTGTATGTGTGTGAGTGTATGTGTATGT
The DNA here is from genome assembly GCA_033318265.1 of Phyllotis vaccarum. NCBI lineage: Eukaryota > Metazoa > Chordata > Mammalia > Rodentia > Cricetidae > Phyllotis > Phyllotis vaccarum. Next base: position 55,451,240 of record JARWLC010000018.1, read on the forward strand.
GTGTATGTATGTGTGTATGTGTGTGCATGTGTGTGCATGTGTTATGTGTGTGAGTGTATGTGTGTGTATGTGTGTGTGTATATGTGTGCGTGTGTGTGCATGTGTGTATGTTTGTATGTGTGTGTATGTGTGTGAGTGTATGTGTGTGAGTGTATGTGTGTGTGTGTATGTGTGTATGTGTGAGTGTATGTGTGTGTGCCTGTGTGTGTTACCCACACAAGTGCTGTCACATGAGCCTGTGTCTTGGCAGGCTGGAGGAAGCACAGTGGCCTGCTCTGTCGCTTTCCACTTTGTCCCTGTTTGAAGAGTCTCTTACTGAGCCTGGTGTTGGCCACAGGCCACGGTGTGCATCTCCTCTCTGTTCCCACACTACCCCAGCTCATTACGGGAACAGGCTGACACTGGTGGCTTTTCCGGGATCCTGGGATCTGAACTCGAGTCTTCATGCTTGTGGAACAAGCGCTCTTACCTACCGAGCCCTACAAGTGCAGTAAGAAAACTCAGCTTTATGTTGGAATGTAGTTGTAAAATAAAAAAATACTTTATTAAGTATTCCTAGATAACTGCTTTGACTCAGTAGCTTAACGAAGAGGGTTTGATCCACCGGAGCTCCGAACTCGCGCTGCACTGTTGCTGGGACCCAGCACGGAAGTGCACTAGGTGAAAGTCCGTTTCCAGTGTACAGTACTGCCCAGCACTGACAGTCAGAGAGTGCATTTCTGCTTAGCTTGAGAAAGAGGCTAGGAAGAGAGTATTGCTTGTGACGTGGACAGGGCCACCTTTCCTGAGTCCTATGACTACTTCTAACAATTCTCTGTTCTTCCAGAACAAGACTGATTTGTAGGGTTTGCACGATGTTTCCAAACTCTGGATACATGTGTAAAATGAACTTTAGTCATTATTATTGGAACAAAAATCAACAAAGATAAATTTTTAGATTGTATACAAATATATACAATATATTTTTAGTTATATAATATACACATATACACAATAGATTCACTTTGGATATGGAATTCACTATCCAACAAATGACAGAATAGCGAGAAGTTTCCCCTAAATTAAATCAAAGGCTTTCCAAACCCTGGACAATGACTTCATGCAGCAGGGTAAGGGTCAGTGAAGCACCAGGGTGAAACAAATGGGGACTGGACAGATCTGATGACCTCAGTGGATGATACGGGACTAAAAAGGGCAGACGGAAGCCCTAGCAACCTGATCTGGGGGTGCTGGTATGGCTGTGGAAGAATTTGGTATAAGCCAAATCTTGTAGAACATTCTATGGTCTCTTTTAATGGTATCTGAGTCTTGGAAAAGAGACTAAAAAATGCTGGGAAATATATTCCTTAAAGGTCATTTTAAAAATTTATTCAAAGGGCTTATGGAAAAATACTTAATTATTGAAGCTGTATGCAAGTGACCTATGAAAAAGTTTTCTTATTGCATTATCAGAAGGATGGAATGCTTTTATTTTGAAAGAACACTTTAGCCATGGCAATAAAATTACCACAAATAATTCATCTTTATGAAGAGGGCAGGAAATGGGGGTGGGGAGAGCTGGCTTCTCACAGCTCTTTGATAGGTTAAAGAATTCCTTTCTCTACATTCTCAATTGAACCATGTGAGGTTGAATTATCAACAAATATGAATGTCTCTGGTTGAGACACATGTTAGTGTCTGTTGTTATCTATCTCAAGTTCCAGAACTGATCTACTTTAGGGGACCACACTATTAGATTGTGATGAGACCCCTGGTCTCATAATGGACTATGCTACGTTGAGTAGGTCTCTATTTGCTGATTGGCAATATACAAGACAAGATTAGATCCACGTTTCTCAAAAGGTCCTCCATGGAGCACACATCAGTATCACCTAGAATTTGTTAGAAATGCAGTCATGGGCCATTCTTATTCCTGCTGAAATATAGATTATAGAGGTGGGAGGTAATTTGCAATGCTCTTATGTGTTTACAGGTTCTTTTGTGTGTTCTACAGCTTGTGAGTAACTGAGTTTGGGTGCTTTCTATGGTTCTCTGTAACTTTCCCAACCTAAGATTCTAAGTAGACACATGCTTCATTCCGGCCTTCAGGGATATAACGGTTTAAATGAGAATCCCCTTCCCTTCCCACCCACAGACTTATATATTTGTATGCTTAGATCTCAGTTGATGAACTATTTGGAAGGTTTAGGACCAATCAGAATAGAAAGTTGTTCTTTTGAAATATCGAGATGATGGGGAATATTTTAGGTGCCTCCATCTCATTGCTGAGTCATCTCATAAAGTTCTCACAGTATTGTTTAGTACAAAAATATAGCTAGATTAAAAACAGACTCAGCAGGATATATTTATATATTTGTGAAAATGCATGCACATATATGTTTGTAACATTGATTATCAGAGAAGATGCTATCAACTTGAGAGTAAGGGTACATGGACAAGGCTAGAGTAAGGAAAGGGAGGGGGAATAGTGTCATTAAAATGTATTAATAAAAAAATAAAATAACTGTCAGCCAGCCATAGTGGTGCACACCGTTAGTCTCTGCACTTTGGAAGCAGAGGCAGGCAGATCTTTGTGAGTTGGTCTTTGCCAGCTTGGTTACATGGTGAGCTCCAGGACAGCCAGACATACATAGTGAGACCCTGTATTAAGAAACAGGAAAGAGGGAGAAGGAAAGAAAGAAGGAAGGAAGGGAAAAACGAGTGTCAAAAATACAATTAGAGCAGTGATTTCTATTGCTTTAGGATTATAGTATCTTTAAGACTTAAGGAGAACTGTAAAATTTTCCAGAGAGAGAGACAATCACATATTAGAAAGTGTATCATGTTTACCAGTGGATAAATATATTTTCTCAATATCCATGGGCAATATGTTCCAGGAAACTTTTAGATTCCCACATCTGCAGCTGTTTAAATCTTTCAATAACACAGCATTTGCTCATATTCCATGCACATCATCTCATATGTTTAAAAGCATCTGTGTGTGACTCTAGCTCTGTGTAAGGGCGAAAAGCCATTTAAAGAGCCAGTTCTTGTGGATGCCTACTGAATAGAGACTATAGAGATGGGATATTATTTAAAAAAATAAATTGTTTCTCTTTTTGTATTTTATTTTTGTGCAAGTACTTAAAAGAAAATCTTTTTCCATCTACCTTTGCATACTGGGTCACATAGATGTCACATCATATGCAAGAGTTTGTTATGCTATATTGCTTAGGGAATGAAAAGAGAGAATATGTCTATGTATGCTCAATAACAGACACAAGATTTTCTGAATATACTAAGTCCACAGCTAGTTGAACACTTAGATATGGAATCTATAGATAGAGAGGGATGGCTATATATTATTTCTGGGAGGTTACAGCCTTCCCTTTGGCTATCCAAAGGTCATGGTTCTCAAGGTCATAGTTAAGTAGCTCTGACACAAGGTTCAGGAAAACAAACACCAGGAATTATGAAGCAGAATCCCATTCTACAAAACCCCTCCAGTTTCTGACTGTTTATAGAATATACACCAAGTTAATATTGATGGAGAGGGCACTGGGGAAGGGTCTCTCCCTATTCTTTGTAAACTTCTCATGGTTATGAGAGTAGATGAGACAGATATCAGTTGAACAACAGATTCCTTCTTCCCCTATCTAAGGAGAGGAGATTCTTAACATATATAGCCCAGAAATTGATCTTTTGGTGGCTCTCAAGGTAGACAGGAGGGGAGGACCCTCTGCATGCTGAGAAGATGGCCAGAAACATGGATGGAAGGTGGAGATCTATTTGGAAGCTGGGTTGGCCTTCTGAGAGAGTTCATGGTTGAAAATCAATGTAGCTTTCAGTGAGCACCCATGGCTCCCTTTAGGCTGCATATACATCTCTAAGGGGGATGCACTTGAACCTTTCTTTGATTTATGTGCATCTCCAAGTTCCTACCTTAGCTCCAGAGAGTTCTTGGAAACTGAGAATTCCTCACAACTGAAAGTATTGGGTCTTCAACAACTAGACTGCCCGCCTTACTGTGTCCAGAAGATATTGCCCAGCATTTGGAAATGTAGCTCTGTTTCAGCATAGAAGAAGGCAGCAGATGAGTCATTTTTGAGAGCTTAGTTGCAGTAAGTGTAGTAAGAGGTTTCTGGCCCAGACTTTCGGGCCTAACCTCAAGGTTTAGACCCACAGACCCTCAGAGACACACAGATGTTTACAATAATTTTAGGCTGATTGGCCTAAGGCCCAGGCATATAACTTGCTAACTATTTACCCTTAATCTAACCCATGACTCTTATCCTGTTCAGCCATGTGGCTTGATACCCTTTTTTTCAGAGCAGCATAGTTGACCTCTGCTTCTTCTGGCTTCTCTCTGACATTCTGCTCTGTGCTTCCTGTTCCTAGAGTTTTTTTAGTCTGGTAGCCCCGCCCACACTTTCTGTCTGCCTTTGGCCAATCAGCGCTTTATATTAAACCAATGGGTGGGACAATTATTTACAATGGAACAACATAATCCCCCTACAAGTCAGGTGCCTGGTGGGAATTCGTTAACTCTACCTACTTCATAGATATTCATAAGGCACTGCTTTACAATCTTCTAACAAGATTTTTTAATTAATTCTTACAAGGAAGATAATTTACTTGTTAATTCCTAGACCTTTCCAATTATAATATGATAGTTTTGTCTTGATGACCTCACACCACCCAGTGTTGTTTCTTGATTATTCAATTCAGGAAGAAATAAGGGCAGTAGGAATATGTTTGTTTTCACTGCTAGACTACATTAGGGCTTTGATGCTGGGAGATCCTGCTTAAATTCTGTGTGAAAGCTGCAAGCTATTTAAAGAGCTGCTTCTTATGGCCTCTAGACAGTTTGGTGAGCTGGGCCTGGTGATGCAGGTCTGTGACTCAGCAGCTTAGGAGGCCCAGATAGAAATCTTGCTGGATACAGGGTGGGTTCTTAGCCAGCCCGAGCAGCTTGGTGAGGGCCCAACTGAAAATATGAAGTAGAAACAGAGCTAGATGTGCTTTCTCAGTGTGCACAAGAACCCTAGGTTCAATCTCCAGTACCACTGTAAAGCAAAATATTGTTTTCTATACTGACACTAAAAGACATATAATCTGCTGTCATAATGAAAGCCAACATCACTGAATGTTAAGATTTTATAAAAGAAAAAATAATATGTTATACCATTTTGTGTATTTTATTTCAGGGAAAGGTGCTACCGGAAAATAAAAGATCTTATTCCACCTACCTGTTCATACTGAGTTATATAGAATTAGACTTCAATATCCTAGCTCTTAAGCAATTAAGAAGTCAGTCAACAAAACAGTCAAACAACCAAAGCAACAGCACATGGTTTGTCTCCTTCTCTAATCCTTTCAATTCACATTTAGTTAAAGTTCTTATCTGAATAAATCTCTATTCCACTGCCCCCCTCAAGGCTGGGTATGACCTAATGTTCGTTTTTTCTGAAGGACCTGGGTGATTCTCAAGTGCATCCACATAAGTATCAAACATTAGCCTGTTCCATACTCACACAGTGCCATGTTTGCATAGTGATGTGACTGATGGAATGATGCCAAAGGCATGACAAGGAATTGCAGAGTACTTCTCAATGGCAACTGATTTGGAAGTAGACAGTAGACAAAGCCAGAGATAGCACAGCCCATTCCCAGAAGTCTCCAGGTACCCACAGTTCCCTGTGGTGATGCAAGGCTGTGGCTTGAGAACCTCCCAGGTGTAGGCCATCCCACTTGTCTCTCTGACATGTTCACCACCTGATTTTGACATTTCCATCTCTGCTGTGGAAAGGCCGGCTTCAGGTTGGCTGCTTACATGGAGCCAGTGGTAAATGATACCTCCCTTCTTTTGTCACATCCCGACATGCACTGTGTGGCTCAGGTGGGATGCTGCCAGCATCTGTCAGCCAGCTCACCAGGTCTCCCAGCTGTGTGGGGACCATTCCTTCCATTGCCATCAACACTCCACAGTTCATTAGCTTTATTTAAACACTCAGTGATCAGCCTTTCTATTTATCCCCCAGTGTTATAATTGTATTTACTTCTCAATGCTTTTATTTTGCAAACTCTTCATTAGAGTTTTTATACTTTACAAATTTTGGCAGCTTTTGGAACTTAAAAACACTGTAGTTAACTTTCATACTAATTGTTGTAACAAAATCTAATTGTTAAATAAAGTGTGACTTTTAGTTTTGGCAACATGGAAGATGGGTACCTTAATGAATAGTTTTGTTTAAAAGAAAAAAAAAACCCTAAACTTGGATGATTCTTCTAATAAGATTTATTTGTAAAATAACCTTTCCGCTGAATTATTGTTGATTAGCTCATTGCTTTTCTGTTTTTAAAGGCAAGACACTGTGGAAATTTTCCATTATTTAAAGTATTTTTGCATAGATGAAAACCTTAATATTCTTTGGTAGCAGGGTACATTGAAGATGTTCCTCAGACAATGATTGTCTTGGCAGTGGTTGGGCAGTTTTCTCATTTTTCTGGAATGCAAAATAGTTATAAAGGATTACATCATACATCATTAATGTGGTGCTCTTCCTTTTGGAAAAAATGATAGATTAAAATAATTTGAGTGTTTATTTCAATTTTCCCTTCCTCTTGATATCTCTTTTATACCCTTTACTTAGGGGTCAGAGGAGAGAGAGAGCTGAATTAAAATTTCACAAAAGAGAGATGAGATGTCACCCCTCCCATAGATCGTTGCTGTATATTTTGTCATCTTTACTATGATCTGGATGCTACATCTGCTCTCAACCTCATCCGCATTCACGTGCTGAAATCCCAACCCCCTTGGCAATGCTGCCGGATAGTGGGAACTTCAGAGAGATGAGGTGATTAGATCATAAAGGTGTAGTCCTTATGACGGCCAGTATTACCACCCTTGAGAAAGGGGACAAGTGGGGTCACTCATAAGTGGTCGTTCTTCCACCACATAAGGTACATACAAAGACTACATCCATAAACCAGAAATGGTCCTCACCAGACACCGAGCCTAATAATGCCTTTGTCTTGGAATTCTCAGAGTCTGAGGCCATGTGAAATAAACTCCTATTATTTATCAGTTACTCGGTTTATGGCATTTTAATAACCTTATAAACTTAAAAGAAGACACTACGAGTGTGCAGGTCCATTAATATTTTTTAATGAAAGAAGAGGAAAGAATATGAAAAACAGAAGAAGGATGGATATATCGCCTCCATTTTGGAGAGTTCATTAATTTCAAACTTGTTTTTGTCTCTCTTTGTAAACATGTTTTTATTATATTTTATCTTTTACAAATTATCAATTATCAAAACATTTTATCTTTTGTACAAGTTTGGTACAATAGAGTTCTGTAACACTGAGGATATAAAATAAACCCCTTGCTGGCCACACCTCCCCCGTACTGCTCCTATATCATTACAGACAGCCTATGGAAGCTGCGAGTCTCCATCACTATAGTTTTATATTTTATATAGAACTACAGGAACAGAGTCATTTGTATGATGCTATGTGTGACTCCCTGTGACTAGCTTCTTTACTCACCACAGCGTCTTTGAGATCCATGCAAATTGCTTCATGTATCAAACATTGCTTCATTACGTGCACAAACTACAGTGTGTTTACTCACCTCCTAGGTCAAGCTGTTTTCAGCTTTGGAAAATTATGAATTCTTGCCATGATCATAAATGTTCAAATATTTGTGTGTGTGTGTGTGTGCAAGTGTGTGTGTGCGTGTGTGTGTGTGTGTGTGTGTGTGTGTGTGTGTGTGTGTGCAAATGTCTACATCTCTAGGGTCAATGTCTAGGACTGTAGGATTGTTCCATCATATGTTACAAACTTCATAAGGACCTGCCAAGCTTCCAGAGTACTTCTCCACGTTCACATTCTCCAGTGCCCTGGTGTTCAGTGTCCTCATCAGAACTGTTAGGATCTTTTACTTGAACTATTCTCACGGGTGTATGGTAACCTGGGCTAGGATGCCTAGAGTTTAGTGCTACATATTGAACTCAGAGCCTGACATGTGCGCAGCTAGCCCTCTACTCTGTAGACGAGCTCTATTTACAGCACTGGACTTGGGTGTAAGTGAGAAAAGAAAAAGGTCCTTCCTACTAACTTTATTCATTCTTCATTCTAAAGAGTCAGGGATACTTTAGAACTTCCAACATATGTTGATGGGAGCTTTTGTTCTCCATGATGCCAACTTGGGTGCCAGGAGTCCTTGCACGTACTGATGCACTCCTGCTCAAGCTTTGCAAGCCCGAGAGGAAGTGCCTGGGAAGAGACTGAATATAAGCAGAGGTAACTAGCGAAGAAGAATGGAGTGGTTTATCGCTTCTGGCCTCTTGCTTCATTTTTTTTTCTCCTTTCTTTCTAGTAGAAAGCAAATGGAGTGCTGTTTATGTTGACTATAATTTAAACGTTGCCTCTTTCACTTTAAATAACTTTCTTAAGAGCACACATCTTCCTTTGCTCCTGTGAACAACAATGGATAAAAAAGAAGTTCTAGAAAAACAGTAACTTAAATAATCAATGAATCTGTTTCTGTCTAGATCACACTGTTACCAGCTGAGAATTTGATTAATGTCCTTGAGTAAGGAGAAAGCCACTGTGCTGGCAGGAGTCTTCATTAGCACAGCAACAGCACCCCCCACCAAGGAAAATTATTCTGAAGACTGATATACATTATTTTATTCATAGAAAACAATATTGGCAACTGACAGAATACTGAGAATAATCCCTGAAGTACAGTACATCACAGTCTGTCTGGGGGCTACAGTAAGGCTGAGAGCATGTGTTTGTCCGTTTGCTCTCACACAAGTTTGTGTGTGAGAAATGTCACAGATCGGATCATATAAACATAGTTAAGTTACCTTACAGAGCCCCATGCCTATGCTTGTGTCACAGTCATATGATAAAAATGACAGACCAGGGGCTGGAGAGATGGCTTAGTGGTTATGAGTACTGATTGCTTTTCCAGAGGATCTAGGTTCAATTCCCAGCACTCATATAATATCTTACAACTGTCTGTAACTACAGATCCAGGATACCTGACACCCATGACAAATCACCAGTTCACATAAAAAATAAAAATAAAGAAAAAAGGAAAAAGATTTGTTTTGTTTTAAAAGGAGAAGCCAAGTGACCTGCTTTGGTAGTAGTACATTTCACACTGTCCAATCGTGACCACCTTGAGTAATTGTTACTCTTGTTCACCTTTTTGAAGAGGTTCAGGTACTTTCACTAACTCTTTTTGGCAGGGGCAGTCGATGGGGAAAGAAGTCTGCTCAGGTTTGCTGAACGTGTTCTTGGTTTCCTGTAACCATTATCATTCCTAAGAGTACGCTGTGTAATTAGCTGATACGATAAAAATTAACTCTGAATTCTCCTCAATGAAAAGACGAGGTTTTTTTTCTTTTATTTTGTGACTGTTAATATATTTTATGATCCTATCTGTTACAAATCTCTAGCAACAGCTACCTAATCATTTACATATTTATGGGAACACAGTGTGTCTACATCCTGCTGTGTACAATGTAGCACAGATTTAAAACATCAGCCTCCCAAACAACATTTTCCCATCTGAATTATAACTATTTATTTTATTATTAAACTAAGAAATCATAAACACTCAGGATCCTAGAAATACATGTTAGGACAATTGGTCATGTCTGTTACTTCCTTTTTCTTTTAAAATTAAAATATTTATTAATGAATTCTATCTTGCAGGCCTCAAGGTTTTACTTAGACAGGTGTCTTTTTTTTTTTTTTTTTTTTTTCAGTTTCTCAAACTTAGAGAACAGAAACCTATTGCTTACTCAGAGGAGAGATGATTTTAAGTTCTCAGAGACACACACTGATGGATTTGCTCACCCTTAGTACTTTGTCACCTGGGCCACGTGTATGACTTTGTTGTATCTTATTTCTCTCATTTGAAGCATATTGAGAACAGAACTTCAACCTCAGAGATAGGTATAGAGGCACCGAATAAGTATTCACTGAAGAGAGAAACGGATACACAATTGTGTTCCCACTTTGTGACTCAGTATGTGACTGGATGTTTACACTTAGAATTTTATGATATGTATATAGTGTGTATATTTCATACTTAAATATTGAAGATACCATCCTCATTTGTAGTTGGGGAAAGGGGAAATTTTTATGTTATTGAAAGCATTTCAGGAGATATTTTTGTTCATTATACCTCTATTCACCTTGAGGATGCTGATTCTAATATTAGAATTATTAGATCTTGGGGCGTGATTGACCTTAATATTTTTATGGTTCTTTTCCAAGTTTACTGCCCTTACTTACAGAGGTTTGGGTGAGTCGTGAACATTCCTGGAAGCATGAGAATTATTATTTTACTTTGCATTTCTAGCTCAGTGTTTGTGCAGTGCCACCTAACACTTAGTCTATGGTGTCGCCATTGTCTGTCGTGCTGAATGTGGCTTTTCCATTATGCTCTTTTAATGTAGTTTTGTGTGAACTAAATTGCCCTCCTGTTAAGCGGAGTTTAGGTGTTGCTTGAGGGACACATGTCCTTACTTCCAATAAGTTTACACCCGTAACGTGGGAAGCATTGTGAGAGTGATGTCTGTTTTTATCTTACTTATCACGTTCCCATCATAGAGAATGATGCCATTTTATTAGAGGCTTGTAGCAGGTCACATTAAGAACAGTCAACTTCCCCTAGAATTTGGGCTGAAGAAGTATCTCAGCAGTTAAGAGCACTTGATGGTCTAATTGAAGACCTGGGTTCAGTCTCCAGCACCCGTACAATGACTCAGAACCATCTGTATAACTTGGATTCCAAGAGACCCAGTGTCTTCTGGTCTCTACAGACACCATCATGCACCTGGTGCCCATAAACTTATGTAGACACACGCACAAACACATAAAAATAAATCTTTTTAAAAATTAACTTTTGCTAGCTACTTTTATGTTATTTGGAAATTCCTATACATGCTGTCAGAAGGGCAAAAGCAGGAAGGGAAGAGCGGCTTTAACTGCATCCAGTCCACATTGGCACATGCTGTCCCCTGGAATATATCTTTCCCCAGCCCCGTGTCAGCCTTAAGACCCACAATCACTGGGCTAACCTCCACCCTGTCCCATCTTACCCTGATGACTTCTATTTTCACACAGTGGAGTGACTATAATCTTTACAAACTGATTTCTGACAGAGATGGTAACTCACATGAACGTCCGTGTTCAAGATGCACATTCACATCTATTTAGGGATTTTTATTAATGATGTAAACCAAAATACATAACTTACTCCAGTTTCTCAGGCATCTTTAATATAGTGAAGCCTTACTACCTAGTTACACATGTATACAGCTAATGAGCTGTGAGCATTCTGAACAGATTGAAACCTGATAGCTCTAATTACCTGGGACACTAAGGATTCAAAGACAGAGTCTGGGTTTCCAACACCTGCCTGTAAATGTGCCGAGCTGTCAGGCTTCATAGAGCAGCCTGAATAACCAAGCTGCCAAATAATTATCTTTGGGAAGAACTTAAATTACTATACATGAAATCCCATTTACTTGAGATAACACCACACACAATCACAACATAATAAAATTCATTAGCTCTTTAAACTCCTTCAGACTACTTGCTCATGACGTGATGAGTGAGTCTGCATTTCCCTGTCCAGTGCAGCCTTGGCAAATAAATGCCTTTAAAATATGCATATGGAAGTAGGAGATGGCTTAGTCAATGAGGTGCTTGACAGACATGCATGGACAGCTGTTTGATTCCCAGAACCCATGTGAAAAACTAGATGAGGTTGTAACACTTGTAATACTGGGGAGGCAGAGATAGGACATTGGGACTCACTGACCAGCCAGACTAGCTGAATAGGAAGGTGTCAGGGTCAGTGAGAGAGACCCCGTCCCAAATAATTTGGTTGGAGAGCGACTAAGGAAAGCAGTCACCTCAATACGGATGTGCATGCAGGTATACACACATGAACATGTGAACAAACACACATAAAAATACAATCTGAGTGCTGAAGTCTGTAATGTTGCTCTCGTGGAATTTAAGGACCAACTCTTTCTTTCAGTCAGTGTGATTTCTGGATGCACCATGCTGATGATTGAAAGTGGGCCATTCATTCAAACACTAGCAGAAGCCATTGTCACCCCCACAGGCCTGAATGGTAAGGGTGTGAAATACATCGTGTGAACAGAGAGCTGAAGAGGCAAGGCATCTTACAACAGCTATCATTTTAGAGGGATGTGGCCCAGGCAGAAAGTGTGCGCCAGAGTATGGAGGAAGTCCTTTATCTGCTGTAGGAGAAAGATCCTCAGATGCTTTGATGTAGTTTATTTGAGGCCGTGACTCACTACCTTTGTGACACAGTCTAGAACTCCCATATGTAACCAAGGCTGAGTTCAAACTCACCACCCTCCCCCTGTTCCAGTCTCCTCAGTGTAGGGATTGCAGGTGTGCACCACCCTGACCAGCTCCCTCCCTTAATTTTTATTTGGACCTCTGCACTGTATCCAGAATCTAATGCTGATTAACAGGAAAAGAAAGAAATGCATAAAACGTTAGTTTTACATGCACACAAGGATCTTCCTGACAGTAATAAAGCATGATATATTTATCTTTTCTGGGCTAAATATGTGAAGGGATGAACACAACAAGTGGGTCTCTAGGCTAGAATAAAAAGTCCTGGGATGCTACTGAGAATTACATTAATTACGTTTCTCACGGCTGTGGTAAAAAAAATACCTGGAGAAAGCAATTTAAGGGGAGAGCATTGTGTTAGCTCTCAGTTACAGATGCACAGTCCGTCATGTGGTGATGAGAGCATGGCAGCTAGAGCGTGTGCCTGGGGCTCCCTTCTTCATATTCATGGCATTAGAGAAGAAGCAGAGAGAAGACAGGAAGTGAGCCAGCACAACCATCAAGACCTGCCCCTCAGAGAACCACTTTTTTCAGTGAGTCAGTTCTACGTCCTAACGTTTCTACAATCTCCCCAAAACAGAGCTACCAGTCGAAGATCAGATGTTCCGCACCTTGACCAAATCCTAACAGAGATAAATTGGAGGTGTGTAAAAGGTTGTGAAATTCATGGGGTATCTCACTGTTTGTTCAGGGTTACTGCAGCTCTAATAACCAAGTTTTTGATGATCAGAGCTATTTTCAAGCCATGGTTGTTGAGTTAATCATTCTCAAGGGGATCTTTACACTTTTCTGTACACAAGACAGTTCAAACGACCCTTCCTAAAGCCAGGAGTCATTAAGGATTTGAGCCTGAAATAAGCAACACACCAGTTTGTCTTATTCTGGGGGATAAGAACACGACTGTTCTTAGCATCTTCACTTTTCATTCCTGATTGTGTCTCCTACTTTTAGCCAAAGTCAGTGCAACCTGAGTGACAGTGCATAAGGCAACCTTCCCCAGCTTTCCCCTGATAGGGCCGTGCAGGGGAAGCCGGTCCTAACAAAGTAAGTCACATGACATGCTTTTGCGATTCCCTTTGGAGCAAAGTGCAAGTGACTCGGTTTCCTTTTAAACAGATCTGCCTTTGCCCACCTTGTTTGAAATGTAATAAATAAGTCTTTCTACTACTCAGTGGTATACGAATGCCATATGAAGCAAGTAGACACACTTCATACATGGACACACGTCATACATGGACGAAAGCTTTTCCAACAGCTAGACCTCAATGCTCACTAACAACCAGACTCCAGTCCAGCAAATGACAAGCTCTAAGGTAAAATGTAACCAAAGCAGCTAGGCCTGCTTATTTTCCTTTGAGTTTTAGATTTCAGTTTCTGAATCTTCTTTTTTGAACTGTATCAGACAAACATTGAATGGATAAAAAGATCTTTATATTAATTTGGGGGGGAAACTGCTCGCTCCTGGAGACAAGGCAGCCTTTGACTAATACAGTAAGAGCCACACAGCCCTGCAATCCAATTTTCTGAGTCATCATCTTGCTCGGCACTTAGCACAGACTTCATTTTTATTCAGGTTAGTCCCCTCTTTGAAGCACTCTACCTTTGGTTTTAATTTACTGCAGATTCTCACTTTGAGTCAGATGGAATAATTTGATACGTTGGGATGTCTCACCACTGATGGTTCTAAGTTGTTTTCAGATGTTTATTAATTGCTCTGGTAAGAACTTTCCTTTTGTATCAAGCACTGGCTGAACACTTGCTACATATCTATCCCCTGCCATAAACTTCTTGCTTTTTTCCATTATAGCCTCTTCCTAGTGTCTCATTTTGTTCTAGAAAGGATCCTGAAATGATTTTTTGGTTGATACATATTAACCCTTACAACTCTGGAAGACCTATCCATTCTTCTTTGTGGGTGAAGAAAAGAAGAATCAGAGACCCAATTTTGTAAAGTTACATCAGGACCCAGGCAGGCAAGAATTTAAATGAAAGCTAATAAAAACTGGATCATTTGCTAATAAAGCAATGCAATGTTCATAACCTGGAGAGCACTGTAGGGAATGGTTATTCCATTAAAGTCTGACCCACTGTGGCAAATCTACTCAAAGAATGTTGGATCTCCCTAGCCGGTAGTAGCAGGTAGACCTACATATTCCTTATGACATATGTATATATAGGAAATAGTTTGATTATTGGCTATTTCTCTGTTTATTCATTTCTAGTGGAATAACAGGTAAAGAGCCCGCGCCTAAAATATTTGGTCAAGATCAGAGACATGCTGGGTAAACTCGTGAGAACTTTTTTTATATTTTTTTAGAGCCATGTCTCTTAAAATGTTTAGCCCATAAATTCTTAAGGTATTTATTGTCTGGCAATAGAGAACATGCTTCTGTTTTAAGATGACTTCTGATTGGTGACAGCTTTGTTGGGATCGTGTCACAGTAGAGTCTGTGTTCCTATCCTGACCGCAGATATGATGACATCTCTGGGGAAAGAAAATGAGGGGAAATGAGGAAAAAGAATTGCTTCTGCCATCGTGTTTTGGAGGTAAACGTCTCTACTGTGGTCGCTGCCCCAGACCATAATCTGAAAACAGAGACAGATCAAGGCCTGTTGGCTTAGAACTGTATGGCTCTTTAAAGATTTACATGTAACCCCAGAGAATGGCAGCGAGGGTCTGGGATTGTGTTACTGGGTGAGTAGGGGAGGAAGCACCCAGTTAGCTAGACAGTACAAAATCATGACTTAGCTACATTGTTTCTCATCGTCTCCAGGCTTCATTTTCACAGTGGGAAAGTGATTGCCTATTTCCCACCCTACCTCCTGCGAAAGAAGCTATTATTAAATTGATGGGGAAATCATACAACGGCTCAGAATTGAGAACCTCTGCTGGGTTTTGGTTGGCGGGAGGGAGCTAACGCACGCTGGTAGGGACTGTCACAGTGTTCATGCCTGAATCTGTGGTCTATAAACCACGGCCACCTTACATAGGAGTTAGACTAGTGCCCTAAAACTGTGGACAATGATTATGTGCCTGGGTCACCTCTCTGTCTGAATCTTTAAGGATTCTAGAATCTTCAACTTTCTCCTATCAGCATTCAGCAGCCTTTCCTACAAAGCCCAACAGGGCTGTCCAGGCGTGGACCTTTGTATCCCCTCAGGGTACCTGCCAGCTTCCTTGCCACTATATGGATCCCTGCCATGACATCTGCAGAAGTGGCTAGGCTAAGTGGCTAACTGCTCTCTGCCACCCTTTCTTGCTTCTGTGGAGACTCCTGCTTTGTATTGGATGCTTCGGAGTCTCATGGTACCTCATAATGTTTATACATTATGATGTGTACTTTTAAATTTCTTGGAGAATTTAAACATTTAAAGCGAAAGTTCTACTTTTAGCCCAACCACAGACAATTCATAAATACTCCATACTTAACCTTCAGAGGCTCAGCTTTTCCTACTCACAACTAGAGGTTGATAGCTCATTGCCTTGAACTTTTGTAGGTCCGTTATTCTATACTAAAACCATGTGAGCTACATAGGAATACCAAGTTTCAGCCACAGTATTTGAAAAAAAAAAAACCAAAAACCATTACTTTAAAAATATCCTTAAACCTATACTGTTTAACATTTTAAAAGTAAACATCTGTTTAATGCCGAGAGAGATTAAATTGTAGACTCAAGATGTAATTCTATTCTCTGTGGCAATATATATTTAAATCACAGCTTTCGAAGGAGCCTGGAGGCAGCTGCCAAGTTCCAAGTTCTCCACAGGATCTTTCCCTACTTTCTTCCACCTGAGATGAAAAACTTAATGGAGTATCCATCTGTGCGTCTCTTCCTCCCTCTGATGTCCGCGATTCCAGCAGCTAGCATATTATAGCATTCAACCACTTGGCTGATTTTTTTTTTTTTCATAAGAAAAGCCAGCAGAGAGACTATGAGATCCCTCGCCTTGAAGTTGCGTTTGAAAGAAACATCTCTTTGGTCTTTCAATTTGGAATCTCCAGGGATTTTCTATAAATACACCTGAAAACCAAAATGTTTAGTTTGAGAGAAAACTTCACATCTCTATTTTCTTTCTATTTTCCTTTCCTGCATTTTATATTAAATGTCCAGTTGGAAATGTAGCTTCTTTAAGAGATTAGATTCCTACGCATGAGACCCACATGATATTTGACAAAGTACATGATGTGTGTGTGTGTGTGTGTGTGTGTGCATATTATCTGTTCACTTTTCTCCCTGTACTATGTGTGTCCTTGCTTCTTTCTATCTTCAGCGTTTAAAGAGGCTCCTTTTGGGTCACTTGGATTTCTATGTTTGATTTCTGACTCTTACCCATATACAATGTACATACTAGACCTTGTATGTGCACATTTGTGTATCTGTACATGTGAATATATGTGCATATCTATACATGTGTCTTCCCACGTGTGGGTTACATGTCTATACATATGACATATCAAGAGCATAAACAATGAAGCAGGAGGAAAGGCAGGGATAAAACTCTCACAGCTTTCATCATAACTGTCTTTTGGGACATTTTTCAATGCCTCGCTTCAGTCATATTTCAGTTTTGGTCCTTCTCGTGAGGGTCACATTAAACACTGTTGGTAAATCTTTGGTGTAAAAGTATTAGACACTGTTACAAAATGACTTTTGGCCCTGGATGCCAGAGGTCCAGACTCACAGATCTGCTGTCCCAGACCCCTTAGCTGCCCGCCACTGCTTAGGCCCCCAAAATGACTCAGATGCTTATATTAAGTTCATGCTGTTTGGCCTACGGCTCAGGCACATTGCTAGCTAGTTCCTTCATCTTAACTCAACCCATTTTCATTAATCTGTCTGCCACATGGCCTGTGGCTCACCTGTGTTCCTTACATGTTTCTTCTTTGGCTGTCTGGCTCGATCTGTCTCTGACTCTACCCTCCTTCTCCTAACTATTCTGATCCCCACCTACTTCTATGGTGTTCACCAAGGGCCAAAACAGTTCGTTCATTTAAAGATTGATACTCACAGCATACAGAAAGACATTCCCACATCAAGACACTATATCATTTTATAGCATATCGAGCCCTCACATCCTGAAGAAGCTGAGACCAAGTGGCTGCCATGTCCCCTTGAGTGCTGTTGCTGTGAGTTGGTCCAAGGGTTCTGGCCTAGCCTGGTCTCTCTATTCCTCAGCAGTATCTGTTTAGACTTGTCACCAGTTCAAACTATGCCTCACAGACAGGTACTCACTATCACAAGAGGATGGAATAGTGTGTGCTGCTCTTGTGTGTCATGTTGAGAACAAGAGTCTGGCCCCACACTGGAGGTAGCCCAGGGCTTGGGGTCTGTAGACTGGAACTTGAGCTCTGACATCAATATTGTTGTATGGTGTCTGCTAGTTTTTTGCTCATTTATTTTTTAAAAAAATGCTTCTTTGGTTGTTTTTAGGACCTCAGATATATAAAACTGGAGTCCTAATGACTTCTGGTCAGTGTAACAATCTCATCCGTCTTTCCTCTTTATGTTCCATTTCATTATTAATTAGACAGTTTAGATAATATAGAAAGCATAGGAAACACTTCCCAAAACAAAGCCTAGAATTTTGACAGTAATCTTACATCTGGCCAGCCCATCATCCCATTCTCTATCTTGACCTGACAGAATCCTCAGGTCCAACCTATTTGTCTAACTTATATTTGACTTTTACATTATAATGATATTCATGACAGCTCTGAAAATGGAATTTTAAGTTTTGCTGCTTTAAACTTGTAAAACAGACATCCTGTGGGTCATAACTCTTCAATTCTTTCTGGTATGAAACTTTACCTCTGCTGCGGTATGTGAAGTAAGTGTGTTTGCTCTTACTTGATGAATGCTGCCATGGATGAAACATACACTGTTTACTTACAGCCTTGATTTTTGGTCTTTTGAGGACTTTTTAGGAGGGAGATATTTTAGCATTTTTATAACTGTGGTTCCTGATGCACAGGTCTGAGAGTCTTGGATCAAGTAGAATCACCAGAACCACAGAGAATCTAAATGTTCAGCTATGTTCTGCCACCTTAATTAGATCTTTGTTAGACTATGGGTCTGTGTTTCTCCCAAGACTTGGAACTGTTACAATACTTTAGTGATTGTCAATTGATATCTGTAAATTGGAGATTTAATTTATTTGTGCACTTGCCCCCTGTTGGAACTAAATTGATATTTCTCTTGTGATCGAGGGCCCTGCTCACCTCTTATCACATGTGGTCATGCCATTCCACTGTCATGAAATGTCTGTTCCTACTTTTCACTATTGTGCAGTTGAGTGGAGTTTTTCTTGCTGTTTTTTGTTTGTTTGGTTGATTGGTTTTGATTTTGTTTTGTTCATTTTTTTTGGTTGTATTTTTGAGGGGTTTTAATATGAACCATATCACTTGACTGTTCTGAGATATTCTCTCCATGATAATATAGTGTTCATAGTGTTGATTTAAAATTAAGTGAGTGAAATCGATATTTTATATTCTTTCATAGAACTTTCTAGAACGCTGATTCGGGTTACTTCTTCCTTGTGAAGTAGGCCCTGCCCCCTCCCACAAGAACCACCTATCAGTGGATTGATTCTGTTGGAAATTTGCCTTATCTACTTAGTGGAACGACTCAGCTGTTTGTTGTGACCAGTGTATTTCTGGTAGTATTATACTTTAGGACTAAAGCAAGTGGTATGCACTCAGACCTACTTGAAGTATATATGAGGAACAAATTGAAAGATAAAGAACAAAGAGTGATACAGTTATTCTGTTGATCTTAGCAGCCTGCTTATAGAGTTTTGATGACAACTGGGAAATATAAGGATTTTAAAAGAAGACCCATGAAAACTAAAAACAAAACAAAACAAAAAACCAAATAGCAGATTCCATGTTCAATGTTGATGCCTAGAAGCCAGGGCCACGGGAAACTTAGACTCTTCAGTATTCTGTGTCTTCCTCCTAGAATCTCCTTCCACAGCATTTATTTTGGAAAGCACTGCACAGTCATGCAGAGCCGATACACTGGGAACCTGGGAAAATACTAGAAGCAGAATCCCAAGGGCATCCCCAAACGCTATAGAGTCCCTAACTGTTCTCAGCTGCTGGCGTGATTTCTGAGAATTGAGTTGCATTCAAGGGAAGAATATAGAAGGTACAGTAAAAACACAGTTGCATTCAAGGGAAGAATATAGAAGGTACAGTAAAAACACACGGAACATTGTGTGCTCCGTTGAGAGTGTCCCTGGAAGAGTGGTGTGGATGCCTCGGTAACTCTGACATTGCTGCAGTGCAGCATGCCCTCCCTCATCTGTCTCTATCTGTGCTCAAAGTCTCTCCTAGGATTTGGAGGTAAGTTTTTTCTATTTCTAAGATGAATGTGTACCTGTGCAACATGATGGCGGTTAGGAATTATAATTGTAATTAGTATCTGAGTGTGATAAACAATTAAGCAAATTAACACGTGAATTCTACAAGGGAAATATGGAAATTATTCTTAATGCTTAATAGTCTTAAAGTTTGCTCTGGTAACTGTCCCTGTGCTTGTCAGTATTTAGTAGGAAAATTGGAGGATGAAAGGATATGGATTTAGCCTCAATGTTATCTCACCTTGGTCTTTTGTTTGGTTGGTTAGTTTTTGGTTTGGTTTAGTTTGATTCGGTTTCTGTTCTCTTTTGTGGAAAGCAGTCTGACCCATTTGGCTGGGAATCCTCTGCTCTGAGGAAACATGTTTGAACAGTCTGGAAACAGCTTTTGGTTGTGATGGCAACTTACACTTACTTTTTTTTAGTTTAGGAAATCCTTAAGAGAAAAGCTTGAACAGTCTCCAAAGACAAGAGTGCCATCTACTTGGGCTTAGCCTTTGCAGCTCACAAGTTGTGATTCATTTTATTCTGTGCCAAGAATTAAATACCAGACTAGTGCAATGGAATCTTTGTTTACTTTGTACTCCGTTGAAGAAACAACTGGTAATCCAGTTTCATTGGTGCATGGATGTTAATTCCCTAGGCATCAAAGGATAGGCTGCCTTTACACCCAACTAAGCTATTTCAGGAGACAGAGCCTTGTGTTGACTCTCTTGGGGTGGGGATGGGGAGGTGTTAGTCCTCAGAATAGTGGATGTCAGTGACTGGGGTCAGAAGCCACTGGTAGGCAGTTTTTAAGGGAAGCAGCAGGAACTCAGGCAGCTCAGAAACTTCTCTTGATGAAATCTTTAATCTTTCCGTTTGTGTCAAAAGGATTCTTCATGTCTTAGAAGTGACATTTCCCATCTGCTTTACACGCCTCATCCTAAGGGGCATACTACAGTGGAATCATAGGAGTCCAACCCTTTTCCCATCAACTACTCGGTTGCCTCTGTCTTTCTGTCTTTCTGTCTCTCTGTCTCTCTGTCTCTATCTCTCTATCTCTCTATCTATCTCTGTCTATCTATCTATCTATCTATCTATCTATCTATCTATCTATCTATCTATCATCTCTGCTGACTGTGACTTTCAAAAAGAGAACTATGCTCTGAGAAAGTCTCACAGGGTATGATATTTTAAGTATTTCTACATTTATAGTACATTCCATTTTTCTTTACATGTCTATGAAGTATTTCGGATAACTTTGGAATGAATCCAGACATTCTTTTTTATGGAATTATTTAAAACATTTTCAAACTAGAAGTTAGGGATGTAGGAGATGAATCTCTCTTCTCAGGGATGTAATTCAAGATTAAAGTGATAATAGTTTTGCATTGTTTTCAACACACGTACGTCACACATAGTGGACTGCACACATGACATTCTCCTGTGCCTCATCATTCAAATTGCATGTGTCAAGATCTTCCACGTCACTTCGGGATTTAATTCAAGAAGTTCTGGGCTTTCATTTTCTTGCCTTTCCTTAGAGGTGATCCTGTAGTCGCAAACGTTGTTTGTTGTCACCGAATGAGATTCCCCTGTTCTTTCCTGATGTCGTTCCCAACTACTTTTGATACTTCTTAGAGAATTTGTATTACTTCACATAAGACGCGACCTCATGATGTCACACATCGACTCTAAGCTTCCAAGCATTCCTATACACTAGAGAAGGCCTCTGAGGCAGGAACATAGAGCAATAGTAAGTGTCGGACGGCAGGCGTCATGGTATTTACCTATTTCTTTGGGAGTCTGAATGACTGGCAGTTCAGAAAGGCCCGGTGACTCCAAGGACACTGATCTGTACAAGAATAAAATGTTGTAGAATGTTATTTTAAGATGTGTTACGTTTGTTTATGCTGCAGAACATTTGCTTAAAGATGCAAAGATGTGTTTTGTTCTTTTATGTTGTATTTGTCTAACTCTGTGAAGCTGTGTTACTCTGCCTGTCTGAAACACCTCGTTGGTCTAGTAAAAAGTTAACCAGCCAGTAGTTAGGCAGGAGAAATGACAGGCAGGGCTAGCAGGCAGAGAGAATAAATAGGGGAAACTTGGGAAGGAAGAGAAGCTTTAGCAGGGAGAGAAGAAGGATTCCAGGGGCCAGCCATCCTGCTACACAGCAAGCTATGGAGTAAGAAATAATGTAAGATGTACAGAACTAGAGGAAGGTGAAAGCCCAGAGGCAAAGGATAGATGGAAAAATTTAAATTAGGAAAAGCTGGTTAGAAACAAGCCAAGCTAAGGCTGAGAATTTATAATTAGGCTTCCATGCTTTCTTTGGGAGCTCGGTGGCGGCCCCTCTCCCAAAAGAGCACAAAGGCTAAAGAGTAAAAATCCAACAATAGTAAAATGATGAAATTTGAGAAGAATATAGAGATCTATTTGGGTAATTTCTATCCGTGAACATTCTTTGCTGTGACTAGGAATTATTTACAATTAGTAGAAATTACTCAGTATATGATCTTAGTTTAGAACTAACCAACCTAGCTGGAACTTGAGGGTCAGTATTTCCAGCACATCTGAGGGAAGAGGAAGGATATGGTTATTTTTCACTGATAAAATTTAGGGATACATACTTAAGGTGGCCGGTAGCTGTTGCTTTACTTAGATGTGGAGGCCCAGTTATAAGAGATCTCTTTCAGACCAATAATGCATGTGATTCTAACTTAAGATGTTTTACTTTTAATTGGAGTGAATTTGGAAAAGGCAAACATTTTTATGTTTATTTCAAGGTGTATGAACATTCTTTGGGATGAATTGTCACTAAAATCTAATGTGTTATCCAGACTGGAGAATAACCCTGAAAATTCATCATACCAAAAAGTCGTTTACTGTTCCTAGCCATGAATCCTTAGGTTTGTTACAGGAGAGATTAAAATACATGGAGTGGGGATAATATTTAAATTGCAGAATAGAGACAAGGAAGGCTCTAGAGTGTTTTATATTACCTTTCCTAATATGCAGACACGTACACATCAAAATAGAATTTAGCAAGATGTTAACTGATGCTCCCTAGTGAGGGCGTTTACAGCCAATGATTACTTTTTCAAAAATGTCCACAAGCACTTTCCTTACAGCCAAGCCTTCACAATGCTGCACACTGTTCACTTTACACTTCAAATTTTGGTGTAATAAAGTAGCCTGTTACAAAGCAATGTACATAATTATAATTCTCCATGTGTAATGGGTTCATATTCAGAAAGGAAAAAAGTCTCTAAAACCTTGGCATTGGATAAGAAAAAATACAGGCATTTGATACAATGAAACCTATTTCATTTCAAAGATTACGAAGTTTGTTGGGAAATGCTGATAGATTTACTCTCTATGACATTAGTTTGCCCCTTAACCTCTGACATCTCTGGCCACATCTTGTTGCCAGGCAACAGCAGAGGAATAAAACCTGTGTAAGCGAAGTGCCAAACATGAGAACTGGAAGGCTGGGTTTTAAGAATTTAAAGGCATTTTTCTTCATGTACCTGGTCTATTCATTATAAGTCTATACAATTCATAAATCTCCTAAATCACTGGAAAAAATACCTTCCCTCTCTAGAGGAAAAATGATTATCTCGTTCCAAATGCCAAATTCTAGGAAATGAGAAATGCCACTGAACAGCCAAGAGCTGTTATAAAGCCTATGTACAGAGCATACCCTCTTAGTTAGGGGAAGCAGATGAAGTCAGAGCCTGCATGTTTGCACTTAGTACATTTTAAAAGTATTGCTATTGGACTTGTCTAGAGATGGTGATAAAAGGAACCAGACAGGAAAAAAATTAGAAAGGAATCTTAGCAGATAAGACAAGAGTGGGCAGAGAATGTTCTTAAGCATTTCAAAGCACAGTTTTCTATCACTCTTTACAAATGTAGAAAGCTACTTTGGTCTCCAGAACTCCTGAAAGCTTCATGTATTGTCTCCACATTGAAGAATAATCACACCTGTGGCTCAGTGAGTTAAGGTAGCTGTCACCAAGGCTGAAACCCAAGATCCATCTCCAAGGATCCACATGGTAGGCAGAAATAGCCAAGTCTACAAGTTGTCCTTTAGCCTGTACACATATGTAGTAGATTGCATACACACACACACACACACACATACACACACACACACACACACACACACACACACACACACACACACACACACACACTACAAACTATCACAACCGGATAGAAGCAGTAGTACATGCCTGTAATCTCAATACTCAGGAGACTGAGGCAGGACAACTGAATGTTTTAGGCTGGTCTGAGCTACATGAGTGAATTGGAGGTCACCCTGGGCTATCCTGCAAGGCACTTTTTTAAAAAAACAATCATGACCAATAAAATAAAAATTATGTTCCATTTCATGATTCACAGTTGTGTGCTTTGGAGAGCTTACATTATTTATAGTTACTATTGAAAATAGCATTGGCTACAAGCTCTTCTAGATAGATGATAAAACCCTAGCATTTGCAGAGGTGACTTTTACTCTGTGTGTATTTGTTTCTCTTCCTGCTTGCCCTCCCCCTGACTCTGCCCACTTCTGGGCTCTCTTTCTTACCCCGGTCCCACATAGTCCATATCATCTAGGTATGGAAAAACCATAATGGTACTAATTATTTGTATGCTAACCTTAAAGTTAATTATAAATGCACAATAAGTTGATTTTCCATGTAAATATAATTGAATTATACTTGTAACTTAAGCATTGTTGGAGAAATCTATTATGAATTGAAATTAGAGATGTCCCATACATATTCCCCACTTACAGAGATTGTATACTAAGTACAGAAACTTTTAGGAAATGCAGAGAGATGTTTTCACCTCTACAGAAGAGAAATTCCTGCCTCTGGATGAGTCTATGAGGTGTTCAAATCTGTCGTAGCCATTTATCACCAAGGAAGCAAGACTGTACATATCTCTATTTTCCTTCCCTCTCATTCGAGTGCCTGTTCACATGGCTACTCGTTCACAAGGGATATCTCCAATTAGAGAGAATACTTTACATACTATGCCTCAGCAACACTTTAATCTAATTGTTCATGAACCCTGCAGACTCATAATTACTGTTTTTGGCATGCACACAGCAGTAAGAGTAATTCCAAATTAAAAGGTGAGTGATTGGTACTGAGCATTTGATTAACTCTATATGGTTTGTACCAATACTTACTAAAAAAAATTAGCTCAACATCCCACACCTCCTTAGGCTGCAAACAGCTGACTGAAAGTACTCTGTTTAACTAGTGCCAGGCTGCTGTCCCTATGCTATTCCATTGTTTCTGTAGATTGCCCGGTATCAGAAGGACCTGACTGCATGTGTTCTTTCAAAATGCTATATTGTCCTTGTGTAAAGGAATACTGCACAGTCACATTTAAGGACTATATTCAAGATATATTTTGCAAACTTGGACTTAGCACCTTTGTCCTAGGAGACCTTATAAGCATTATGAAGTCAAGCCTCACATGGTTCTTTGTCTTTACAATGCTTTTACTTCTGTTTGAAAGTCTCATCTGTCCGAGCCTGGCTCTGGTTATACTATGTCTCTGAGTTTTTAATCTGCCCGGCTTCACTTCTGCATGCTGGGATTACAGCTATGAACCTCTGTACCAGGTTATACAGCTCTCGGGGCTTCCTGCATACTGGGCAAGTTCCTACCACTGACCTACATCTCCAATCAACTTCTTCAGGTTTTTTAATGACTGTATATGCTGAATTTTCTTTCCTAGGTGCTCGATCTGAGTTTCTTTTGTTGCTATAGTTTATTTCATTTGTGATTTATTTTGTTTGGGTTTTATCATGTCGCCTGAGGTGGCCGCAAATGCATCACATTCCCGTCTCAGCCTTCCAGATGACAGGCAGAAATGAACTTCCACACCTGAATCCCACCTCAGTTTCTTATAAGACTCCGGAAGCACGTTAGCATCATGCCAAGGCTTTTAAAAGAATCTGGTGCAAAATGGCCAACACAATTTATATATAACAACTTCTTAATTTGAAAAAACAGGGGTCCCAAACTATGAAGCCTAAGAATAAAATATGTACTGTGCTTCTTCCGTTGGAGAGCCTTGACTGTTTTGAATATACTGTGGGAAGGGGGATGCCTTGGGGAGTGTTCTGCAACTCCCTCAGTTGGTCTCTCCTTCTGTTGACAAATAATCAGCACTACTCACACATGTTTTGTGTCTAATCAGGACTTGCCTGTGCCCTCTGGGGCTCCTGGCAAATGTGGGTATCCCTTTGGGAAAGCCAGACCATGCTTACACTGAGTGTTCCAAAACATTTTCTGGACATCAGCAAAGCCTTTGCTTTTCTTCTACTCTTTTCTCCCTTTTCTAAACCATCCTGGGAAGTTGGCAGGAGTCATGGCAGTGAGAAGGGAAGAATTTGGGTGACAATGGAGGGGCTGTCTTCACCTATCTTCTCTTTTGTTCTTGTGGAACACCTACCACCACTGTGATAAAACTGTGTGTATGCCATTCCGTGTTTGTGGAACACCTACCACCACTGTGATAAAACTGTGTGTGTGCTTATGGAACACCTACCACCACTGTGATAAAACTGTGTGTATGCTATTCCGTGTTTGTGGAACACCTACCACCACTGTGATAAAACTGTGTGTATGCCTATTCCATGTTTCAAAATTCACACCTAAATGTTTTATTTTTAAATAGTCGCACAGCGTGTACTTTCAGATATCATCTATATATTTTACTTTTTAATAACCAAACCGACACCTCACTTTTTATGTGTCTCTTAAATGGCACAGCAATTTATCACCTACCATCATATATTAGACAAGCATAGGAGGGTATTTTAAAAAGATATCTTTCTTATGTTTTTCCCTCTACCAACTTTTATCTGCATTCTATCTTCTCTACAGAATGTTACCTTAACTGAATATGTTTAGGCTGGAAAATACTTTGCAAACTATCTTATAATTTAATGCAATAAAGTGAGCATATACCTTGAAAATTTAATTGCCATCGTATGTAAATAAATATAACTAGGTTTTAAAAATAATTTTTGAATTGCATAATAACTATAATAATTAGTGATATATACATAGATATAAACTACACAAAATATATTACAAAATGATGCTTATATAAAAAATGCAAAGTGGTAAACAGTATCAATACAAGTACAGTGTTTTCTCCTGTTATTTCATGTTGCTTGTGGCTCACTGGCTTGCTGTAAAGATGAGACAGTTCCCCTGCCTCCATCCTAAGCACCAATAAAAGTTGAGGTAAGAAACCAGCTCTAGTTGAAGAACCACACTACCCATCTACCCTCCAACTCTCTGAGTCAATCTATCACTCGCTTCATTTTCTCTTTCAATTTTGTAGAAAGAAAAAAGTAGTCAATTACCTGAGGTGTGGAGGATTTGTTAATTAGTGATGGAAGTAATTCAGATAATTAAAGAAACACATTTTCCCGAAGCTGGCACCAGTGATGGAGATGGCCCCTTCTGTCCACTGAAGGTGGCGTCCTCACACAGTGCACTGTGTAAATGGGGTAGAGACCAGGTTGACTCTTACTGTCCAGCATAAAGAGAAAGGTTGTGACTAGGAAATAAGAAGTGTCCCTCCAGAGGGGGAAGTTAGTCTCTTAAAAGGAGTCAAGCACTGGTTTAATATGGACCAGATCCTGGGTTCAATTCCCAGTACCCCAAATAAAACCAAGCAGAGCAAAGTGAGATAAGATTAAACAAAAGCCTAGACAAACTTCGCATATTCCTTTGAGTGATTTGTGTGCTCCCAGGCGAACAAGAGTTTCCAAATGTAGACGATAAGCATTCTTTAAGCTGCTTGTTCTGGGAGAAAAGCCCTGGACTGTGAATGTAGTTGTCCTTTTGGGTAGAATCCATGTAACCACTCCCCCCACCCATAGGTCAATGCCTCCCCTGATCACATGACAAAAAAGTCCTTCATGGTGGCTGTGGCTGCAGGCAGTTACCTTTGGGGGCAGCAAGAAAGTGAAAATGAACTGAGCCGTTTGATTTCTTTGGGAACTCAGAGGATAAGACAACTTATTGTATGAATTATTTATTGGCAATTGATTATATAAAAGGATTAATATTTATTAAGGGGTTATATAAACACCCACAGATACAAAATTGAACCTTAAGGCAATTTTGGGGGAGCACAAAAGCAAATAAAAAGTACAGGCAGCGTGCAACCAGACCTCAAAGGGGGCTGGCCACACCCATACAGGGGTCCTTAAACCTCAAGGCCACACCTAAGTCTTGCTCTAAAGTGCCTAAACCTGCTACACTATTCTTTATCATTTATAAGTGAGCCCCCCCCACCCCACCCCCACACATACAGAGACTCTCCTGTGGTGGTTTGAATGAGGTGTCCTTCAGATTACTAAGCATTTGGAAACTTAGTCCCTAGTTAGTGGCCCTGTTTGTATAGGTTTAGGGGCTGTGGCCTTGCTAGAAGAAGGCTTTGAGGTTTAATCTAGAGACAAGGACTCCACGAGCTGACCCAAGCTGGATTTGAACTCATGCTGTATCAGGAATCGTGATCCTCCTGCCTCAGCCTTCTGAACAGCTAGGATTACAGACCTATTTCTCTAGTTCTGGAGCCTCAGTTTCTTTAACTCATAATCACCCCTCAATTCTTTCAGTTACTTACCCGCCGACACAACTGAAATTTCTCAGAGGTGCTCACTTGTGACTTTCACATTCTAAATCCAGTGGATGGCCCCTCAGCTAATTTTCAAATGACTTGGCTGTTTCGCGACCCCTTTCTCCCTGACCAGTCCTGAACTAGTGGTACTGTTCCTGGGGAATCCATCTTCAGGCAAAGTATTTTCTTCCATGCTGCCTCTCAACGACATTTTCCATGATCCTAGGCTTAACTTTTACCTGATTCCAGCCTTTGCTGAGCTGCAGGTGAATATTTTATTGACTATTAAAAATATGAATTAAGTATCACACGGATAACTTAGATCCGATTTGTTCTCCATAGGTCTTAGTATTTTATCTGGCCATCTTTCCATACTCCTTCTTTGATAAAGGTAGCCAATCCTCTGGCTAGAAACCTAGTAGACTCAGTGCAGAAGGATCTGCAGACTCAGAAGTCAGCACAGTCAAGACTGTGTAGAGGGCCTGACATCAGAGAGAAGAAAGCTAGAGAAAGCCAGACGATGTGTCCCCAGATACAATGAGAAACATAAATGGGGTGTATGTTCCACTGCTCTGCAGTACATGGTGGGACCTCAGTTTACAGCAGTTTGTATGTTTTGCAATGCAGAGAAGTTCTGTAGATTTTTCAATACAAAGAAATGACAAATGTTCAAGGAGATAGAAATGGTGATTACCCTGATCAAAGCATCGCATATTGTGTGAATGTGTGTGTGTGTGTGTGTGTGTGTGTGTGTGTGTATGTGATGAGTCCAGCAAGTAAGTACAGCTATATGTGTCAATCAAAACTTTAAACTGATAATTAACAAGGAAAGAAAGTAAATGTCACATCGGATCCTGAGGAGTGTTGTCCCTCTGGCATGCATCTGATTCTATCTTGCTTTCTCTGTTCCTACTTAGTGCTTGAATAATAGCTTGGTGACAGGAAAATAGTCATAACTGCTTTTAAATATTAATATTAGTATTACTTGTGGCTTAAATGATAGCAAAATGTCCCTTTTGTCTCTTTGGTGTAAACTCATCTGTTATTTCTCAAAAATGTAGATGCTTCTGAGATACAAATGCTGTGGTGTTGCTTTGTAATCAGCTCACCATCTATGGGTGCAATGTAAAGTCTGACCCTGCATACACCCTTGTCAATCACCTGGGCCTTGTGTGCTTCAGTCCAAACACTTCACCCTCCACATTCCTGGATAGTTCAAGGACCTAGGGATTTTCTTCTGGCTGTAATCCCCTCCTGCTGTCCTCCCATTCCGTTTGGCTGTCCAAGTTTCTCTTCTTCAACAAGACTCAGCTTAGCTGGGCTAGGGCTTGACTTCAGCACAGAGGCTCATCGCTATATGCGTTTTCCTCAGAATATACATTTTGAAATTTGATTTTTGGTGTAATGCTATTGAGAGGGGCAGGAGGTCATGAGGATGTTAAAGAGCACTAATGCCTGTCTTCTGGAAGCAAGTTCTTATTCTTTCAAGACTCCATTAGTTACCACAGGAGTGTGTTTTCATGAAGCAAGGGAATACTCCTTTTGTTTGGCTCGTTCTGTCTCTGTATTATTTAATTTTTTTGTATCTATTATTATTATTGTTGTTGTGGGTCATGAGTTGCTTTCGCTGTGCTTTTAGATTTCCAAGCCCACAGAACAGTGTGTGCCATAATAAACCTTTCCTTTCTAAATTATCCAGTCTCTGATATTTTGTTGCAATTGAATACAGCCTTAGATACAGAGCCTCTCCTATCCTGTTCTTGTTACTTTAATGCAATATTCCACCACACACTCAACCCTATTTGAACAAAACCAACTCGGAAGAGAGATCGGATCAGACCAACACCATCAGCTGATGAGTGGGTTATCTCAGGGACTTCCGAATGGAAGGTCTGTGTCAGTATCCAATCATACACAGAAGGTCCATATTTCTCTATCACAGTCATTGATGTATGTTTAACACCGAATGGGATCCAATGATGTATGTTTAACACTGAGTGGGATCCAATGATGCATGTTTAACACTGAGTGGGATCCAATGATGTACCAAGCATATTATTCTATTTATTTTGAAATAACACAAGAGGAATAACAAAAGAAGCACTGAGAATTGTTATAAACCTCACACCATCCACCTTAATGTGAACATTTCATATTTTTAATGTTTTTTTTTGTAAATATAAAATGATTAAAACTAAGAAATTGACACTGGTGCAATACCGATAACAAAATATTTTTTTCTATATTTTAAATTTTTCCTTGTGGTGCCCATCTTATGTTGCACCCAGGGTTACACCTTGTATATGAGCTCTCCTGTTCCTCCTCCACTCAGCGGCAGTTTTCAGTTTCTCATTGTGTGTAGATCCTAACTCACTGAGGCCTCTTATAGCATGTCCTTGGGTCTGTCCTGTGTTGTTGATTGGCTGAGGTCATATGTATTCGGAAAGAGTCTAGGAGATGATGTCTCTCACTCCCATGGATCTCATCCAGGATATGCAGCATCCCTGCACCTGATGACTGAGAGCATTAAGCCTTTGACTACAGGATAAAGCATTGGGTGATGATCCTGCAGACTGTACTGTTGCTTCTCCTTACAGTCAGGCAACATCTGGATGGCAGAGATTGCTGAAATATCTTAAGACATGATAAATGTTCATCAACTTTAACATCCATAGGTGTTCCTTGCAGCGGTTACTAGAGTGACCTGGTGTTTCTAGTTCTGCCGTTCCTCCTACAGATTTTAAATGAAACCTTCTGTAGCAAAACATGTTCCTTCTTCTTCTTTTACTTATTCAGTCACTTACTTCTAGCAATATCAACTTATGAGTATTCCTTTGTGACCTCCACCATTAGGAACCCTTCAGCGTAACTCTAGAGTCCTTTCTATAAGCCCTTCTTTTGCCCCTTTTTAAACAATTTTTTAAAACACTTTCTTATTTCTGTCAATTACTGATGCTCAGCAAAGAAAGAAACATTCAAAAATCTAATTGCAACTTCATATCCCACCTAAACATTAATAAAATTTCTTGACAGAAAGTCAGGCACAATTGTGAATGTCTGTAATACTGGAATTTGGGAGGCTGAGGCATGAGGATTGCGATGCATTTGAAGCCACCCTGGGATATATATAGAAAAGCCTGGTCTCAAAAGAGTTCTCACAGGAAAGCTCACACAATCGCTTGAATCTCTGATGAAGAACTTGTCTCATGTGACCACAGGAAATAGTGAGTCTTTGTTGTTCGCACTCCGCCCCCAACATAAAGTCATGGCAGTTACCTTGTAAAGTGTGGAGTGTGGCGTATTCCAACCAAGCCTAAATGCCTTCCACTTAATTTCAATAACAGTGCAGGTGTTCTCCTTCCCGATCAATGTACCTGAACAAATGCAGATTTTTGGAAAAGTACAGATGGATATAGCCGGAGCCTGCTGAGTCCTTTACAACGTTTAGGTTCTATGAGCATTATGTCCCTACCTAGATGAACTTTGTCCTTCACCTGAGGTGTTGACTGAGCTCAATAGTCAGTTGTCTCTTCCTGCAAAGCAAATTAAGTTTGTAAAGTTAAAACAGCTACCAGGTTGATTGTGTTACCAAAATGGCTTAGGCAGCATCTGTGTCTTGGGAAGGAGATTCTTCCTTGAAATGAACTTGAAAGTGAGGCCCAAGTTCTTTTTTCCTGAGCAAGTGAACATGGAGAAGCAGTGCTGTGAGGAGAAGTCGATGGCAGCTCTTCTCCACCCATCACTCTTCAGACTCTGCTGTCAATCAAGGGATCCCATCTAATATTAGGCTTCACTTTAATTGCCTCTTGTGCTAGTTCCCTTTTTATATCATATTTCTGTTGGAGCACCTTAAACTGTTCTCCATATTTCTGTAGCTCTAAGTTACAGAAAATTACAGTCAAGCAAAAGAATTCAAGCAGAACTCACAGAAACAGATTTTATTTAAGTTCATTTTGGACACGATCAATGGAGACTCATGTATTTCCATATCTGCATGGCATCCATATTTGAGCTAGAGATCAAAATATGATGGAAAGAAAAATCACATGATATTATCCTTAATAAGGTACTATCTCTGTAGAGTGCATAAGTCAAAATACTAAATATAATAACTGAGATTATAATGTAGATGGCAGATCGGTAAAGAGAGGTAGATGATAGCTTGATATGAGATAGATGATAGATGGATAGATAGGTAGGCAGACAAGTGGGCGTTTTCTGTGGCCTTATTACTGCATGTGTAAGAGACAAAGAGTATTTTATTTGGTTGGACATGCATGTCTAATGTTAGCAGCTGGGGGGAGGTGGGGCTTAGGTGAGAGGATTGTCATGAGCTGGTACCAGGCTAGCAAGGGCTACACACAGCAATGCCTAATCTTAAAAAAAAAAAATGTGAAAAGGAATGAAACATGACAAAACTTGAAAAAATATTTTATTTGGATCCTGTACAAAGCACCCAAGGCAGCAATTAAACCTTCAAAATGTTTGTCAAACCTTCGTAGGTGTCTTTCGGGAAGTAGAAAGCAAACCCTGTGTGACTGACTTCAGCTGTCTTTGAAAGGTTTCCTTCCACCAAGTGGCTATGGCTTTATAAACTTTCATGTCTACAGGATTGGTCACAGAGTGGTCATCTGTAACTCGGAAGACATTTTCACTTAAGAAGGCTATTTTTTAGTGGTTGGTATTTCAGATAACTGTGTGTGTCGGGGGAGGGGGGGGTCTTTCAAATCCATGACATGCTTGAAATATGGGCAAAGTGCATGATGTCAGTCACGTGCATGATGTCAATCATTCCAAGTTCCCTTCTTTCTTCTGATGGGAGTTCGGCCTCTGCTGTTCTATCTAGTGGCTGTTGGGTTATCTGTGTCCTCAGAGCCCTAACACAAGGTCTCTCTAGTAGCTCTTGTACATATAGAAGACACCTTAGAGTCTATACATCTTTATTTTCATAACATGAATGTTCTTGAGGAGGGAAATTTATTTAGGTGAAACTTCAAATAAGATCAAGTTTAATGATACAAGAAAATCTTTCTTCTATTTTCTTGGCCTGAAACTTGTTGTAAAATGTTATGAAATTGTGGCCATGCATTCTGAGGTTGACAAAGTCTTCCATGGGAAAGTGAAGATATAATTCGTCTTCTGTAGAACACGTGCTAGATAATTGCTTTCCCAGGGCTTGCAGGAATGGTTCTAGGATCTTTTCATTAATCTCCGACCCAGTAGTATTGGCAAAAAAGAAAAAAAAAAAAAGGCACTTAATCTTCAAACAAACAAAAACCCTCATACTTAATATAGTTCAATTAAATCAAATTACCCTTCCAATGTCAAAGACCTATTTCCCTAGTATAATACAAATGCCCTGTTATGACATCCCATAGATAATGACTGTAAACAAAAGTCAGTGTGTTTACATAGATTTTAATAATAGTAGCTAACTTAGACTTGTGCCTTAGTTACTTTTCTATTGATGTGAGGAGACACCATGACCAAGGCAATTTATAAAAGGAAGCGTTTATTTGGGGGTTTGCTTTCAGTTTCAGAGGGTTCGTGATTTTATGGCAAGGAACATGGCAGCAGACAGGTAGACATGGTCTGGAGCAGTGACTAAGAGCTTATATCCTAATCTTTAAATTGGAGACTTAAAGTGGGACCGGGTATGGGAACCAGAAAGCCCACCCCCAGTGACACACCTCCTCGAACAAGGCCAGACCTCCTAATCACTGCCCAACTGTTTCACCAGCTAGGAACTGATGTGGGAATGTCTTTCTGCATGCTGTGAAATAAAGAGATCATAGAATCAGACAAGGAAATTGGAGCATAGCTAGGGGAGGGAAAGCGGAGTCATGGAAGACGTGATCTAGCTGCCCATGAAGTAAGATGTAACAAAATAGGTAAGCCATGGCAGATTAATGGAAATGGATTGAATTAAGATGAAAGAGCTAGTTAGCAATATGCCTGAGCCATAGGCCAAACAGCATGAAATTAATATAAGTGTCTGAGTCATTTGGTGGGCAGATCTGGACCATTGGGCTAGTCCAGGCCAGAAACCTCCATCTACAAGGCACCTATCATTCAAATATATGAGCCTATGGAGGTCATTTTTATTCAAACCCCCACAGTGTGTTTACACTATAGGTTAGGCACAGCTGGATAAACTTCATGAACTTGATTCCCAGGCATTCCCATAAAAAGGACACTTGCTAATCCTCACTGTATAACTCCCAGAGCCAAGTGTGAATTTAGGCTGTGCTACCTCGAGAGGCCTAATCTCACTATTATTAATCTTGCCACTAATCTCAGCACTTAATATCAAGACTGTGCTGCTGACTGTGTGTAACTACTACTATGAGACAGAACCATTGAATACACACATCATGATTATAAATTTGATGGGCTTACTCTTGCCACAGAGCAATACCTGGATACCAACATCTTCTCAACAATTCCTCCCATAGTAAGTTTCCAGTAGGCTCAGCTCTGCCTCCCATTTGGATATGTACAGAAATTCCTAACTCTATTCCTCTAAGTGTTAGGAATCTCTGTACATATTCAAAGCTCAGAGACTCAAAGAACCCTGCATATCTCCAACAGTGTTGTTTTGTGTGACCTCAGTGAAGCACAGTTAGTAAATGGTAAAAGGTTTTTTTAAAAGAACAAAACAAAACAAAGCAAGTTGTTTTTTTTTTTCAAAGGGATGCCGGCTCCCTGGAGAGGAAGGCAATATTTAAGTGTATTTGTTTATCTTGGTATCCAGGGAGGACAGTACTGAGGCCACTCCATGGGCATCATAATGACAAGTACAAAAGCATCTATAAAATGATACAGATTTTCACACAACCAACACACATCCTCCCATATGTTTTCAACCATCTCTAAACTACTTATAGCGCTGATTCAATGGAACGCCTGTGTAAACAATTGTCTTACCGTGTAATTTGGAAATGATGACAAGGGCATTATCTATGCACATTCAGTACAGCAGCTTCTGTTTTCCTGAGTGGTTTTGATCATGAGTGTAGGGGTGGAAAACACAGACATGGTGAGGTTAGTCACTTTCCTTATTACTGTGACCAAATAGCTAACAGAAGCTCCTTCAGGGCGGAGAGAGACTTCTTTCCTGTTTCAGAGGGGTCATCAATCAGGGAAGGAAGCTCACCTATGCAAGTAAATACACTTCCCCAGTTGCTACCAAAGACGGTATAGTTAACTTATTTGTGAGGTGAGGGTGAAGATTAGGGGTTGTCTGACTTTTACATGACAGAGAGGATGCAAAGCGCTCACTCAGGGAGGGCCTGTCACCTGCCAAGTGTTTTTTAAGGAAGAGATGGTCCTGTTGCCCAAAACGTCTTCTGAAACTAACTTTTGAGTTTCCTCTGGAAGCAGCTATTAACTAGCCTAAGGATTTAGTTGTTTTCTTCTAGTTAAAGCTCAGGTGTGTTTACTTTTCTGATTGTTATTGCTTCAGGATTCTCTTTTGATGGAAACCAAAAAGCTCTGATCATGCCTAACATTGTTTCTTTATCCCGATGCTAAACCATGTGGTGTTTCCTCTTTTTCTCTCTCTCTCTCTCTCAACAGAAAACAAAAACCAACAAAGCCATCTTCAATATGGATTGTATATTTGCATATTTGGTATATTCGCAGTGTGTAGCCTGTATAAAAATTTGCAAATAAATAAATACTTTGAACATTTTTTGTGGTGCACTCAGTACTGAGGCAGGAGAATCACAATTTTGGGCCCAGTCTGGAATACAAAGTAAAGTCTAGGCTAGCCTAAACGACGAAAGATCTTGTCCTAAAGTAAAAGGATGTGGTAAAACACAGCTGTGAGGCTGGAGAAAAGGGTCAAAGTCCACATTGCTGTCTGTTTACATGAGCTGGTCCAAATATCCCCAAGCAGATGCATTTCCCTGTATTTTACCTCTTTTGCTCAAGCAAAGTAAAAATAACCAAGTCAGCAGTCAGAGCAGACAAGCTGCCGTGAGTCCCGGTGGCATCTTCTCAGCACTTTGCCCCAGCATACTTCAGGAAGGCTGAGAGCACACCCCTTCCACGTTGTCCGAGACAGGGTTCTACAAGAGCTTCCTGTTAAGGGTCCTGTTCTCTGTGTCCATGGAGGTAAAACGTGAAAGGAAATCCTATTGTGCTGCCACAGAGGGAAGTGGCCCAGGCTTATTAACGTGAGCTGAGGATATGACATTATGTAGCATTTGCAGCCTAATGCTTGACATGTGAGTTATTTTAGTTAACCTACTCTACAGTCTTGAAGTAGGTCTAGTCAATGAGGTGGACAACAAGAGAGCAGATAAAAAAAGCCAAGACCATGCAGGCCAGCTAAGGTCAGCACAGCGGTGAGAAGAGCAAGGTGTGCCCATGGACTCTATGATTCCTGCTCAGAATGTCCCAAGGTCCATAGACAGAAATCTGTCTGTTTCAGGCTTCTTCACACTACTAAGGACTATCATACCTGTGTATCTTTGCAAGTCATAAGGGCAAATATTTGGGTCTTTGAGTATCTATGTGGGCCGTTTGTGAGCAAAATCTACATGGCTCCAATGACTTCTGTCTGTGGGGTTGCCTTCTCCTGTGGATCCAGCAGAAGTGGAGAGCTAAGCCCTTGACTGTATGTCCTTCCCTAGTTCCAATGATGGCTATGCATCGGTGGTTATCAACAGCATCCACTGAGCATCTCACTCTCATCAGGAAGTGTGCAGGTTGGAGTCGCAAATAGAAGTAGTTCAAGTTCCTAGGGAGACCTTGCAGTTGGCGGTTGATGATGGGAGACAGTGACCGATCAAATAGTCCCCAAATGCACAAGTGCAATACTGTCCTTAGAAAAGTGGAGAGATGGGCACTACTCTATGATTAGGTGTGGCTTTCATGACATTGGAAAAGTGGGATAAATAGCTGGTTCTTCTGACTGGGGTGAAGGAAGCATTTAGCATTGGAGGATGTTGTTCTTGCTCCAAGAAGGAAGGCAGTGGAGGTCAGAGGCCTGGGTGATCAGAACCAGGACATAGATGCAGGAATGGTCTGGCGGTGTTTGGCAGGACTCGCCTAATCACAGGGGAAGAGCACAGCCTTCAAACCGGAAGTGACAGGATCTCCTATGGATCTTCCGTGGGCAAGAACAATGATACAAAGTGAGCTATTTTATAGGAGCCCGTGGGATGAGTGATTGGCGAGAAAAGGTGGAGAGCAATTTCTTTTACTTCAGCAGCCTTCTTTAAACATGTGAACTGCTGGATTGTTGCTAAATCTTTATAAGTATTGCCATGGCAACCATTGATATGAAGACTAATATTAGCCTGGACACTTATGCCTCAGGTGAGCTGATATTTTCCACAGCTGTGGTCATCTCCAAGGTTTGTGCACGCGAGCAAGAGGGTCCTCTCAGTTCCTGTCTTATTGTCTTTCGTCCTGAGGAGATAAGTGCTTGTCAGATGTCTCTGGTGTTACAAAACGGCTCAGTGGTTAGAGTGGTTATGCTTAGAGTGGTTACATATTCCTTACATCCGATCTGCTCATTTCTGGGTGTACAGTGAAGGACCCTGCTGGCTTTGGGATAAGGTTTAGGTTACCCCTAGTTAATGTGTAAAGAATGGGGAGAGAACAATAAATTATCTTGAGAGAGAGGAAGAGAGAGGTAAACAGACCACCTTCACAGTTTTACTGCAGTGTATTCTTATGCTTTAATTTTATTATTATCGATCTCATACTATGTCTAATGTAGAAATTAAATTTTACCATAGTTTTGGCTACAGGAAAAATAGGATATATTTGGTTCAGTATGAGTGCTGGTGCCAGTGTGTATCATTTGTATCTCTCATAGCTAAATAGATGCTTCCTTGTTAGCGCTTTAGCTCTGTACATGTTTGAATCATATATCAACTGTTAGCATTGTATTTAGTTTCCTCCTTTAAAATCTTCTTATGTCTCATCTTGATCTGGGGCATCACACCTGCTAAACTATGTATGTCATTTCCATTTCTGTCATCATTATAATCCTGGGTCCTTATCATTCATTCAGGCGTCAGCCAATGTCCTGAGTGCCTGTGTGTTAGCGAGCCTCTCTTCACTGCTACAGGATCCCCGAAACCAACAAAGGAAGACAAGTTTGCTTGGGCCCCCAGGTTTCAGTTCTGGTTTGTGGTCAGCTTTATCGCTTCAGACCGATGAGGAGAAAATGAATGTGTGTGAGTGTGTGAGAGTGGGTGTGGGTGTGTATGTGTGTGTGAGTGTGTGTATGGGTATGTATGTGTGTGTATGTGTGTTTGTGTATGAGTGTGTTAGCATGTGTATGGGTGTGTATGTGTGTGAGGGTGTGCATGTATGTATGTGTGTGAGTGTGTGTATGTATGTGTGTTTGTGTATGTGTGTGTGCATGTATGTGTGTATGTGTGTAAGTGTGTATGTGTGTGTATGTATGTGTGTTTGTGTATGTGTGTGCATGTATGTATGTGTGTGTATGTGTGTGTGTATGTGCATGTGTGTGTGGTATGTATGTTGTATATGTGTGTGTGTGTGTGTGTGTGTGTGTGTGTTGAGAAAAGGGAGGGGTAGTAGAGCAAGCTGCTCATCCACAGTGGGCAGAAAGCAGCAGGAGAAAAGAAATGGCCAGGGCCTCAATGTACCCTTCAGAGGCATGCCTCCCATGTCCTACCTTCTCCCCACCAGGCCCATATCAAAGCTTCTACTGTTATGTTATGACCTTGAGAGAGAGTAGCTGGCAGATGGAAGCCAGGCAAGGGCCTTAGCCCCATGCATGTAGGCAGCATGGTTGGCGTGGAGTGGGTGGGGGCTGTGGAAAGAGTCACTCAGGCTTTATTATAGAACAAGGATTAAGGGAGGGAGAAGAGAGGGAGGGGGAGAGAAAGAAAAAGAGAGTGAGGTGTGTCTGGGATGCATGCAACCTCTGGCAGGAAAGAGAAGAGAGAATGGGAAGCAGCGAAGGGTAAAGGTCTTCTTTAACTGAGCTTCATGTCAGGGCGCTGGGAGGGCCAGGTTATTGCTTATTGGCTAGGGCTCCAGGAAGTGGGTCAGGACCCTAATACCTCCCACTTCTGGGTAACACCCCTAGCCAGTGACTTAGCCTCTAACACATGAGCCTTCGAGGGACATAAATCAGCCATAGCCATTCCCTGAGTCTTTAGATGTCAGTGATGTGTGGAAATAGGAGGCCTCAGCTTAATAACACACCTGCACCTGGGGTGGAGAGAGAGAGAGAGATGATGTATAGGGTGGGGAATTAGGAGCAGAATGGAAGCCTCTTCTGTTCCTGTAGTAAGGTAATAAGGTATAGGGTGACTGGCTCATAGTTACTCTCTTGCTTTTATACCTACGGTGAAGCAGGGCTTCATGGAAGAAGCCTGTAGCAAATCCAGTGTGAAAAGAAGAGAGTCTTAACATCCCTTTAAAGACAATACCCCCGGGACCTGGAGATATCCCTTAGGTTTTCTTAAAGTCTCTACCAGGCTGAACATGATGCCTTTGCCACATGGACCTTTGTGACTCTTTATGATGTAAACTTAGTATTTTGTTGCATTTTTGTTGTAGTTGAAAGACTTGGAAGTAGGAGAGGACCCTGGACTATCAGGCAGAACAATTTATATATAAATTGTAGGCCTGGCTTCTCAGGAACTGAAAGGAGGTAGACAGGGGTGCCAGGGTGAGTCAGGGGAGTTCAGCTGATGAATTTGGTCTAGAGCAGTGATGGATGTGCTGTAGGCACATAATGCATGTCCTGGATGTTTGGAAGGACTTAGAACAAATGACTGATGCGGTATGGACTTTGTTTTATGTTTCGCAAGGCACACAATACCTTGTACTTGGAATCCCAGGATAGCAGCCCAGATGAACAAGCTGAATATCATCATATAGTATTGCCTTAATCCCACTGGGGAAACAATCTTAAGCTGGTTCATAAGAATCAAGGAGATTTATTCAATATCCTACAAACTCCCAGCTTACAAATATTTTTATCTGTTTTGACACAATGTCCATGATCCAACTTTCTAGCACTTGCAACCTAAGATCATCTCAGGGGTTCCTGAACAACATCTACAGTCCCACAGGAACTTGAAATAAAGCTACAAATAGTATATTTTTCTTTGGGGTGTTTGAAATGTTGTTAAATTCATGTAATAATATTTCATGTGTTATGTGTTCTTTATGCCTGTGGTAAAATAGCCCAGCATTTTATTGACACATTATTATGAAATGGGCAAGCAGTAACAGTATAGGTTTTCCCAAGTGTGAATACCAACACACTTGAAAGAAGGTGCCACCGAGAGACCTCAGTGGCTATTAAAAACTGACTTGTTTTATAGAGAAGAAAAGGCATGTGTGTGTTTGATCCAGTGGCTTTCCTCAGGTACCATAGAAAATCTCTTAAGCATATGAATTAGCATTTTGTATTATTTATTTACTTTTACAGAATTCCTCAGCATTTGTGGCTGTGTTTATATTCAAAAGACAGAGCTCAGTAACTCGGTGCACGTACAACATCAGTTAGCATCTGCTTCTCTTCAGCTCTGTATCATCTCTGTGCATTGGCAACTTTAGATTCTTCTAGTAATTTCAAAACACAAGAAACGGCTATAGTCGCCCTCCCATACTATAGAATAACAGAACCAGTTCCCATCTAACTGTATTTGGATTCCTCTTAGATAAACTCCCTCCTCCAGCTTCTAGTTACCCTCATTCTATCTTTTCTTCCGTAGCTAAACTTTGTTTTCAGTTTCCACATATAGCAGATAGTACTTGCTTGTCTGTGTCTGCCTTACATAATTCCAGTTTAACCATTTCGTCATAATAGGATCTCATTCTTTTTATGGCTGCCTAGGGTTCCATGGTGTGTGTGCGTGCACACGTGTGTGTGTGTGTGTGTGTGTGTGCGCGTGCATGAGTGTGTGTGTGCGTGAGTGTGCATGTGTGTATGAGTATGCATGTGTGTATGCATATATGTGCATGAGTGTGTGTGCATGTGTGTATGTGTGTGAGTGTGTATGTGTGTGAGACACGCTTTATCTGCTCATGTCATTCAGCCTTGATTGGGTCTATATCCCAGTTCCTTGGAAAAGTACAGGCATCTATTGGATATAATGTGTTTTAGGATTATTAACATTGTGTTTTAACATTCTTTTTCTCTTGCTTCTAAACTGTCAACATATACAAATCAGCTATAAAATATTCCATGTCACATTGAGGAATGAATAATGTCTGGGCAACTTTACTTGTAGATTTTCGCCCAGTATAGTTGGCATACATCAAGTTTCCTATATCAACCAGATGTGGCGATATAGACCTTTAAGCCCAGCGCTCAGGAGGCAGAGGAAGATGATCCCTGTGAGTTCAAAATCAGCCTGGTCTACAGAGTGAGTTCCAGGACCGCCTGAGTTACATAGTGAGACTCTGTGTAAAAAAAAAAAAAGTCTCCCATCAGTTCTCTTGATACCACCTGAAAAAGAAAACCATTTCTGATACCAGATACTACCATATTATTGTCTTAATACATAAAGATAGAAATTTCGACCTCAATTTTTTGCTTATGAGTCCTTTTATGGAACCAAAATAGTGCTTTAAATTATTGTACAAATACAAGGTTCACACAGAAAAAAACTAACAGCATGTTGACGTAAAGGCATTGATAATGTTTCATGAAATTCTGTATTCCAAATTCTTGTAGAGAGAAAGCTGTGGTGTCTGGTCAGTTTATCTGATTTGGTTACTAGTTAGTGTGAAAAATGCCTCTTTGAATACACTAACACAACAAAATGTATTAATTTGGGTCTATCTATTTTGGGGGGGATTTAATCGGACAGATGTCAGACTTGAGTAAAACTGCCAGAAATAAGTTTTCAATTTCCCATCTCAATGTGGCACTCCCCCTGGCAATTTTGTAAAGATGTTTTGTGTGCTTTGAAATTAAGGTTATGGATGTACCATTCTTGCAGTCTTCACTAAATGGCCTTCTAATGCAATCATTGTTGGAGCTGGGAACAGAGCAATCCTTCATTGTTATTTATTTCTGTACTTACTGCTAATGAACTGCTGTTGCAGGCTGATGCATCCAAGGATAAGATCCAGGTAATATCTCTTCTGCAAAATGGGAACTGACTGGTATGGTATGTGTTGTGGGACTAGCTCACCTCTGGATCTTAATGAGGCTGTTCTAGGGCAGTGTGTGTGTGTGTGTGTGTGTGTGTGTGTGTGTGTGTGTGTGTGTGTGTGTGTGTGTGTGTGTGTACAAAACTCTTCTTATACTTTGTGCTCT
Organism: Phyllotis vaccarum; assembly: GCA_033318265.1. Taxonomy (NCBI): domain Eukaryota; kingdom Metazoa; phylum Chordata; class Mammalia; order Rodentia; family Cricetidae; genus Phyllotis; species Phyllotis vaccarum. The sequence continues at coordinate 55,493,926 of JARWLC010000018.1, forward strand.
TTTATGTTTATGAGAAACATATCACTCGTGGACCACGGACATCAGCTGCTCCCCTAGATCAATGGCTGGCAAGATTAAGTAACTTATAATCACACTTGGGAAATTGTTACCCCACAATTTCTGATTTTCTTAGTCTGGGCCTCCAACCGCCCCTCCCCCCCCAAAAAAAACCTTCATTATAAATGAGAACCTGCAGTGGTTGTGACATAAATGATGTCAGATGATGAGACAGAAATAGCTTAGAAAGAAGTTTGTACACAATCTAGTTTGGAAAACTTCAATATTCTTTCAAGTCTGTACCCTGTGCAAATGAGTCAGCCTTGACTATTCAGGCACGTCTCTAGTACACATCTTGATCAGGGCAGAGGTAACAGTTATGATTGTTTTCCAACTCCTTTAACCTATTATATGGATTGATTTCATGTGACACAGACATCCTGCACAACATTTTCATTGATTATCAGAGGATTCTAGAAGCTGTGGACTATGGTGAAATCACACTTTTTTAGGGTGTTTTTTAGGGTGTTCTAGCCCATACTAGACTAGAACAGGTCAGTGAGGAGGGGAGATGGAAAAAGTGCTGGACAACAGAATTAATTAAGCAGCAAAGCCCCGACCATAGCTTCCTTTAGCCACCATCACAGGCTTGCCTAAAGAGGGCAATGTAAACCTGGGCATGGCTGGCAAGTCAGCAAGCCTGCCTCAGAATGCCTCTCACTCCCCGGGCCTCAGTTATCTCTTAGAAGTCCCTGGAAGGAAACATAATTGTTGATTAGAATCACTGACAATGTTTTGAGAGATGGGAGAGGCTTGCTGATATTTATTGTGTGTCTTTGGAAGGAGCATAGAAAGCAATTTAAAAATAGAGTTAAGCATCTCAGAACATTTTAATTCAAGTCATCTGTTCAGGAGTTGAATTTAGTAATATTACATATTAACAACTTCCATTCTTAATATTTTTCCTTGAGTAGAGGTTTCCCAAGAATAAAACATGTGTGTATATTTATTTAATTTGGAAATTGGATGGAATTTCACACTTTCAACTCCCATTATTTACATCACACAATTCTATTTTTTTGTACTATATATGAAACTCTCAAATAGAAAACATTCATAATGGATTCCTATTTTAATTGACAAAAAGAATAAAATTATTGAGTATTTCAACTCTACAAAGAACGGAGTGCTAGAATAACTCTTACAATTGTATTATTAGAAATTAATCCTATTTAAAAGCACCAAGAAAAACCTGGTTCTAAAATTAGTAGAATTAAAATTTTGAAAGGGTATCTTTGAATAAAGTAAAGCATAACATGTACTGGCCTGGCTTTTGTAAGGGTTTGGACGGGAAGGAGACAATAAGGAATTCTAATGACCAAAAATTATTCGCCTTGATGCTGTGTTGACGTGTCCAAACTCATTCCTTTGCAAATGCTCACATTTTTAGGATACTTTGTTTTGCATGTGTAGTTACTAGTGGTTTTTAAATCGTATCTTACATCTGTGTCACGCATCTATTCAGCCCCTAAAACGATGAATACACACCCAGAATGGAGACAGCAGCAGCTGGAAGCCTTAATGAGCTATAAGCCTAACTCTATTCTGAGAACCTTTTAGAAACTCTTAAATGAATTCTTATTTCAGAAGGAGACGCTTGTTGCTTTTGAGTTATGCATTCATCCCTGTGTTTCTTATTTACGATCTTCAGTAATGCTGTGGCTAAAGATGTGTCCTGATTTCAGGGATTTGATATGCAATTCAGGTGCCTGGCACTCCTCTGAGCATAAAACAGGCCTCAACTGGTTACTACCACAACTGTTCACATGTTACTCAACCTGCAGTTTAGACTGAGCAAATGAGAACAAATGAGGGATATGTCTAATAGATCAGCACATCCAGGGTTTGCTCCAACTTCAGAATTCCTTCAGTCTTCATGTTTGGAACATTTTCAAATGGGGCCACTGGGCAGATTCCCATCATTTTCCCCTGGTATCTTGTTCATAAAGTTGACAAATATGCTGTCAAGGTAATCTGAAAATTCTATTTATCCTGCCTTGGTTATCAAGTTGGAGCAATCACTGTTGTTCAGGTGGTAAAGGGGCTGTGAGTACCAAGAATCGGCCTTATGCTGCTGCTTGTATGTGGATGGAGCTTCATGGGGATCCTCGCCTCTCCATATTGTATCTGAGATAAGCTGCATTCCTAATGTCATACCATGGATAGAATTCTGCATGGTTGTTGGCCTTCAGTGATACATATTATGTGCAGTAAAGCAATTATAAGAAGCGTAGAAATAACATTAGTGCTGTAGAGTATACTTGAACGTGTAGGAGGAAAGCAGGATGGGTATCCTAAGACCTCGGTTAGAAGGTAAATTGTTTCCCCACACTTTGTAGGTGTTTGCATTTGCATAATGCTCCATGTAATGGCATCTCTACAAACCTGAATTCTCCTGTAAGATGCCCAGTCATATAGGGACAGTGTGAGAGGCTTTTACTTGGCAGGTATGTTACACATCTCAGTCAGACATCAACCACAAACTACTTTTCTGTAAGTTGTTGGAAAGGCATCATGACTTTTGCATGGGCAAATTAAGGACTTGTCTGAGGGCTAAGTTGTTTAATTTCTCATAGTGGAAGGGGATGCACAAAAAGCTGAGCTTAAGGGACAAAATCCAGTTGTTATCACTTTACTCAAATATTTTTTTGCCATTTCCACCTCTCCTTTTTATGTGGAAGAGTTTGATATTTTATTTCCTAGTAAGAGTTAAGAGTTAGATGGGCTTTTTATATATTACTTTTACTCAGTAGGTAATGAGATATGGGGTACGTATGTGTGTGTGTGCACGTGTGTGTACATGAGTGTCCACACATGTGTGTATGTGTATGTGTGTGTGTTCTCACATGTGTATGTGCTCATGTGTGTGTATATGTGTGTGTATGTGTATGTGCATGCACATGCATGTATGTGTACATGTGTGTGTGCAGGTACACATGGACTTGTTTATGCATGTGCTTGTGTATATGTGTGTGTGCAACATGTGTGTGCGCATGCACATGTATGTGTATGTATATGTGTTTGCACATGCATGTATATGTGTGTGTGTGTGTACAGGTACACATGGACTTGCATGTGCATGTGCTTGTAGAGGTCAGAGGTCAACTTCTGGTATTCTCTCTTAGATGCTGCCATCTACCTTGATTTTTAAGATGGGGGCTTTCATGGCCTGTAACTTGCCATTTATTCTAGGCTGTCAGTCTAGCAAGCCCAAGAGATCCATCAGTCTCCATCCTGAAAGGGCAGTTATTACAAGCCTGTGGTGTCATACTAGGCCTTTTATGGGGTTCTGGGTGGCCAAATTTGGGTCCTCCTCATGCTTAAAAGACAAGAACTAAGCTATCTCCCCAGGCCATGATAATTTTTGAATTTTATAGAATTCTAGGATTATGGACACATAAGGAATTTTGAAAATAGCCTGTTGTTTTCTATATAAGGAGGCAGAATCCTTGGTATAAAGAGACAGCATAGTTCATTATTCAACATCTATTTATTCATTTAGCAAAAACTAAGTTCTGACTTGCAATTTCCCCTGAAAGGCACTGTGGGGAGACAGAGATGGCTACCAGGGGCTTCTGAAAGACAGTAACAAAGCAGGATGAAAGTGTTCGGTTAAAGCACATGTAAGGAAATTATTAAGAGTGCAGGGCCCTGTTTATGAGTCAGTTGGCTATTGGGTATTTCCTTTCTTTCCATAAGCAAAAGGAATATGGGATAGTCTTGTGTCCAGAGGGAATTAGAACAATTACTTCTCAGATTCACTATTGGACTAGGCAAGGATTCAGCTTTTACTCCAGTTCTTTGTGTGGGGGTTAGGAGGTCTCATGTTGGCCTACAATTTGCTACGTAGCCAGGAAGACTTTGAGCTTCTGATCCTCTTCCTCTGACCCCAGCTGAAATGCTGAGATTGCCGGCATGCACTGCCACACCCTGTTGATGCAGTACTGGGGATCAATTCTGGAGCTTTCTACCCACTGAGGAACTGCCTTATCTCTTACCCTGGTCCTAGAATTTGTGGATCAGGATAAATAGATAGATACTCCTAACTTTCCATGTAGAATACTTAGTATGCTACCATTTTTCTCCTTGAAAGTAGCCATTCACAGGCCATCGCTGATTTTATCCATGAGGATTCAGATTCATGAGTCACAGTGAGAACAGCTTGCAGAAAGGGGGGGGGGGCAATCCCTGCCTTCATTCATCTAGCCATGGATGCACACACATGACATGTATACATGTCTCAAAACTAATGTAGGTGGCTCCAAAACAGTCAATATTTGAGCCTTACATGTTATTTGTAAGGGACGCTGGGTCCTCCTTACCTCTGGCTCTTGGATCAGGACCACTGGCTTCTCCAGTCTGCAGCCTGGAATCTGTCCACCTACTCTATGGTCTATGCTATACTATCTTTTTTAATTTTCCCTTCCCAAGCATGACTTAAGTCACACTATCCTACTCAAATCTTTAATTCCACAGCTACACATCTTCTACAAAACTCGGTCCCCCGAACGCCTCAGCAGATGGAGTAGTAGCACATTTTCTAACCTTTCTTCTCATGTGCGGTAACAAAGTCTCCTCTCCATCCAAGACAGTCACCTCCGGTTCTCACTGAAGTTACCTCCATCCTCTTTTAGCCTCCCAGGGAGTCTCTCCACCTCCTCAGGCCTGCTGACAGAGCAAGTCACTCATTGGTACCAGAAGCATTTATTTTGCCTTGCATCCATCCCATCCATTAGTAAATTGAATAGTTGGAGGCTCTCTCTTTCCCCCTAATGAGTTTTAGTTAGCTTCAGGCCAGTAACTAGGTGATTTGAGAAGGAACAGCCTTGAAAGTCTTAAAGAAAAATGCCAGTGTGGTTTGAGCCCAGGGAGTGTGAGATGACCAGAGAACCATAGAATGACTTCTTTGGATTTGCAACTCTGCCTCTCTCCATTTCAACTTAAGCTTTATAAATGCCAGGAAGTAGGGAGCTGCTGCGGGACCCAAAACCTAGTTACCATCCTAATTAACTCAGGTCCTCTCTATGAACTTGAATTTGTGGAGTACCGAACCTGTATAAGGCATTTCCAATTTCAAAGGGAAATAAATAAAGAAAAACACTGCAATCCCCAAGCCAATAGACAACTCAAGGTCAAAAAGAAAAGAAAAACTCCAAACCCTCCTCCCTCCACTCTCGCTGCTGCCGGGTGTCTGTGAAGGGAGAGAAGGGGACCCAGAGGCCCAGCAATAATCCAAGTGTAAATGCAAAGGCGATGGTTATTGGCATCGCCCTTCCCGGAGCTCGGATCTAGAAGACTGCTCAGCCTAGGTGTCCTGAAGAAACTGCGGCGGCCCCCTCCCCCGCGCGGGAGGGAAGTCAGGACGAGGTTGGCTTTAGTCGCTCGGTATCTGGGCGTGGGCCCCGCTGCAGCTCCGCGGAGCCTCCGTGTCTCCTGCAAAGGGGAGGGGGGGGGAGCCCAGAGCTGCGGCTTCCTCCCGCGCGGAGTCTCCTGCGCACCGCGGAGCAGGACGCCAGTGCCAGCCGGGTCCCCACGCCGCGGCGCGCCCGACCTTCCCTGCAACCCACAGGTAACTTTTCTGCCCTTGGTAGGCGGGGGGCTCCGAAGGGGGTTCGTTTCCTAGGCGCGCGGGGCTCGGGGACCCCGGTGCGCTGTGCCCACCGCGCTCGGCCTCCGGCCCGGGGGCCTCTCTCCCCGAGCCTTGTCCCCCAAGATGCGACCGGGCCCCGCTCCCCTCTCTGGCCATCGGCACGGATGTCAGGGTCGGGGCGCCATGTTCTGAGCGTGCGGAGCTCGGGGCGACACTGCGGCGCCAGGCCGGGGGCTGTGCGCCCCGAGGCTGCGGCTGCTCCGTGCAGGGGTGCTGGCGCGGCGAGCCTCCGAGCATCCCGGCTCTGCAGCTGGGGCTGGCCGCTTTTACGTAACTTGCCTCCCTTCCCAGAGTGGGCGGCCATCCCCAGGCCGGCAGCGGGCCAGCCAGGTTGCACCGGGCCTGGGCACCTGCGGGGCCGCGCGCCCCTGGGATGGCTCCCTTGCGCGGGGCGGGAACGCGCCCTGGCCTGCAGAGCAGTGCACCCGGGGCGGGCGCGGCTCACCTGGCGCCCTCTGGGCTGCGGGACCGTGGAGAGGGGTGGGGGCGGGGAGGCTGGAGGACGCTAGAGTGGGGTCTTTGCTAGGCTGGTGCTACTTGGCTCCTTCACCAGAGGAGCTTGCTTTCTCTGGTCCCCCTCTCATCGCACCCTACTTCTTCCCCTTCCCCCTTCCCCCTGCACCGGCGCCAAGTTCACAGCTTCTGCAATGCGGTGGGTGTGGTTACTTCGCAGATTTAAGTGTGGTCCTTGTGGTGGGAGCATTCTTAATGCCCTTTCTCCTTTTAGATTTACCGATCTGAAGTTTTCTAGCTGAGGGGTGTGGTGGTGGCGGTCGTGGTGGAGATTTACCCTCCTGTCTCTTGCAGGCCAGGGTTCAACTTAAGAGGAGTCCTGCAGAACAAATGATAAAGGAAACATGTGGTATTAATTAAGCATGGAGGCTGGGCTGTCCTGAGAGGGCCAGGCAGTGCTGCTAATAACGCAATGCTTCCATTACGTGTTTAAGTTGGTGTTTCAGCTTTTTTACATTACTTTTGTGGAATTACTTTTGCAGGCACCCTTGGTTGTGGTTTGCTGGGGCCCATTTGGGGGTCTGCGGGCTAGTCAGATGTTCTGGGGTTACTCTTGGTAGCAAAACTGCATAATTACCCAAGTAAAGGAGTCATCATATCCGGTGCTAAAATGAGATTTCTTTTTGCGTCTTATACTGCATTTTTAAAGCCTCGAGGAGGCAAAAATGATGAAACCCCACCTATCTCTGGAAGCCATGAATGCTGCACCTTTGCATCAGCAAAGTGGGGCATCAAACTGGAGAGAACCCTGAGGACAAGGAGGTGATTTGATGATCTGTATCTTGACTCAGCAATGGTGGCTGGCTGTTGTCTTTTAATTGCGTGTTTACTGAGGCATCTACTTTTAAAACTTTAATTGCAGTAACAAAGTTATTGTGAGAGGAAATAAATTCTAAATTGAAGAAGCATGCCTCTCATTTGCTAATTTCCAAAACACTGGTGAAATAAGCTGAATGCCGAGTACTAAATTATTTACATTATGATTTTCCCGATGGTTTAGAAAAGTACAAGCCAGGGCATGAACTGGTCTCAGCACACAGCAAGTTCTTGCAAAACAGACCATGTATTCTGGGTGGTTTATTAAAAACCAGAAGAGTAGCCTCTGTAGTTTGTAAACATCTTTATGCCAAGGATTGTGGAGGTGAAGGTCAAAGGTCAGTGTCCCAATAACACATTTACATTTAATTTTTAAGAATTTTCTCATGGTGAGCATGGCTTAGGTTAGAAGATACATTGGTCAGCCTTTGTTGGGTGTTTGGACCAAGGCCAACTTTGATTTGTGCGGAAATACAAGATGAGGGTTTATTTATTTATTTTTTGACTAGATCAAGTGCAATTTTATATATGTACACATTGCTGTTTAAAAAAAAAATCCAGTGGCAAAGCATAGCACAGCATGGATGCACTGAAGTAGGAGACAGGGGTTATCTGTGTTCTGGGAGAGACTGTTGAATCCAGTGAATAGGGATTAACATAGCAGTTTTCTTGTAAGATACACATTCATCTTTTTAAGTTAGTGCTTTAAAATCTCTACAACTGATACACGAGTATCTGCCTTAACATACTAGTGAAAATAAGCACCAAGAGTAGCCTGGGAAATGTTTTCTTTTGGCCAGAATTCAGCTATTAAGAAACATAGTTTCTTAAGGACAACAATACCTTCGTCATGTTTAACTCTATTCTCATCTTCTTTTCCAAGTACCTCAGTTTTTCTCTTTGAATATCAGCTATATTATGGAATATAGTCTTCCCACTGAAACCCATGAATCAAGTTTATCCTCAGAACCACTTCATTTAGAGAGGTCCTTAACAGTTGCAAACACTGCACCCTTTCCTTTCAAAGGGGCTCACTGGTTGCTAATTTGTTGGGAATTCATCAGACACTCAGGGCTCTGATTTCATTTGTCCTGACTATAAAGGATCATGTCCTCAGAAGCAGGAACTGGGCAATGAGTGCAGTCATTGCTCTGGCAGGGGCTGTGACATCACTATGGCTCAGAGAACGCAAGGGTGGGGCAGGCAGAACCATCCACACTTCTTGCTGCCTTTAGCTGCCTGGTGGATGAATGAGACTCTCACATTGAACTGGACAACAGCAAGGTACTGTATGGATGTAGAAAATGTGTCTCAAGGATCAGAGCTTTTTGGTGACATTGTGAAAGCTATTTAGTAGTTCTGTTACTTAAGGAAATACTGTGATTTTATTTTTTTTTTTAAAAAGGGGTCATTTAAAAATGAAAGAACCAGCAAATCAGTATTTTAATTTAAGTCAGTAGTTCATTTTATTTATGTTAATAACATTATACTTAAATTTTGGGGGTTAGATTACTAGAGTTGTCTTTAAAAGTATATAATGTCTCTTACTTTCAGAGTAAATATTATATATTTTTACATGATGCGTTTGTTGGCGACTGGGAAACAGAAAAGCTAGAGATTTTACAGTCATAGGAGATATTTGTCCTGATTTGAGGGTAATTAATTTCCATTATAACTTTGCTTTAATGCTAATATTATTTTATAATTTGACATTTTAATCTTTGTAGGAGTCTAGCATGAAGGAACGTTCCATCCAGTGTCTGATAAGTGATAAGAGAACACTCAGGTTCAGAGCCTATACATACATTTCTTATTATTTGGTCATGAACTTAATGTGATCTCTGCAGGAAAAGGGAAGAGCCGCAAATGAGCTGACGATGTCTTTCGTATAGGTCTGTGTGAAGACCATGTTTTCACATTGATGTGTTTGGGCTGTAGAAAGTCAGGATGGTTCTTACTAAATGGTAAAGCTATTCCAGGACACACTTCTGAAGCAAAGAGAAGACAGAGCAGTGGGGGGAGAGGAGTCTAAATTAGGTGCTGGGACTGCAGATTGCTGGTGAAATGTCTTTGGTGCCATGGTTTTAGATCTTGCGATGATGGGTTAAATTGCACGCTGTGAGACTGGAAGCTTCTATTAGATCCAAACCCCTAATTCCTTTGTAATTTGCAGTATGGAAGAGAGGCTGACAACTTAATTTTTAGATTGCTGACATTCTGATACATTGTTCTTAAAGACTTTCTTATAAAGCACACATGTGTGCACATACTCCTGCATTTGCAAGCACACACACACAAGAGACACACAGACACACACACACAAACACACAGTCACACACACAAACACAGACACACATACACACACACAGACAGACACACAGACCCAGACACACATACATATATACATACAGACACAGACACACATACAGACATACACACAACACACATACACACACAGACACACACAGGTAGCCTTGTATTAGGCCTAGAAAACAAATGCATCATTAATGCATCATTAACTTTTTCCCTATGTTTATTCCTTTCCCTCCAGTCACACTGGGTTGAGTGCATGGTACCGGTAATGGCTTACTTGTCCTGGGACTTTATCCTTCAACCAAACACTTCTAATCCCTGAAGCTTTTAGAAAGGATGTATGAAACTGGGTAAGAAATAAGGCCACTTTTTGACATATTACTTAAAGAGAAATGCTTGGGAAGCACCCCCATTCTGGGAAAAACTGAACTACCGGGTCTTTTGTACAACCTTTATTTTTAATAGAAAGATTGTCTTCATACTCACCTCGCCCGCCATCTGTAGCTTCAACTGTGGAGGTTCCCACAGGTTTTCTGTATCAGAGAGAAGCATGCTGCAAGATATCAAGGGAAAAGGAGAACAGAATGGTGTCTTTGCAGGGAAGGACTATTGTAGTAGGAGGTTTCTGGCCTGGACTTTCGGGCCTAGCCTCAAGGTCAGGACCTGCAGACCTGCAGACCCTCAGACCCACAGACCCACAGAGACACACAGATGCTTACAATACTTTTAGGCTGATCGGCCTAAGGCCCAGGCATATAACTTGCTAACTCTTTACCCTTAATCTAACCCATAACTCTTATCCTGTTCAGCCATGTGGCTCGGTACTTTTTCTCAGAGCAGCATAGTTGTCCTCTGCATCTGCTGATTTCTCTGTGGCATTTCTGCTCTGTTCTTCCTGTTCCCAGATTTTTCTTAGTCAGGTAGCCCTGCCTACACTTCCTGTCTGCCTTTGGCCAATCAATGCTTTTTATTAAACTTGTAGGCGGGACAGTTCTTTACAATGTAGCGTCATAAATCCACTACAGACTGTGGGAGTTCTGGTTCCTCTCCAACTTTAACTGGTGTCAGGGAGAACTGCAGTGTGTGTGTGGGGGGGGGGGGGGAGGACGACGCTCACTCAGAAGAGAAGAAGCATGGAAGAGATGCTTAGAGGTGGTATTGATCCTGCCTGTGACACACAAAAACAAAAACTTGGCATATATGTAAATAATGCGTATGTGCAAGGTACACATATATGTTATCTGTGTATATGTGTGTATATATACAAAGTATACAGAGTCATCATTTGTATACATATATGCATTGCTTTTGTTCTCAAACAGTGCATTTCTCTAATATTCAGGCCCCACATTTTATTGTTTCTAAGGCCAGTATCCCCACATTGAAAGCCTCAAACATTGGGTTATATTTTACAATGCCAGTTGTGTGGCAGAGGTAAGGCTAACACTCTCATTCATAGATTAGGACTGTATATTAAACATTGGAGATGGGATACCAGCTGTTTTCATGAAAATTCTGGAGAATGCACTGAAGTATTCATCCAGTGCTCCTGGAGACACACAGATGCATATATCTGGGAAAGAGTAAGCAGTGTTGACTGAACCAATGTGAGATGTGGAATCTCTGTGTGTACCTGAATGGTTTTGTTTTGCTTATATTTTCTTTACAAATTCAATACTTAAATAGCCCTTAAGTTCTTGAAAAATTGAAATTCTGTTTGTTTGTTTGTTTTTAACGAGTCATGGTTTCATTGGCTGAGTGCTATGCAATTTAACGTTAGCTCATGATTGATGAGTTAATAACTTACATGTTTTTGTCACCTTTTATGAACTATGACTGTGGCCTGTCACTGTAACCAATACATAAGACAGTTGACCCTCCCCCACCACTTTTAGAGATTCTATCCCTGGCGTTTGGCTTTGGGCCTGTGGTGAGGCAGCGTGTCATGTTGGGGGATTGATGGAGTCGATTTCTCACCTCATACTCTTAGGAAGTAAAGAGAGAGAGAGGAGACAGAATCTAAATATCACCTGCAAAAGGACACCCCTTCAGCCTAACTCCCTCAAGTTAGGCCCTACTTCTTCAAAGTCCAGTCATGCCACAGGCTGGGGACCAGCACTTGCTTGCTTGCTTGCTTGCTTGCTTGCTTGCTTGCTTATTTATTTATTTATTTATTTGTTTGTTTATTCATTCATTCATTCATTCATTCATTTATTTTCATGTATGTGGGTATTTTGCCTACATATATGTCTGTGCACCACATGTATGCCTGATGCCCAAACAGGCAAGAAAGGAAGTGTGGACTCCTTTGAAAATGGAGTCATGGGTGGTTGTGAGCCTCCATATGTGTGCTGGGAGTCCAATTTGAGCTGTCTGGAAGAATGTCCAGTGCTTTAAATGAAGAACCATCTCTCCAGCCTCAGCCTGTGTATTTTTAATACCTTATCGAGTACTTACATTTGTGGTTGTGCGTGCGTGCGTGCGTGCGTGCGTGCGTGCGTGTGTGTGTGTGTGTGTGTGTGTGTGTGTGTGTGTGTGTGCATGCATGTGCGTGCGTGCGTGTGTGTATGTGTGTGTGTGTGTGTGCGCACGCGCGTGCCGGGTGACTTTATTTCTTGGATGTAGCATCTTGTGGGTGGGTGCCCTTCATTTTTGATTTTTGCATTTTGACCCTGGTAGACAGTTTGATTTTGATTAAAATTAGGCATTTTGAGATATTCCAGACGTTAGGAGCTTGAGGTTAATAAAAATTTACCGTTTGTACCAGGAAGTTGTGGAGAGAGATGACTAATGGCTCTGAGTGTGGCCTGACTGTGAAGACTCTGGAATTGCTGTGTTTTGAGGGGCCATTGAAAGTGTCTAAGTAAGGAGGAAGACGTCATTGGGTGATGCTCGTGGGATGAATTGGAAAAACTTGGGAGTTAGAAACAGATGGTTTTTCATGCTGAACTAATCCTTTCTTTCCCCCCCAGAAAATGAGAGTAACAATTTTTCTTCTCTGTGATTGGCATTTTGGCAATTAACTCCATATATATATATGGAGTTGGAGATTAAATATTACTTCTGGATCATTAGAGATGGAATTGAATGATACAGAGGATGAACACATTTTCCATTTTGCTTATCCTTCTGATTGAAACATCTTTATTTCATATATTAAAAATAATGAACACTCACTTTGAAATGTGCTGAAAACAGAGATCTCACTGCCTGTACATATATCCTGAACAAGCATCTCCCCAAATCTGCGCATCTTCCTGAATTCGCTACAGCGTGTCTAGAAACCATGCCTGGAGTGATCTCCCCATCTCTCTGTTTGTAACTATACAGTATCGGTGACTTCCCTCTTTAGACCCTTTACGCACTTGTAAAATGGTCATGATGCTTGTTCTCCGAGATGTGAGGGTTAAATGCTACAACACGTGCAGATACTTCACATGATGCAAGGTGTGTCATGAGTGCTCGACAGATAGCGGCAATGTTATTTTTCATACATATAGATTCACATATGTGAATAATGACACACTTTATATCCACAGACGTCTATCTTAAATGCTCCTGTGTAGCGGTATTTCTGGAGAAGTTCTACTCACATTGTTGTTTTCGTGATAAATAAGTATTTTTTCTTGGTCCTGCACAGCACTGATGGAGGATCATTACCTTAGTGAAGATGGTTATTTGAAGCCATATTGTCCAGCCTGGCCTCTCTCTGCTTCTTTCTAACTATACTTTCAGTCATTCACTGACTTTCCCTGCAGTGTGACAGCAAGTACAACCAAAGCCTCTGAGAATATGTCTATATATCTCTTTGCTGTGCATGAACATTGAGTTTTAACAGATGGAAACAACCAGACTTCCGCTATACACCTTCCAATTTCTTCCTTCAGTTTTAATGTCCTCTTTTTATATGGTCTTGTCCTGCTTACTCTAACCCTGGGTTCCTCCAAGCTCACTCTCCCCAAACCTCATGCTCAAGGCCAGAAGACCTAAAAGCTTACTCTTGAGCTAGATTTCTCAGAGTCAAGTTATTCACATCTGGGGTCATTTGGGGTGTGGGGGTGTAAAGGGGGGAACCCTGTGTCCTAAAGACAGACTTAAGTTTTCGTATGGCTTCTTGGTCTTGTCAGATGTCTGAACCCTTTCTTCCTATGTCCACAACAATATATAATAGCAGATGTCAGCCCCAGTGCACAGATCTCATACAAGTCTTGCAGAGAGATAGGGCACCCTGTTAGTCACAGCTACACGGTCTTCAGTTTGCTCAGACATGTATGATCTAATAGGAATGGGGTTATAGGTTTCTGCTAAACCTCATGAGAGAGTTTGTAAATCTACAAGTGCACTTAAGAGTTGTCTGCCTTGATGCTTCCTGTTCCCAGAGTTACTTACATCATAGAGATACAGGCATTAGGGACAATTCAATTACATAGAATTGCTCCTCCTATCCCGGTACTTGGGTTAGTTACTGTTACTGTTACAGAATACCTGAACGGACCAGCCTGTAGGGAGAGAAGGTTTATTCTGAATCATGGCTTCAGATGTCTTCAGATGACAGTCCACAGTTGCTTAGATGGATATGTTGCTTTGGGCCTGTGGCAAGGCAGTACACTGTAGGGGAAATGTGTGGTGAAAGCAAGTTGTTCACATCATGGAGGCTGGAGATTGGGAAAGAGCTCATGCCTTTCGGTGCCATCCCCCCACTTTAAGTAGGCCCTACTTCCCAGAAGTTCCACTACCTCCCAATAGTGGTGCAGGATGTTCATTATGGCTTTAACCTACTGTTTTAACACTCCAATCATAACTTCATGTTATATTTGGGCCAAATGTAGGACTTA
>JARWLC010000018.1:56848109-57135609 GCA_033318265.1 Phyllotis vaccarum
TTCATCCAACAGCCAACTTTATTCAGAGCGTCAGACAGTTTATACTCTGAGGGCCAAGAGAAGTCACTGCATAAAGTGTCCAATCACAAGGGCAAGCAGTATGTGGCAGGCCAGTTGCACACGACAGAACACGATTTTCCATAGAGGCATATGAACAAATAACAGTAGCCAATTGTAATGAAGAATCTGAAGTACACTCACTCCTATCCAGTACACCTGGGAGGCGCACAAATACATAATCCAATAACAATTCCATGTTTTTGAAGAAACTAAAATCACAAGACTCTTGTCTTGGTTTCTTAGAGGTTTTTTCACATGCAATCAAAACTCATACAACTCCATTCTTGGACCATGTTATAACAGCTGACCAGCATAATTTGAGTCAATACTCTATGATAAACAGTTTTATAAAAAATCCACAATGTATGTGCTGGAGAGATGGCTCAGAGGTTAAGAGTGTTGTCAGTTCTTCCAAAGGTTCAGAGTTCAATTCTCAGCAACCACATGGTGATTCACGACCATCTATAATGAAATCTGGTGCCATCTTCTGGTGCTCAGGAATACATGCAGACAGAGCACTGTGTACATAATAAATAAATAATAAATAAATAAATACTTTAAAAAATCACAATGTATGACTTAGTAAAACATAAAACAAGAGGATTCATTTAGAAATTCAGGCTACAATCTCAACACAATTCACCTATGTTAGTTATTCCATAGAAATGAGAAATTGTGTTGCTGGTAGAATAACTCAAATGGAGGCATATTTGACATGTGTACAGCCCAGGGTTTAACTCCTAGGAACCCTCCCTCCAGAAAAAGGGGGTTGAGGAATTGAAGGAGGGAGGGGGAGAGGAAGGAAGGGTGAGGAAAGAGATTAACTGGACTCTGAAAAAGAGAAAGATGTAGTGAAGAAGTAGAAAGCTGTGTCCTTATGTGTAAAACCCTGGACTTAATGCCCAGCATTTCATAAACAAATACATAAAACAGATTCAACAGTGATAAGTTGCATTAAAATAGAAAGTTCAAAACTGTCTTTCCTTCTTTGGTAGAACAAAGGACAATGAAACTGGAGAGGCAGCTTGTAATATTTTTACATAAAACCTAATTTGGTTCCCAGCCCCTGCTCACAACATTCTCCAGCGACTCTAACACCCTTTTCTGACTTCTGAGGGTACCTGAGCTCATGTGTATTTACCCACACATAGACACACAAATACACACAATGAAAAACAATTCTTAAAAATAATAAAAGAATAAAAGAGAGGCTAAGAGCGTGTCAAAAACTGCAGATATATTTGAAGGTTGTGTTGTTTTTTTTAACACAAGGTCTTGCTGTGTAGCCCAGGTCAGCCTACAACCATAAATAAGGTGGATATCAAAAAAATATACAAATAAATTAGAAAAAAATTGTTAAAAGTATAGACTTAGTAATTCATAGTGGTACACAGCTTCAATACCAGTACTCAGGAGTTAGAGGCAGGCAGATCTCTGAGTTCAATGATAGCCTAGTCCACACAGTTCCAAACCAACTAAGGCCACATAGTGATACCTTGTATTTATTTAATTAATTAATTAAAATAAAAACTGAATAGCTGTGCATAGTGGCACACAACTTTAATATCAGTACTGGGGAAGCAGAGGCAGGTGAAACTTTGAGTTCAAGGCCAGCTTGGTCTACAGAGTGAGTTCTAGGACAGCTATGGGTACAAAGAGAAACTTTATCTCAAGAAACAAAAACACAAAAAATAAAAAAAAACAAGAATAAAAAGTAAATAAATTAAAAATTTTGATCAATTCACAGTCCATAAATTAATTGTACATTGTATCTACCAACAATAAGTAGTGAGTGAAGTTATAAACTCCTACAGGACCATAAATATAATAAGTACTTATAAGACTTCTTTAGAGAATATCATAAAGCAGGCGTAATAGCACAGACCTAGAATCCCAGCACTTAGGAAGCAGAGGCAAAAGGATCAGAAGTGCAAGGTCATCCCTGGCTACTTGTTGAGCTTGAGGCCAGCTTGGCTACATAAGACTCTCTCAAAAAAAAATAATAGACTCTCAAAAAATAATAGATAGATAGGTGATAGGTGGGTGGATATATGGATATATGGCTATATGGATGGATGGATGGATGGATGGATGGATGGATGGATGGATGGATGGATGGACAGAGATTTAAATATAGAGAGGTATAGATATATGGCTTATTGGTTAAGAGCACTGGCTGCTCTTCTAGAGGACCCAGATTCAATTTCCAACAGCCACATAGTAGCTTCCAACTGTCTGTAACTGCAGTTGTAGGAATTTGGTGCTCTTTCCTGGCCACCAGGGGCATCACACACACACACACACACACACACACACACACACACACACACACACACACGCACGCACACACACAGTACAGAGATATACATGCAGACAAAACATCTAGGCACATAAAAAAATATTTTTAAAAAGAAATATTAAGTAAACAAATGGGGAAAATATATCTTATTTATACACGTACTGAAAGACTCCATATTTTCCCTTTCTGTCACTGACAAAAATATCTGAAATAATCAATTTAAAAAGAGAAAGTAAGCAAAAGAGATGGCTCAGTGGCTAAGAGCACTGGCTGCTCCTTCAGAGGACCTGGGTTCAATTCCCAGCACCCACATGGCAGCTCATAGCCACATGTAACTCCGGTTCTGGAGTAAGTGACACTTCACAGGCACCAGGCACACATAGTTCATAGACGTAAATGCAGACAAAACACATATAAAATAAAACAAATATAAAAATAAGGAAAAAAATTATTTTGGTTAATAGTTTTGGAAATTTCAGTCCATGGTCATTTGACTCCAATTTGGGGGGGAATATGTTAAAAAAAATGGGGAACACATAATAGAGAAAATCTGTTCACTCGTGGCATCTAAGTAATGAGGAGAAAAAAGAAGAGTATTTCTGTTCCTTCAAGAGCAGTGACCTAATGTCCCCCACTAGACCCCACCTCCCTATGTCAGCCTTTAACTGAGATGGAGAGACAAAAAAAACTGAGCTCTCATCTCAAAAACCAGTTTATTCTGAAGCCAAAGCTGGGTGACCATGGCTGAGAACACATATTTAGATCACCCCAAACACCATGTTCTACCACAGTCAACAGGACCCTGGAGTCTTATATGAACAAAGAGCCTTATGCCAAACACTTCTAAGATACACCAGTGGGCACCGCACACGGCTTCACAGAGCCAACTCTGCCACAGACTCCAGTGCTATCTGATGTCACGATCTGCTCTTACATTCCGAAGGATTTACCTAATAGTAACAGGATGTTAGGTAATACACAGACTGGCAATAAATGGTTACTTAAGGGTCTGAGTAAAATAGGTAGCTCAAGGTATTTTGGCTCTGGGCTGTCAACATTCCAGCCTCTACAGTCACTGAAGTTCCAATCCGTCACTCAGCCTTTGTGAATGTCAGTGAAGATGAAGCTTCCTCACAGAGACTGTGGCACACCAGATCCAAATTGCAACACCCCAAATCATAAACTGTCAGTTTTCTTAAGACTTACCTATAAGTTCAATGTGATCTCAGCTAAAAGCCTGACTGTTTTGCTGACCAAAGTACTTCTTGTTTTTTTAAAGCAGGGTTTCACTATGCAGCCCAAGCTGGCCTTGAACTCACAGAGCTTTGCCTACCTCCGCCCCCTTCTCCTGTTCCCAGCCCCTGCCTCCTGAGTATTGAGGTTAGAGTGAACCACCGTGCCCAGCTCAAGGTACTTCTAAATAACAAGATCTTTCATCGAGACTTAAAATCACCCTGTGATAATGTGTGGGCACAAGGATGGGGCAGTAGTCAGAAATAGCTCTGTGCACACGTGAAGCCTTGGGAAGGAAGGAGAGAGGAGATTAAGGACTCCAGATTCTCCAGAGAAACAAAAACAAAAGATAAAGGACATGTTGGGGGGGGGGTGAGAAGAGGGGAAGAAAGGGAGGGAGGGAGGGTGAGACAGAGGTAGACAAACTATAAGGAACTGGCTCACACAGTTAGACTGAGAAGTCTTAGAAGCCAGGTGAGCTGGCGTATACTTGGACTCTGAATCCAAGAGCCTGAAAAACAGGAAAGGTAATGACCGTGTTAATCTGACCAGCTCCAGGCTCCACACACAAGAAAAGTCACCGTTTCTGCTGGGTCCAAAGGCTGGAAAAGCTGACATCCCATCTCAGCCAGTCATGAAGAGTTTGCTGGCACTTGGCTGTTTGTGTATGTGGAGGTCATCTTTCCGACAATACCCGACGTCTTCCTTTGGTCTCTGTGCATGTTTCCACAGGTTGTGCAGACACCCCACCACCACCACACACACACATTAAAAAGTGAATAACAAAAAGGAAAACTACTCGTGTTGGTAGTGATTCGGACAGCGCGTTAAACTACAGTGAAACTATTCCCAGTCATTGAGAGAGTACAGCAGATGCTAAGGAAGGGGGCAGTGGCGGGAAGATCCGCACCCTCTGCTGGAGTATAACTTGATAAAAGCATTCTTGGGAGAATCATCTGGCATTGTGAAGAAGCTCACAGCCCGCCATTCAGGAACTCCCTAGAAAACTATTTTCTCCTGTGCCGGATCACACAGGCAGTGTCCACTGTGGCATTGTTCAAGCATCCAAACAACCTGTCAAATTAGAAAATCGCTATTCAATTTAAAATTTTAATTTGGCATTAGTTTCAGTTCTACAGTCAGAGAAAACCACATCCCGTAGAGCGTAAGTATTCCCAGGAGCAAAATAGGGTTGAAGAAAACAAAGCTATGAATTGTTCACTTTAAAGACATTTTCCAAGATGGCTCAGCAGGTGAGAGCATTTGCTGCTCTTGCCGAGAAGCTGGGTTTGGTTCCCAGCACCTACATGGTGGCTTAGAACCTCCATAACTCCAGGAGACCCAGTGCCCTCTAGCGACCTCTGTGGACATCAGGCACACATGGGGCACATACATACATGCAGACAAAACACTCAGACACACGCAAACATACGTAAATAAATGCAGTAAAATAATAAAGATACTTTCCTAGTAAGGCAGAGGGTTGGTCTTAAATTCTATGAGATCAGGGTGGCGAGTTTCCTGCAGAAGTGCCCTAAAGCTCAGGGAAAATGACACCACAGAAAGGAACCTGCCAGCTGGGCCAAGCTGTCAACTTTGAAATCCCAGAGGCCCGCCCAGCCCTTCCGGTTTCCTGGAATGCTGTCCTGGGGGGTGGGGGGGAGCTCTTTCCTCATCCTTTTGTGTAGTGCCTGGGGAAAAAAACTTGCAGTATCAGTGGGGAAACTGAAGTAAGCCTCATCCTCCATTATGGGACAGAGAAACAGAACAGCATGCTTGTGGAGGCTGACCTCCCCACATGCACAAAGACATACACATGCCAGGCTAAACCCCAGAGTTATGGACACACACATGGCAGCCTGATGTAGGCTGTCTCACTTCACACAAGTCTGCCGTACATTCACAAGTACACACATTGCTACCAGGTTATGAGATCCCACAGTCTGACAAGCCAAGGAGCGAATAACTGAGGTAGACAGAATGTGCCTGGGGGTCAGGATTGGCCTAAGATAACACAAAAGTTAGCTAGGTTATAAAATACAAGAGGCATTTCTCATAAGGATGGATTTTACTGACTGAGAATCGATGCGCAGGGTCTAGTGGGAAAGGGCTATACACAAACATAATAGTCTGGAGGATTCTGATGAGGCCAGGCCCTGTGGATAGCAAAAGACCAGTCAGATCATAACCCTAACCCTGACAACACACTACTACACAGGCCATTGGTCAACAGGCTCAGTTGTGTTTCATGAGAAAGGTGGGATAGAGGTGACTTAGGGAAAGGCTGTTGTCCCCAACACCGGCATTGGCTTAATCTCATTCTCTCATCCAGAAAGACCTCAGCCTGCCTGCCTTCCGCGCTGGAACAGTGGAGTGTGGCAGCCGCTGTCAGGGTGATGTGGAGGCCCAGCTGAGGCAGAGGAAGGAAAAGTACCAGCCTTGGAGTCAGTGGAGTGTTAGTAGTGAGGAGACTGTCTGTAATATTGCCACCCATCCGGGTCCAGTTACATTCCACCTTACTGAGGAAAGCTCCATTAGGTGGAAGCCAGGGCCTTTTGCAGCCGGACCCTGATGTATTTTATCTGCCATACCAAGTTTTTTCACACATGTGTGAGCAGCAGAGTCTCTAGGGTTGGGGTGTGTGGCTTGGTGGTAGAGCATTTACCTGGCATGTGCAGGAGCTAAGTATCATAGAAAATGAGGAAGAGAGACTATTAGATCCCTTGTGTATATGAATGTATGTGTCTGCAGGGATTATGGATTCATATGAAGCTCAGGAATTGAGGGCTGATGTCAGCCTGTACAAGCACAGTTACCAACTATAGTTACAATCGTGGCAACCTCTCCTCTCTAGGCTGTACACGAAAGAGCTTTCATACAGATTTCTGGTTTAACCCTCATGCCTCCATCAGGGAAGCACTTTCAGCGTGCCCACCATACAATTGAGAACTCAGTCTAAGCACCTGGGATTTCAGCTGACGTGAAGCAGCTAGTTCAAATATTCAAATCAACGCCTTCATGATTCAGCCTTCAAGCCAGGGGCAGAAGGGATGACTTCATGTGTGTGTTGAAAGTGAGTGTGGTATCTTTCCAACTAGCCGGGGAAGATTGCCTCAGGTAGCAGAGAGAATGGAAAGTTGAAAGGGAAGGTATCCCTGCTGCCTGGCCTGCTGGGACAGATGCAGTATAGGGCTGTCACTAGGATGGAATGTGATTTAAAGGTAAAGACACAGGGAAGAGGGCAAGGACTGGATGCTTTCCCTACAGAGCCCATCCTTGAGAAAATAACGTGGCCGGTCTTCTCAAATACCAAGGCAACTGTAAATCCTGGAAGAATGTGTTTGACTGTACACTGGGTGGGAACACATGCACCCAACATACCACACATACACATACAACACACACACACACCACACAAACACACACCACACAGACATACACGCGTTCCTGCTTAGTGATTGTAGCCATGAGGAAATCATCTACATACTGAAGTAAGGTACTTTGTGGATATTTTTGTCTAAATTCCAACAGATCTGGACTTGGGGCTTTATTAATGTTGGTGAGGTTTTTTTTACCCCTTTCTCTTAATCTTGTTCCCTCTATTTCCCCCTTGTCTATTTCTCTAAGGACAGAAATCACCACAGAGAGTTTTTTCTTGTCTGTCTTTGGCTAAATCTTGGCTATTGTAAACTTTTGAGCAATTTCCAGAAGTTGAGACCTGGTCATTTCTTTCAAATTTCTCTGATTTC
This sequence comes from Phyllotis vaccarum, assembly GCA_033318265.1. Taxonomy (NCBI): domain Eukaryota; kingdom Metazoa; phylum Chordata; class Mammalia; order Rodentia; family Cricetidae; genus Phyllotis; species Phyllotis vaccarum. The sequence continues at coordinate 56,855,451 of JARWLC010000018.1, forward strand.
TGGAACTTTCTTCCCTGTGTCTGGGCCAACTGAATATGTGATACAGGCAATATTAGTGTCTTGCAGATCTTTGGAGCCATCTCGGTCTAGGAGAGTAAATACCCAATATGTCTTATATTGCCTTTCCAGAAACCCAGTAGTCAATTCATCAGGTCCTTGAGTAGCTGGACTTACCTTGGATAAACTGGTAATCCTCCTAAAAATGGCTAGCAAACAATCAGCCAGTGTTCTCTGGTCTTAAAACAGTTTCCAACAGGCTGATAAGAGCCTGTGGCTTCTCTGAAAGGGGAAGGTTGAGGGTCTTCCAATTATAAGTCACCAGTATAGAAGGGGACCCCCACATGCAGAGCAGCTACTGGGGGAATGACTTTCTCCTTCCTGGAGCATAACCAGCTACTTAGAGTAGGCAAAGAAGCAGAATATGCAGCCCCAGGAACTATTTTCTTCTCCCAGTGTGCACTTAGAAGGCAGGGAGCCGCTGGGTGAGAGGCCTGACCACTCCCCACCTCACACAGGGAACAGGGCCTGGATCCTGGGGTCTTAAACCGAGAGCTCAGAAAGCTATTGGTTATTACAAGGAAATTGGCGGCTCCCCCTGTGCCTCAGGAAGCGGCAGGCACCTCCACAGCAACAACAGTAGCCACCACAGAAAGGGGGTGTCTGTGGGGATCTCTAAAATGCTACAGCTGACAGAGAAACAGTGCACAGAAAGGCAAGAAGGAGATCCTGCTCAATGTGACTTAGTTAACTGGTGCTGGTTCAGACTTCTAGAACTGAACACCAGGCAGTTCATTTTAGCCAAATTTAAATGCAACACCCCTTTGGAAAAGTTTCCTGATGACAGTTAACTCACTCCCATGCGTACAACAAATCTTAAGGTACGTTCACTCTAAAGTTCTTTACAGAGTACATACGGCACTTCCATAAAGACGGATTCTATTGGCTTAGAAACAGTCCTCAGGGTAAGGACTTGAGAGACTAACTGAGGTAGGATGGAATGCCTGTGGGGCTCAGGACTGGCCCACGATAACACAAAAGTTAGCTAGGTTATAAAATACAAGAGGCATTTCTCATAAGGATGGATTTTACTGACTGAGAATCGATGCACAGGGTCTAGTGGGAAAAGGGCTGAGATACACAAACATAATAGTCTGGAGAATTCTAATGAGGCCAGGCCCTGTGGATAGCAAAAGATCAGTCAGATCATAAACTACATCCATTCCCAGCATCCCCAGTGGAAGGCAGGTAAATATTTCCTTCCTTTGAAGAGACAAGCTTACACGTTTCATTTTTTTCCTGGCATCCCCAGTTCTTGTCTGTGTCCACAAGGACCTCTGGCCCTCTACAAGTGTCACAGCATAAGTGGCCAGACCCTCAGAGCCTGTAGGAAAGACTGTACTATTTTGGGGTCAATGGCAGCTGCAGTTTCAAAATGGTTCACTCCCCCTTCCATTTTAGATCTGTTTTTCCAAGCCACATAACTGACAGAAACCCACAAAGAGACACACAGGGAGGCATAGACAGACAGAGATGCACACAGAAAATAAACCAGGGGTGGCCACCACACATTCAGACGCCTGAATAGACTAAAGAAGTCCAGTGATATCTCACATGGATCCCGCACACTGGATCTTTGGTCATATCTGATCTCTCTTCTTGTGTTCTAATCAGATGGCACCTCTTGTAGAGCAAACTTAACTCCAGAGGTGTTCAGACCAAATGACTTTGGATTTACCTTTTTGGTGTGGCAGTATCAGGTATCTATGGAGCACAGGGCAGCTATCAGCTATCGTCAGAGAATATATTCCCAAGGCTCTCCAAGAAATCTTCTCCATCAGGTACTCTTTCCCTGCTTCTGGGGTTCCTGATGCCTCTAAGTGTCTGGGTCCAGTTTCTGGGAACTCTCACTGGGGCTTCCAAAAATGTTATAGAGAACCCACCAGAGACCACGCAAACACAGTTTATAACCAACCGAAAGTCTTTATTCTAGCTGGATGGCGGTAGTGCACGCCTTTAATCCCAGAACTCTGGAGGGAAAGGCAGGTGGATCTCTCTGAGTTTGAGGCCAGCCTGGTCTACAGAGTGTTCCATAACGCCAAGACTACACAGAGAAACCCTGTCTCAAAATTAAAAACGAAAGAGAGAGAGAGAGAGGAGAGAGAGAGAGAGAGAGGAGAGAGAGAGAGAGAGAGAGAGAGAGAGAGAGAGAGAGAGAGAGAGAGAGAAGAAGAAGAAGAAGAAGAAGAAGAAGAAGAAGAAGAAGAAGAAGAAGAAGAAGAAGAAGAAGAAGAAGAAGGAAGAAAAGAGATTCTAGATGTCTAGATGGTGTTTAGGACCCAAGTATAAAACTAAGTGTTTTTGATAAGGGGTTTTTAAAGGCAAAACCTGCATCCTGGTATTTTGCTCAGCAGCTATAAAGAGAAGTTTTACACAAGCAAGCAGTTCAAAAAAAGCTAAGATAAGTAGTTGGCTGGAGTTGAGGGAGGAGGGGTCTGTACAACCAGGCAATTTAACAGAAACTAAGATAATCTAGCTGGGGCAGCTTGACCGTGGGTTCCTAGAATAGAGTTGGGTAATTTTCCATGGAGTTCTCCATCAAGGAGATTAAATTCTCAGCAAAATAAAACACGGAGGAGCCTATACACTCTCTTGTCCTGTCATAGCAACTGGGTTTACACTATATCTCTACCAATCATTAGTTTAAGAGCAATTATGTGTGTATTTCTACGTAACAATTCAACCCCAAGCTTGGCAATGTAAAACAACAGCAAATATTTTATCAATGGTCAGTTTCTTAGAACCAGGAATTTGAGGGGAGGGCTTTGGCTGGGTGGTCCTGGATCAGGGTCTCTCCCAGTCTTACAGCCAGTGCGAGGTAGAACATATGGTTCTGTAGTCCATTGCACAGATCATTTTTCCCCACAGAAGTTTACGTGCTTATGTTACTAATGCACAGAACTAAAAAAAACAAAAATCAAAAATCAAGAGTACTTTCTGGTGTTAGCTGTCTGTCTTCATATGCCTTGGGGTCAATAAATCTAAAGATTCTGTAGCACTGAACATCTTAATCATTCAGGTGTGGTTTTAAAACTTTAAAATGCCAAGCAAAAAGGAAGGGATGAAGCCTTGCCAAGGACAATTTTTAAAGGATGCCTCTGGCACACGCCCAGAAGGAGTGCTTTCTCTTTTATATTGTGAAGTATCCAAGCCCAAACTGGAAAGTAAATAACATAGTCTGTCCTTGACAACAGGGAATTCTTTTCTGTAATAGTAGGTGGCTAACAGTCCAGGATGGGGCCGGCATCCTGAGAAAGGCTCTGAACAATTCCAGCATCTTTGGGATGCTGTGTCAGCACAATGTGCCTACGAGCAAATCATTCTTTAATCTTTCCCTGTCAGCCTTACTGTGGTTATTTTCATGTTTTTTCCTTATGTGTGAGATCGGATCTGACTACATAGTCCAGGCTGGCCTGGAATGAGCTATGTAGCCCAAGCAGTTCTCAAACTTAAAATCCTGATGGGATTGCAGGTTTGCACCCGCCATGATGTGCTCACTTTCAATTTTAAAAGGAAATCCAATTATTTCCCCAGTTAATAACAACCACGAGATCATCTTTCTAAACATTTGGATGTGCTCAGCGGGGAATTCATTACAGATGCTATTTTGTTTGTGTGCATGTGTTTGTTGAGCCTATCTTTTCCTTAATTTTATGAATTAATTGTATTATTTTTAATAATCATTGTTATTTATTGATTATATTAATTATGGATCCCTTCATATGAACATGATAACGGCATTCAGTTTCCTGCGTCCCCCCCTTTCCCACTGGTACTAGAGGTTGAACCTAGGTCTTTAACCATGGCAAACTCTCACCACTGAACCTTTCAGCTTTCTTTTTAAAACCTTGAGAGGGCTCACGTGGGGATGGGTGTCCATAATCCCGACACTTGAGAACCTGAGGCAAGAATCTGAGTTCTGGGCCAACCTGAACTACATAATGGGATCTTATCTCTAAATAAATACTAAAATCTATAAAGAGATGGGGATATAGTGCAGTGGTAGAACTTCTTAAATTTTTATTGAATTGTTTATTGTTAGGATGCACATGTGGCACAGTGACTGTGTGGAGGTCAGAGGACAACTCTGGAATTTGTTGTCTTCTATCACGGGTTCTAGAGTCCAACAGCACAAATGATTTTGCCAGCTAAGCCATCTCATTTGCCTACCATGCCCCATATCTAATCTTCTCCTAATTTAATTAATTAAAACGTATACAGTGTTAATTTCCTACTCCTAAAAAGCTGTTTGGTTTGGGGAAGATCTCTTCATCCCTTAGTCCTGAGAGACCCAGACCAGCCTCAGATTCACCATGTAGAAGCAGCCCAGATTGGTCCTTGAACTGCCAATCTTCCAGTCCTCACTTCTCCAGTGCTACAACACCCAGCTTGAGAGCAAGCTTTTTGTATCTTTTCATGGTCCTGGCCCCTGCATTCTGGCTAAACAAAATAATTTTGAAAGTGGGAGGAGAAATGGCGGGTTGCGAGTCTGATGACTAAGCATCGGAACTACTAGTCTGATGGCTGGATGTTGGGCCAATGCCAGTCTTATGGCTGAACATCAAGCACCTTATAAGGAAGATTAAAAGTCATGGCTGGCTGGGTAGGGATTCCTAGACTAGGGTTTCTGTCTCTTTTCTGCCCTTATATGGGATTTGGGGGTGTATCATGGAGCCAGATGGATGGTAACAGGAATTTTGCAAAGCTGGTGCTATGGTGATTGCCATCTCAGGCCATACTGGACCCAGCTGGTTTTGAGCAGTCTTGAGTTTATACCCATAGGGCTTCTTGCCATGAGACAGCTCTGCACCTGCATCAGCTTGCAGCCGCCATGCCTGTTCTAGACATCGCTAGAGTAGTGGAGGTGCCTTTCATCCTAATCCAAGAATAAGAAAAATGAGCAATGAAAAACTACAGTCCTTGGAGGCTGGGAGATTAAAGCTGGGAGAACAAGTTAGTAATAAAGGAGCACCCATGTCTGTTCTGGGGGTGACTGAAGTGCTGCCTTCAGGGGACCTGGGTGCTGCCTCTTACTACCCCACTCCTTTGCTGTTGTCATGGCAACTGAATAATGCAGTGACTTTGGAGGACACATGTCATTTAGTACGCAGGCCTTCTGTAGTCACTCTAGCTGCAGATCAGACCCAGCCCACTTTGACCAGCTTACTTGAAAAGGAATTTCTGGCAAAAAGACATCTTCTCTACAGAGAAATAAAGCCAAGATTATGGTGAGGGAAAGACATCTGCTAATGGAATGCCCACTTGGAGGCTTGAACTCAAAAGAATTGAAAGGATAACAGAACACAGTAACTACTGTCAGGACAGATGAGCTGGGGAAAAGGCATTTGGAAGAACAGTGCGTATGTCTTCCAGTAGGTGGTGACATCTACTGCTACCAGGGCCAGGAGGGGGAAGGAAGCTTCTCCACAGTAGGAATCCCAGGGCAAAATAAGGAAACTTGATTCTCTGAATAACTAGATCAGTCAGGAAGAGGGGATCTTGCAGCCTGAAGGCCAGCAGAATTGGAAAACAGGAGTTTCCTCAGCCCCAAATGGGACACCTTCCTCTGAGGAAAATTTAACGACAAGGCTGCACGGTCCACGTTTTCACTATGGTTCTAGTTTGGAAGCAGGGAAAAGACCTGCAGGATGGCCTGTTAGAAAATACATTTGACAAAAAAAAAAGCATTTGACCTCTTGCCTACTTTGTACACAGATCCGGACAAACACACTTCATGCATTAATACTTTTTTCCTAACCACGAGGCAGTCTGGTATTTTCTAATTTAAACGTTTTCCTTCCAAATAGTGAAACTGCATGACTCACCTCTGTTGATCTCATGACTCATTAATAAATCACAACCTGGAGCTGTAGAAACCTGAGGTAGGAAGTCTCGAGAGGGGAAAGGGTCGAGCAGGAGATGAAATGATTCTAGAGTGACCTAACAGATGGGAGGATCAGAAAGGTAGTGGCCAGAATTCTGACTTTAATAGTGGGTGCACAATGCCATGGGTGAGGGGCCAGCCCTGTTAATAGGGAAGTTCTTAGGAGGGTAAAGATAATAGGTTTTTTATTTCTTTGTTTTAAGATCACCTCCGGTTTTTTGGTAAAGCCAAACATATGCTGTAATTTAAGGTGTACCCAAAGAACAGCATTATATAAATCCAGGAACTTCCGAGTTTTATTAAGGGACCAAAATGGCAGAGTTGATCAAGAAGAGCTCTGTGGACAGGTGTAGGGATGAGAACTTCTCTGGGCAAACAGCGGCTCTTAAAGGCTCAGCTGCGCTCTGCGGCAGGAGTACTGGGTTTCCGCAGAGCTGAGAACAGGTTAAGGTAGGTCGAGACCTGGTCTCTATCTCGGAGTCATGTTAACAGAAGTTTCTGTATAGAGCTGACGGCAAATTTAGAGTTCGCTTACACTTGTTTGGGACTCTCTCAGGCATCTCTTTAGAAAAAAAAAAATATGGATACACCATTAACTTTATTCTGCATGCACTCTTGAACAGCCAGGCTCAAGGGACTTTTTTTTTTTTTTTTTTAACCTTTTGAATTTTCCCATTCCCAAATTTCTTCCAACTAAATCTTTTCTTTTGCAAAGTTAGGATGGTGGTAGCCTGTTGCTAGTGGAAGATTTTGAACAATGGGTGTTTTCTGAACTGGGTTTATTGAGAGGGTCTTCTCTTGGTCCTAGGGGATATTGTAAATGAGGCGTCAACAGAGGCTCTTTTGTGTGGATGGCATTCATCCCAAAAGAGAGGAATTCCCTTACAGAGCTGGGATTTAAAGCCGATTTCTTGCTTTTTTTTTCCAACAGCAACAAATGAGTACAGTACTTGGTGCTCAGGTGACTCCATTCCCCGGGTAGCAAAGCAATGACTTTGATATTCACATTTAGAAGAGTTAAAGGTTTCTGGGGTTATTCTCAGCAGCTGAACCTCTTTTACCTGACAGTCAGCAAGCCGGTTAGCCCGGTTAACCATGAGGGGTGCCTAGCCCCTAGCTGCTTTTCTCACTCCCTGGGGAACTTCTTGCTTTGCCTGTTTTCTCTTTTAAATCCAAGGACAGAAACAAACACAATTTCCTGCCCCACACCACTTCTCCCAAGCCCTCCCCATCCTGGTTTCTCAGTAGAGGACAGGCAATTGTGGAGCTGTAATTACCACAGGCACAGCTTGGCCTGGTTCCACCCTTGGGAGATTACACTGTTTATTACCTCTCAACCAGGTGCCTGGGGTGACAAGATGGCCCTTTATCTTTGGACCTGACAAGGTTATCAGCAACTCAAACGGGCTGGAACCTTGGGGCAGCGGCCATCAAAAAGGTTCTCTTCTCCACAGTTTTATTGGTAGTTAATTTACATCCACACATTAGGCCAACTTGCCTCGGGTTTTTCTGCATTCCCATTCCAGGATAACAGAAGTCACCACCACAGCCACCGTGGGCCCCTCAAGGTCCCTGCCCTGTAATACTGAGTATTTTAGCACGCTCCAGAGAATTTTTCAATGTTCATGGTTGCCTTTTGGATTTCTTTTTTACACTCATTTCTCTATGGAGAAAGAGGGCACCAAGTTTAAAGGCCACTTGCTGGGGGTGTATCTGTCCTGCCCTGTAGGTGCCAGGGATTGAACTCAGGTTATGAAGCTTGGCAACAAGTGTGCTATACCCACTGAGCAAACTTGTCAGCCCAAAGTTTTTAATAAAATCTGACCTACGATAATAGAAACCCAAAATAAAAAAAAATGGGGGAGATTTTTATTGACCTTCATTTTTACGGTTCATTTAAAAAAAAAAAAAAACCAAGAATATAATCCACACCAGGAAGTAGGCACAGTGCTTTGTTTGGGGTCATAAAAATGTCGAGTCTTTGATCAGTCGCCTGTGCAGTTCACTAACATATCTGTCTATCCACACATCGAGTTTGGAAAGATTGTTTAGGCAGTGCTGGAGGTGGAGATCCCCACATGCTAGGCAAGTGCAGTTATATACCCCACCTCAGTTTATTCTGTAATTCAGGCAATAACAATGATTATATCAGTCATTACCTAAGTTTAAACTAAAGTACAGAGCCAGGCATTTAAAGCTCATCTCCAGACCCTGCTTACTCTGTAGAACTTTGCAGATGAACTATAACCAGAAGACCCCCCCCCCCAACAGAGCCTACTGTGGACCCCTACCCTCCTGTCACTACAACAACAACAACAAAAGGCTACTGGTCCTACAGGGATTGGGAAGAAGTGGACAGCACAATCTTGCAAATATGCAGTGTTTATCTCTGAGAACACATCACACAGTACCCTTTGCTATTCAGAGATCACCCTAACCTATAGAAAGAACAGTTAAAAGATCCTTCAGACACCCCTACCATTACAATAAAAACTAACAGAGTGTGTCTCATGAAACCCACGGACACCCCGAACTGCACAGGGAGACAAGAGACCTCATTGAATGACTGCACACACAGAAGTAGGCCATGCAGAAGAGCGTTATGGCTCAAGCCTTTAATCCCAACACTCAGGAAGCAGAGGTGGGCAAATCTCTTGTTTATTTTAGATTTGGTTTTGTTTTGTTTTTCCCAAGACAGAGTTTCTCTAAGTAGCCCTGGCTGTCCAGAACTCCCACAGTAAATCAGGCTGGCCTTGAACTCACAGAGATCCACCTGCCTCTGCCTCCTGAGTGCTGGGAATAAAGACTAGCACCACCACTGCCTCCCAGCAAGGCAGATCTCTTTCAAGTCTACCCTGATCATTCTAGGCCAGCCAGGGCTACAAACTACACAGTGAAATGTCGTCTCAAAATAAAAACAAAATAAAACAAAACCTCATACACAAACTACCTTCTAGGCGTGGTCCAGTACAGAAAGTGGTACCCCTGCAGAATATTCCCTGACTCCTCTATCCAAATTTCTGAAAGCCATCTTTCAAATTCTGACCTTGAAAAAGCTAGGAGTATGAGTACACCAGAGTTTTGGAGTCACAATCAAGTATGGGATCACTATATATCAGCTGTCTGCAATCCTCAAAGCCATGCATTCCAGGGATTGTTGGCTGAATTTCCAACATGAGCTCCAAGCAGTACTGTCCTCCCAAAAATTCAAAGGGAGAATCTTTTTATCATTATTGTTTTGATACAATGTTTCCTGTAGCCCCGGCTGGCTTTGAACTCTTGGTGTAGCTGAAGCTAGCCTTGAACTCCTAATCCTTCTGCCTTACTTCTCCCATGCAGGGATTACAAGGGCTCACCTTCCATAATGAGCAGATACAGTGTCATGTCTTTGAAAATTAATTAGGCAACAGTGGGGAGAACAATTTCCCAGCTGCCCCTATCCTGGAAGAGCTGGGGCAAAGCCACCTCTCTCCTGGCCTCCTTTTTATCTGCAGGCCACCCCCACCCCAGCTCCTCTGCAGGGTTATTTGGGGGATTTAATGAGACCAGCTACAGCCTTGGGTTCATTAACATTTAGTGAAAGAGGAGGATCGGTTGGAGTCACTTGATACCAGTTTTAATCTTAACTTCAAAAGGATTTTAACTGAAATTTGGCAAATGACAAGCCCTCAACGGTTCCTCCTGTCCTTTTTTCCATGCTAAAAATACCTCGTTCATGCTAGGTGTGTGCTCCTCCCTAGGGTGAACTATACCCTCGGGTGACCACTGTAAGTGAAGCCTCTGAGGGATAGTTAAATAGTCCTGTAGTGGGAAAGAGCCCCGGGGAACACCTAGACAGTTGAGATTTGTGTCCCGAGCTGTCAGTGGCACAATCTGTCATTCTCACTGAGAACAGGAGAGGAACAGGCATCCTTTCTGGACCATGGAGGCCAAAGTACATTAACGGGATAGGATACTCTTCCCTTTGAAAAATGAGGATTTCTAGGAGGAAGAAAGATGTATAACTAAATGCTTACCTACATAGCCTGGGGCTACTGGTACCTCCTGCAGGCCCCACCTTCCAGACCCCTTGGAAACCATAGGAAAGGGAAACAGGTTTCCTCTCTTCACTTAAGGACAAACCCCCCTTCCCCCCCCCCCCCCCCCCCCCGTATGTACCTCACACCAAGGTATGAGGCTTCTCAATTCATTCTCTCCAAGCTGTTGTCAATGCCTAGGCAGAGAAACTGTGGAGAGCTCCCAGGAAAGCCTCAGTTAGGACTTAGCAGGCCTGGCTTCTCAGAGATGTGATTTGCACACAGGCGCCTCGCTTCCTGAATTGTAACACATAAGCTTGATATGCTCCTCCAGTGGGGAAGGAAGCCTCAAACAGGCAGCTGATTGAGGTAGAGAAGGGTTCTTGGAAAAATGCTGTGATAAAATCCAAACCTTATACTCTAACCTAAAAATACAAAATGTTTTTAAACTGGTCTGAAGATGTAGCTGAAACGGTAGAGTACTTGATGCACATACACAGAACGGCTTTTCCTGACATAGTCTGTTTACTTTTTCTCGAAGAACTCATTGAATATTCTGTCATTCTTTCATATAACAAATAATTACTACATCATGAATGTGACATCTGCAGTGTCATCCATGGGCAAGAAGAACAAGAATGCCTGGCTGTGTGCTTCATATTTCCCTCATGGAAGCCTCAATCTGGCCAGGAAAAGCAAATGTTAATAGAAATACTGGGTCAGCCAAATGGCTGAGAATCGGCCTCTGAAGAGAAATGAAATCTGGCTGATGAGAGTGTCATTGCATTACTTTCCTTGTTGCTGGAGGGAAAAAAAAATGTCTCGTCATCTCTTTGCTAGTCTCTTAGTAGTTCTGGATTTTTCTACGTAGCTATGGATCGTATGACTTTGGACTGATATTCCCAAGTGCTGATTGACAGGTGTATGCCACATTCCCAAGTGCTGATTGACAGGTGTATGCCACCACACCCAAATGGCTGGCGTGTTATCTTTCATCAAAACTCAGTCTGCCCATAGCTGAAGGGTTGGTAGACCAGCTGCCCAAACAGGAAACCTTATATAATTCTGTAACCCTGACCTTGGGCCTTGAATCTTCCCTTTCTGTAAACAGTCCATTCAACTCAGGAAAACCTGTGAGCCAGGCTGGGACATATTTTGAAAAACACACACATGATTACAAATGCTGAAGAAAGAAAAAAAAACAATCCCCTAAGTCTAAGAGGAAGTGATCTGAGTCGATGGTAGAAATTACTCCATAAAGTCATGGAACAAATGGAAATGAACTCTTCATAGTGATGAAAGTGCCAGGGCAGTCGTCTGTATACATGGGTGACTCAACCGCACCTGTTAGCAAAGCCGGGAAAATGAAGTGTGAAGTCCAGATCAAATTCCCAACTGGGAACAACACTCCCGCCTTGGAAATTAGTAATCCAAGATTGAAATGTCCCGATTTCAACACAGGCGCCCTGGCTCTGGGAAGGCAGCTTTTCACATTAGCCAGATTCCCAAGCTTTCATCTTTCGACCTTAAATGGTCTGGGCAAATATTACTCAAATGTCTATGGTTTCGGGCATTGGCTGTTTTCACATATGGTAACTTTCAGCCTCCAGTATTATTTAACTTGATTGTCAAACTTTATTAAAAGTCTGTATCACAGGGCTCAGATGGTAACCTCTGGACCTGAACCTTCTGCAGAGACACCTCCACCCCCAGCATCATTCAGTTAATTTAGTTAATTAATTGGAGGTTTCTGTAAAAAGGACAGTTACCTTGATCTGAACCGCTCAGTTTCCGGGTACCATTTCCAGATGCAGAACTGAGGAGTACCTGGTCCATGGGCTAACTGCAACCCACAACTGCGGGCCTCCATTCGTGCCCAACGGAGGAAGGGGTGGGGCAGTGTCTGGGAGGACCAGACAGCCTAAAAACACTGCCGCTGGCATTTTCCCGGGTGTAACTGGGGCTTAGAGGCTGCCGTCTGGGAGCTGGTCTGACTGTGGAAATCTTCAGTAATGCAAGCGATAGGAACCCAGCAGGGCTATTTAGGAATGCTGGAGGCCCAAAAGGTGTCTGCAGGAAGAATACACATTAAGACAAATGTGTAGAGGGGAGGGGGGGAGGGCGTCGTCACAGCAGGAATCCCATGTTGTTATCCCATTTTGTTGACACTTTTTCATGATAGTGTCTGACAAGGGAGCCCAGGCTGGCCTTAAACCCTAACCCTCCTCCGTCAGCCACCGAAGAAAGAATTACAGACCTGTGCCATCTGCCATACATGCTCTTGGAATGCACAGTGTTTAACCCTTATTGATTCTGGGTCCTAGATCAGAGGTTTTACTCATCTTATAAGTGAGGAAATTGTTAATGTGATTAGGTTTTTAAAAAATGAAGACATTCTAGGCTAGGCGGGGAGTTTCACCCCTTTCAATCCCAGCGCTCAGAAAGGCAGAAGCTGAGTTCCAGGACAGCCTGGGCTACAAAGTGAGTTCCAAGACAGCTGAGGCCACACAGAGAAACCCAGTCTCAAAAACGGCAGCAAAAATGAAGATATTCTGGATGGATCCCAACTTCTTACCGGAAACAAGTCCGCAAGGTCAGCTGCCCGCTTCCACAACGCCACTTACCAGCAGGAATTGCCGAGAGGCTCCGAGCACGTGCGTGTTGTTCCGATCTTGTCCACCAGGGGACACCCAAGAGCAGGGTGGCCCGCAGCCTTTAGTTTCGCATTGGGGAGGGAGGAGGTCGGATGTGGGGGCGGTAAGAGAGAGCAGCTGGCCCCAAAACAATCCATTTGTTCCCTGAAATCATCCCACTGGCCGTTTTAAAAGTCAAAGGTTGCCACGTTACCTGTTGCCAGGTTCCTAAGAGTGCTCGGGGAAAATGTGGGTGAGAAAGGCCCTCCTGAAGCCTGGTGGGTTTCAAGCTTTGCACACGCTGCAGCTGACATTTGGAGAGCAGCGGCTGCTGAATCAGAGCATTTGGTTGTAGGTCTTACAGAGGAGTGGCTACGTCTTACATCATTTCCAGGCATCAAGTGCCTGGGGCTTTTTTCCCCCCTCCCTTTAATGGCTCCCCTTCCTGAATTTTTTATACAGTGCACGCTCTGTGCAGAAAGCCCAAGTTTTGTAGCAACCTCTTTAGTTAGGAGCATATATGTATGTTTGTATGTATATTAAATAAATCCCAAACGGCCTGGCCCAGAGACAAGCCTCTCCTTTCTTCCTGCCTTCTGAGAACAATGTTTTGTTTCATTAGCCTGGTAGTGGGGCTCCCCCTGGAAAAGGCGGGGGCTATCAGTTGAATAGATCTTCAAGCCAGACATGCTGAGGCTTGGGGCATTTGTCTGGCATTAGGAAGTGTCTGGGATCTTGGTAACCACCAACTGGCGAGGGTGTGGATGACTGTAAGAGTTACTGCCAGCTCCTCCCCACCCCCAGCACTCACAACAGCCGCTTGCTTTTTTCTTCTTCTTCGGTGACAGGGAAAAGTGTTTTCCATGGAGAATGCCTTGAGCGCACATCATTCTCCTGCGGCCTCTTCCCTGGAGCCAGAACTAAGGAGACTACTGTGTGGTGCATTGTACCTCCCAGAGGTGGGCTGGCGGGGTAGCCTTCCTTTTCCCAGCCTCTTACCACAAGCCACCCCTATCTCTCTGGGTGGCCTGGAAAGGGGGAAGCTGTAAATATTTTTGAAATAGGGCAGTAACTTTTCCATGTGGACTCTGTTAGGTAGAGTTACTGTAAGGTTTTGTTAACGTTTTGGAATTTATCTATGCTTGGTGTTTTATTTTCTCTCCTTTTATTTTATCATTATCTATTTTTTTAATTATTATTTTGGTAGTTTGAGGATTGAAGGCAGGCCTTTTGGAAAAAACAGGCTCTCTACACAGCCCTGGCTGTCCTGGAACTCCCTCTGTAGACCAGGCTGATCTCGTACTCAGAGATCCACAAGCCTCATGTGCCAGGAGCCTAGAGAGATGGCTCAGCTGTTAAAGAGCACTGGCTGCTTGTCCAGAGAACCTGGGTTCAATTCCCAGCTCTCACATGGCAGCTCACAACTGTCTGTAGCTCTAGTGCTAGGGAACCCAACAACCAATGGTGGAAACACCAATGCACCGGAGAACACAGGCTACCCTTCCAGAACTTAGGAGTTCAGTTCTCACATGGGATTCACAACCATCTATAATTATAGTCCCATTGGATCTTATGCCCTCTTCTGCTGTGCAGATATGCATGTGGGCAAACTATCCATAAAATAAATTTTTTTTTGATCTGGTGGCCCACATCTTTAATCCCAGTAGTTAGGAGGCTGAGGCAGGTAGACCTCTGATTTTGAGCCCAGCTTGGTTTACATAGCAAGTTCCAGGATAGCTACATAGTGAGACCCTGACCTCAGAAAAAGTAAAGAAAGGAAGGAAGATAAATAGGATGTGGACCTGAGTGTCCTGCCCTTTCACAGCCGCCCAACAGGTGCTCGGAGCAGTGTATTTCCATGAGACAAATGGAGAGGAGGTATTGGGCTCTTCCTCATACACGAGACCCTGTCAGGTCCTTAGTGTCCAGTGTTACTGTCTGTGATTAGGAAAATCTCTACTTGTTCTTCCCCCCAACTTTGTTTCTATCTCTCGGGTCTGTGCTTTTCTCCAGTGAAGGACCAGGATCTGTCTGGCACCAGATGCTTCCTGCCTGCCTGAGCACATCACTGTAAACTGCATGACCACTAAGATTGATGGTCCAGGTACATTGCTTCTGGCTCCCTGACAGTGGTGGCAGACATCTCTCTGAACACTCCATGCCAGGATGCTTTTCTGGGATGCCTTGCTGCCCTACAGCGCAGCTGGTAGCTTCCTCCCGCTTCCTGTTCTCACATCACATTCAATAGAGACTCTACTTCTCAAAATGCTTTTCTAAATTTTACCCGCTCAGAAAGCTCCATTTTTGAAGAAAAACAAAATAATTTTACCAAGTTCATTCATCTATCAAATGTTAATACGATTTCTATATCTTTCCACCCCTGAAAATTGACTGATCTGGGGCTGGAGAGGTAGGTCAGGGATTCGGAGTGTTTGTAGAGGACTTGGGTTCAATTCCCAGCACTCACATGATGGGTTACAACCATCCTAACTCCAGCACCAGGGAATCCAGTGCACCCGATGATCTGGTATACAGACATACACGAAGACATGAATTATGCATATAAAATAAATCTTAAAATCAGAGAGAAAGAAGGTTGACTGATCTGTGCTTGTATACTTCCAGGATCTGAGCCCTCACTTACAGACTAAGGTCCTTAGGTTCCACGTATAAACAACTCATGATGACATATTTTGGAGGGTTTTGTTGTTGCTGTTGGCTTTCTTTTACTTATTTATTTATTTTCACAAGACAGGGTCTTATTATGTAGCACTGGCTAGCCTGGAACTTACTGTGTAGATCAGGGTGGCCTCAAACTTACACAGATGTGCCTGTCTGTCGAGTACTGGGATTAACCACTAAACTTGGCTTTCTGCTATTATTGTTCTATTTTTAATTAAAATTGCATGCATTTATTTATTTTGTGTGTATGTGCGTGTATACAGGCATATGCATGCCATGGGGTGCATGTGGTAGATGGAGGGCAACTTTTGGGAGTCAGTTCTCACCTTCTACCACATGGGTCCTGAAGACCAAACTCAGGCTGTAAGGGTTGACAGCTGGTTTTGTTTACCATCTCATGGACCCATATTAGTTTTTTTTTTTTTCTTTCATTAATCTGACTAGCGTGCACATGTGTGATCCCATGTGCATGTAAAGATCGGAGGACAGCTTGCAGGACTTGGTTCTCTCCTACCAGGTGGTTTCAGACTGAATGAGTTGGGACTTGCTTAATAATAACTTAGATACAAGTTCAGCACAGTAGCAGGCTGGGACTTGGGCAAAACACCTGGTTAGCAAGCTTGTGGCCGTAGGTTCAGAAATCTAACGCCACAAAAACACCATCAATAAGTTTCTCAAGATAGTGGGTTTACATACAGAAAGGATCTTTGATTGCTGTATAATTGATTTGGGGGTATATTTTTGTTTTGATTTGGTTTGGTTTTCATATAGAGTCAGTCTCATGTAGCTCAAAGCCACTGTTTAGCTTATGAACCTCCTACCTCCACCTTGCTAATGCTGAGAATATGCGCCATCACCTCATTTGAATGACTGAATATAGAAAGGTAGATGGGTGATTTTGTTTTGTTTTGCTCATTATGTAAGGGGTGACTGCCTGTATGTGTCTGTACATCACGTGTGTATAGTGCCCCCCAGAGACCTCTGGAATGGTTGTTAGCTATCATCTGAGTGATGGGAACTGAACCCTGTTCCTATGCAAGAGCATTAAGTGCTCTTGGCTACACAAGCCTCTCACCAGAACCATCCTTTATATTTTCATTTCCAGTCCCTGATAGGCTTGCTCTTGTATTGTTCCTGGACTTATGGGGGTCTCAGTCTGTGCCGCAGGAAGTCAGATTTTGCTGTCCATCCTCAATAAACCGATTAATAATGAAAAACAGAAAAAGGAAAGTCATCCAATGTGGCCATTTATGGTACCCAGCCCACTACTGCTGTGGCTCCAAACCTCCCCTGCAAGGTCAGCTAATCAGTCAGTCCTTGTCGGAGAGACTACTTTCTCCTCTGGATGGCTAAGAGTTTCAGTTCCCTCCTCCTATAGAGAAAATGCTGAGGAAATTCTAATATCTCAGGGGCCTTCCTTTCAATAATTCTGATTCCTCTATAGCCAAAGAGGGAGCACAGTGTCTCTTTTAATATTTCTTCTTTCCAGAGAAGTTGGGTACAATATTAGGGAGAACGTTTACAACCACAGTACTAAGAACTGATAAGTGGTTCCCTCACATGGCTTGATGGTTATGTGATCCATAGATGGGCTGGTAAAAACTACAGGAGGCCTACAGAGGTCCCGGTCATCCGGGGCTACACAGAGAAACCCTTTCTTAAAAAATAACAACAACAAAGCCTTATTAAGAGAATATGGAGGGTGGGGGTAGCTGGGGAGATGACCCAGCTAAGGGTCATAAGGTTATAGGTGATGTTACAGAGGACCTGAATTTGGTTCCCAGCACCCACGATCTGAAGACACAGAACCCAGTGCCTCTGGCCTCTGCAGGCACCTGTACTTACTAGCACACCCATACACGTCTACACATAATTTAAAATAAATTTTAATGAGGGGATAAAGAAAATAATCCTGCCCCTGCCTGCTTGTGTGTTCAGTGGCCACCTGTGCTTAGGAGCTCAGAGGATGGCAGAATGGGAGGAGTCTACATTTTCTTCCAGAAAGCTCCTCCCGAGGTTTGCCACACTAACGCTGTCGCTGTCTTTCATTCAGAATGTAGACAGCCTTGAACCACAGCTCATACCTGTATTACCAGTACATTGGGGCAGAAGGATCAAGAGTTCAAGGCCAGCTGCAAAGCAAATTCTGATCCACATGAGATACTGTAGAAGGAAAAGAGTCATTGTTAAAAATTTGACTGAAATGATAGGAATCTGTTGTTTGTAAAGTCTTGATTTGACTCCTTGATTCTTCTCTCTATGATCTACCTATCGTCTATTTATGATCTATCTATAATCTATCATCTACCTATTACCTATCCATCTGCGATCTCTCTGTTAATCTATCTATAAATCTATCATCTGTCACCTATCTATGATCTACCTATCGTCTATTTATGATCTATCTATAATCTATCATCTACCTATTACCTATCCATCTACGATCTCTCTATTAATCTATCTATAAATCTATCTATATCATTATCTCTGATCTATCCATAATCTCTGATCTATCCATAATCTAGCTATCCATCTATCTATCATCTAACTATCTATCAATCTATCTATATCTATCTATCTATCTATCATCTATCTATCATCTATCTACATCTATATATCTATCATCTGTCTATCTATCTAGCATCTATCTACATCTATATATCTATCATCTGTCTATCTATCATCTATCTATGTATCTATCTATCATCTATCATCTGTCTATCTACCTATCATCTATCTATATATCTATATATCTATCATCTATCTATCTATCATCCATCTATCATCTATCTATCTAATCTCTGTGTGGATTGTATTCACATGGAAGTAGACAGGAGACCAACAAGCGTCAGCAGTGTCCCAGACTCTATTAAAGTAGGACAATCTCAAATTCCAAACACCTTTGAGTTAGGAGCTGTGGCAGTATGTCTCCAGTGGTGCCCCTGTCTAATCTGACTAAGAAAATTGCAGCTGGCCTGGGAAGTACAGTACGTGGGCCTTGCAGGAGGCAAAGCTAGCCATTGCGTTGGAAATTGTGGAATGTAGCCATGGCAGGACTTTTTCTGTATGTTACAGAAAATGAAATGATTTTTCTTCTGCATTAATCTGGAACTTTGGTTACTTAGAGAACACTTTTTTAGTTTCTAGCCAACTATCCAGCTTCATGGAAGAAAGCCGGAGAGTTTAGGGCTAGTGGTAAAAAAGTAACCTAAGAGCAGACACGGTGCTGAGAAGCGTCGTTTAGTTTCTTTGGACAATGAGTGGGCTGAGTGTCCCGAGAATAGATTTTTGAGTGAAATAATGAGCTCACATTGTCAATACTCACCTTAGAGGTCATGTCATGATCTGATGTCATTAGGTTCTGGCGGGAGTGGATATTCTAATTATGACCCTTGCCTTCCTTAAAGACCCTCTGGGGTCTTCAGATGGATGATTGAGCTGCCACCTTTACCTCCTTCTGGGAGGCAGGATACAGCAAAGCAGTGGTGAATAGTACACAAAACACAGTGAGACAAGTTGCCGGTCCCTCCAAGTTGACATGACTTGTGGGAAGGCTTAACCATGAGATAGTGGATTGAACCTGGGTCTACACAGTCTCTTGTTCTGACAGGGAAGGATCAAAGGACTTCTACCAGTGGACTTATTTCTCAGGAGCATTAGCAAAAAAAAAAAAAAAAAAAAAAAAGAAGGAGGTTAAACTGAATTGCTCATTCACTGTTCAAATCCTAAGGAGATCCTGACAGAAAGCATATGTGGAAGGTTTCCTGTAGGATTTGCTGATCACCCTATCACATTACATGATGTGAGCATGTAATATTGTAACATGACAATGCACGGTTTCTTCCCTTGATTCTCTGGCAATCTATAGGGGAAAACATTATGGATACTCTTTTTTTTATGGTTAAAGAAAATATTCCAGTCACAGGGCATCGGGGACAGAATGGCAGAATAGGACCATCTTATTTATAATTCATTATAGGACTTAGCTAGCTAGTGGCCCGAGGAAGCGTGGACAATACAGAAGTGAATACTTTATTAGGTGAGATAATCCAAGTGGTAGCTAGGACCCAAGGGGACAAGTTGGAACTCGGTGGGTTTGCTGTAAGGACAGAGGGACCAGCAGTGTGCACTTGGGAAAGGCATGTAAGGAGAAGGGAGAAACAGCGGGAACAGAGGATACTGCACAGGGCATGCTCTTTATTGGCAGAGATTCTATTTGGAAATTGCTTTTAATCTCCATTTTTCTGAAATGTGCTTCACAAATGGGAATCTGAGAAGCAGCCAAGGTTTTTCCAGGATGCTGAAAAATGTGGCCAGATGTTTGGAGAGGAGGCTGGCAGCTGCTTCAGCTGGAGCATCGGAGAGGACCAGAGCAAATAGCAACCTGGGGTAGAATATATTCAGACACTTGACCTGATGAAATCTTCCAAAAGGAAGGCTTAGGTCAGCACTTCAGAGGGTGGCATTATAGAGACCAACAGATACTGAGTGATTTATAAATAAGTAGATAATGTGTATGATGGGGGTGAGGGTGTTCTTCTTAGTGAGTAGCCATGTCCAGCAAACAAAGTTTCTGAACAAAAGTTTAACAGTGAGCACCTATCCATAAAGAAAACAAAGAGAGGACAGGGAAGGGAAAGCAGACAGGTAGGAAAACAGACAGAATCCATCAAGGGTGAAAAAGGCATTAAGAGGCAAGGAGGAACTCCGCGTTGACAGATATAATCCGGGAGCTACCGTCAGACTTACTAAGATCAGCATGCACATGCTCACAACCTCTCATTTCCTTCCCAGTGTTAATTACCAACCACCAAAATCCTCTCTAACGGGCTGCTTATGTATGTACTGTTCTGAGCTTCCTCTCACTTTCTCCCTTGTAACCTGAGAGCTTCTGCAATTGACCAATCATATTAGTTCATGTTGATCTATAACTTCTGTTTCGGAGGTTGTAGTATGAAGTTTCTGGCCTGTGTGGCCTGTGGTCTTGACCCGCAGACCTGCTGTCCCGCAGAAACACACAGACACTTGTATTAATTTTATGCTGATCAGCCTATGGCTCTGGCATATTGCTAGCTAGCTCTTGCTCTTGAACTAACCCGTGATTCTTATCCTGTTTAGCCATGTGGCTCAGTACCTTTCCTCAGAGCAGCATAGTTGTCCTCTGCATCTGCTGGCTTCTCTGGGGTCTCTATAGCTTCTCTTCCTGTTCCCAGAGTTTTCCTAGTCTGGTAGCCCCACCCACACTTCCTGTCTGCCATCAGCCAATCAGCGCTTTTTATTAAACAAGTAGGCGGGACAATTGTTTACAATAGAACAGAACACTATCCCACTACAGGAGGTGGTTGTTTTCCAGACTTTTCCTCTTCCTTCGGTGATGTCACCCCATAGGCAGTACCTCTATGACCCCCCTAACCTCAGCAAACTCATTTTTCCGTGGTCAGTGTCTGAGGGTGTTTCACGTGCCCTGACTGGCTGTCACTGACAGTATGAGAAGGTAAACCCCGTGCGGAAATCACAGTGTGTCTGTGCTTTCACTGTCTTCCAGTGTCATCTTGCATCACAACATATAAGAAGACTCCACCTCCAGTCCCACCCAGAACTACCACGAAACCTTTCATTTCTATCACAGCCCAGAGTAGCACAGAGTCTGCGCAGGATGCCTACATGGATGGACAAGGTCAGCGTGGAGACATGATCAGCCAGTCTGGCCTCAGCAACTCCACCGAAAGTCTGGACAGTATGAAGGCTCTCACAGCTGCCATCGAGGCCGCAAATGCCCAGATCCACGGTCCAGCAAGTCAACACATGGGCAATAATGCTGCTGCTGTCACCACCACCACCACCATAGCCACTGTCACCGCTGAGGACAGGAAGAAAGACTTTAAGAAAAACCGATGCCTATCTATTGGGATACAGGTAACAGTTCCCTGTACCCTTGAAATACAACCCTACTAAGAAGTATGACACTCTGTGTGTGTGTGTGTGTGTGTGTGTGTGTGTGTGTGTGTGTGTGTGTTTAGTTTTTCTTTTTTCCAGATCACTATTTTGCCATTGGAAATGATATGGCTATGCATAGGGCAAGAATTTCAAATAGTCAGTATTGGATTTTTTTTTTTTTTACCTTGTTGAATGTGATCAAAATCATGAAGATGTTTTATCTGTACCCTCTTAGCTGTTAAACATAGTGTGGCTGGGGTGGGTGGTGGTGCATGCCTGTAATCTCAGCTCTCAGGAAGCCGAGGCATCAGGGTTGTAAACTGAGGCCGGTGCTTTAGTCCCAACGCTAGGAAGCAGAGGAAGTCAAACTCTGTGAGTTCAGAGCTAACCTGGGTTATGTAGTAAGGTTCTGTCTCAAAAACAAAGGAGGGTTGCAAGTTCAAGGCCAGTTTAGGACACTTTAGGCTGGATATCTTTTTCTTAAAACAAGCAAATCAAAATGCCAAATAATAATACTAAAAACCAGACATATCTGTCATTACTTTGAATACTAACTTAAAGTACACTTTAGACTCATACGCATTTTGATTATCAAATAAAGCTTAGGAGCTGGAGAGATGTGTCCATAGCTAAACACATTTGTTGCTTTTGCAGAGAACCTGGGTTTGGTTTTCAATATCCAGATGGTGACTCACAACCAGCTATAATTTCAGTTCAAGGGGATCCAATGCTCTCTCTTCTGGCTTCCTCAGGCACCAGTCATTCACATATGCACACAAACACAGGCAGGCAAACACTCATACATATGTAATAAAAATAAATAAATATATTTTTTAATTGAACGGTGTCCCCCCCAGACTATATTCTGATCATGTTCCCTCAGCCAACTCCTCCAGATCCTCCCGACCTCCCTGCCCAGATCCACTTGCTTTTTCCTCTCTCTCTGACTAGAAAACAAATGAGCACATAAAAATAAAAGTAAAAAATAGACTAGAATAAAGCAAAACAAATGGGAAAAAAAGCACAAAATAAATACATAGATGTTGACACTCTGAGCTCCCATGTAAAACACAAGATCAGTCAGAAAATATAACATGTAAACAAAAGACCTGTAAGGTTTTTTTTAAAAAGAAAGGAAGGAAGGAAGGAAGGAAGGAAGGAAGGAAGGAAGGAAGGAAGGAAGGAAGGAAGGAAGGAAGGAAGGAAGGAAGGAAGGAAAAGAAAGAAGAAATTCCTGATAAGGCATTACAGACAAAAGCTCCAAAACACCAGTGAGTTAATTTTGTGATGGGCCTGGGGCTTTCCCTCAAGTGTGATTTGTATACCTGGTAAGACTCCATTGGACAACATGTATTTTTTTCTTTGCAAGTAGTTGTTCATTGACACAGCTCCTGGGCTGGGCTGGGCTGGGGCCTCTACCCACTTCTCTTCTGGGCATGGGAATCCCATCTGGCCCAGAACCATGCAGGCCCTGTGCATGCTGCCACAGTGAGTTCATATGTGCACCAACTCTGTTGTGTCTAGAAGGCCCTGTCTCCTTGGTGTCAGATATTCAAAGAATGTGGAGCAAGATAGCTAAGTGCATAGAGATAGTCTCTGCCAAGCCCGACAGTGTGAGTTCAGTCTACAGAATCCACTGGTGAGGGGGGTGATCCAACACCCTCAACATTCCTCTTACCTCCAGTAGAGTGTAGTGACACACACATGCCCATACTCACAGGCATTCTCTCTCTCTCTCCCCTACAAACACACACACATAACAATATGTACACTCACACATACTCGCCCACATGTACTCACACACACTTACATATTACATACTCACATGCATACACACACACACTCACACAATACATGCACACACTCACACACATTCACCCGCATGAACACTCATACACAATACACATACCCCCCACCACCATACACACAATACCAAGTGTATCCAAGTATTGCTGCGGTCATCATCAGGTTGCCTTATGCCTAATCCTATTGAAATACCATATGAGAACAAAACGTGATTTATCACTCAGTTGTCAGAGACCCAGGGCAAAGCAACAGCAGCAGCTCACCCGGCATCCCAAGGAAGGACTGTGGTCAGTCTCAGGGTCATTGCTGGCTACTTAATCATGCGTTTCATGAAAATACACAGCAGCTCAGAGACTTTGCGGTTCTTTCCTCTTTTCCTTTGTCCAACTCATTCTCCACAGAGGAAATATTATGGAAATATTTTACTGTGTTGTAAGTTTGCTAAAATAATACCCATCTGGTCTTGCTTTTTTTAGCACATTTTTTTTTATTGTGTGTGTGCACATGCACATAGACACTTGCAACAGTGCACATGTGGAGGTCAGAGGTCAACCTTCAGGTCTTAATTCTCTTCTCTACTGTGTATGTCCTGGGCATCAAACCCAAGTCAGAAGGTTTAGCAGAAGGTCTGTTACACACTGAGCCATTTCGCCAGCCCTCCTTTGTCTTTTGCATCTGTCTAGGTGACCCTAAGACATTCATGTCTGTGGTACCTTCTTCAGGTGCCTATCAGACAGTCCTTTCTCTACAAGGTAGACCGTGAGTCATAGACACAGCAAACCCACCCTTGGCACATCTGAAAGCGAGGCACGGGCACATTTTACTCTACGGTTGTATTTTCACAGTCCATTCTGCAAAGTTCACTTTAGAGGACAATTAATCCTTCCCTCCCATAGCCTCCAGGCTGCCAGAGTACAGGTGGTCAGGTCTCCCGAAGAGCTTGCCACACTGAAGCTTGAAAGTAGTGTAGGAGTCAAGAGTCCAAGCCAGCCTTCTGCCCACCCCTGTTCTCATTGGAAGCTAACTCTCCTGCCTTTATCTGTCAGATGATGAGGTGACAGACATACATCACAGCACTAGGAAACAGTGAAGATTTTTAAGGTATTTATTTTGGGTAAAGGAAAGGGTTGGGGGAATATGTGCCACAGCATACACATAGAGTAAGTTCTCTTTTTTGATTATTTGTGACCAGGGTCTAATTCAGCTCGGCAGGCTTGGCAGCATGCCCTTTCCCAATGAGCAGTCTTGCTCACCCAAAAATGAGGTTCTTAAAACTCTAAATTCCAGGCTCACAAGATGATGAGAGAGTAAAGGCTCTTGTGAAAACCTGATTATCTGAGCTTGAGGACCAGAGCCCGCGATAGAAGTGAGAACTAACTCCTGATTGCTGTCCTTTGAACGCTATGGGAACACCACGGCAGGCATCCCATCTCCCCCATACCACAGACACAACAATGTAGATTCCTGTTGGGGGGCTTCTTGGTCAGTGAACACTAGTCTCTGTTTGGGATGCTAGACAATTCTTCCTTGGCTGTTGGTAGTGGCCTCACAACAACACGAGCAGGTTCAGTGCCACTCAACCATGCACATCGCCATGGTTACAATGGGAAAGTTTATGTTACACATGCTTCCACGTGATTAAAATATCTGCCTTTCTGCCTGGCACTAAGTTAGTGCTGTGGAATGATAGCTTGCTTTTTATTCCCTCAATATTTACTTAATTCTCTTTCCTTCTTCATTTTGTATTATTTTCAATAGTTAATACATCTGCATCATCCAAAACTGAAAACATTATTTAGATTTTATCTACTCATTTTATGTATGTCTGTATGTGACTATGCCTGAGTGCATGTATGTGCACCACATACATGCAGGAGCTTGCAGAGGTTAAAAAAGAGAGAGAGAAGACATCGGACCCCTTGGAACTGGAGTTACAGACAGTTGTGAGCACTATGTGCTGGGAGCTGCACATGGATCCCCTGCAAGAGCAGCAAGTGCTCCTAACCTCAGAGCTATGTCTCCAGCCCCCAAAACTTAAATATATATATATATATGATGACAAGACTCTTCCACAAGTTGTGATCAATAGCTAATCAGCTCTCTCGGAAGGAAATCAATATACTCAATATTTACATATACTGATATTTTGTGAGTATTCTAGCAAATATCTTTTACGTATGTCTTACTTTTGCCCTAATATTTAGCATGTTCCTTTTAATACTCCTTATTTTGCTTTAATTTTTTTCTTGTATTACAGTTGCTTATTTATTGTGTGTGTGTGTATGTGTGTGCGTGTGCATGCATGTGGGCTTACTTGTGCCATGGCTTGCTCACAGAAGTCAGAGGAAAAAGAGTGGGAGTGGGTTTTTCCTTTCTAACATGCGACTCCTAGGGACTGGATCCCACTTGTCAGGCTTGGTAGTGTCTGATTTTACCTGTTGAGTCACCTCATCTGCCCACCTTTTCTCTCTTTATAATTTATTTTTTCAGGACGGTTTCGCTATGCAACCCTGAATGTTGCTTTGTAGACCAGTTTGGCCTCAAACTCAGAAATCCACCTGCCTCTGCCTCTTGAGTACTGGGGTTAAAGCCATGTACCACCATATACCCGATGGCACTTTTCTTTTTAATTTGTATTTGGTGTGGGGTGAGATAGGTGTCAGAAAGCATCAGTTGCCCTCTGTAAACTTCTGGCCCTTCTGCCTTTACTTCCCAGGTGCTACACGTATACAAATGTTCACTACCACACCCCGTTTATGTGGTGCTGAAGATCTAACCCAGAGCTACACTTGCTAGGCAAGCAGTCTGCCGACTGAGATATAGCTCCATTCTCTCTTTTGCATTTTCACTGCTAATTTAGGACTCCTAAGAGCACTTTGCTTATGACATTCTCTTCTAAGAGTACACACAGGAAATTATATACAGTTACCCCTCCATATCCACGTGTTTGGTATACACAGATTCAGTCAACCTGCCCCTGGGGTGGGGGAGATGGCGCAGTAGTTTAAAGAACTTGCTCATCTTCCAGAGGGACTGAGTTTGGTTCCCAGCATTCACAGTGGAACAACAGCTCACAGCTGCCTCTAACACAAACTCCAGCAGATTCAACACCATTTTCTGGCTTCTACAAGTAGGCACACACACGTCGTATGCACATATAGACTCACATAAATAAGAAGAAATACAAACCTTTAGAAAAATGTATCTGTATTGAACCTATACAGACACTTTTCTTTTATTATTCTCTACAGTAAGCAACTCTGCATACCTTGTAAATAGAAATGCTCTAAATATGGCAACATATAGGGAGGATGGGTATAGTAATAGGGTGGGAACTGTGCCATCTCATCACGTAAGAGATGTGAGCGTTCATAAATGTGAATATCAGTGATGATCATAGAACTGATTCCCATGGAGACCAATGACTACAGGTGTTACAGCTCCCAGAGTGAAAGGTATCCTGACTTGTTGTGAAGTCAGGCTATACATGAGGCTAGAGTACGATGGGAAGATGATCTCCCTGTAGGATGTGGCAATCCTTCTTCTCTCGGAGAGTGCTATTACAACTGTCAATCTCCACTGAGGAATTTCCCAGCAGCATACCTGTTTCTTCTCCTGCTCTGCTCCCCTAAGGGAACGTCCCAGCAGAGCCCTGCTGCTTCTTTCGGGCCAGATGTGTTACTTCTTCTGCTTTGCTCTGATAAAGGGGAAATCCCGGTAGAAATGTAGCAACCTCCTCTGGCTCTGCAACAAGTTGTTGCTTATTCTTCTTGCTCAGCCGGCTTTTGGAATGTCCCCGCAAAGAGTCTGCTCTGCGTTGGTGAAAAAAAGATCTTCGTCCAAAGCTCTTTTTCTAAGAAAGAGTTTTACTTGGGAAGGAGGAATTTAGGAGAGTGGCTGCCTCTGCCAAGATGGAGAAGGACACTTAGAAGTGAGCAGGCAGAGAGGCTTATATGGGGCTACATAGGGGCAGAGTTTTTCCAGGGAGATTTTCTGCTCAGGGATTGGTTTCTTGTTCGGGTGGTCAGGGGCAGAGTTGGCTCCAGTTTCAGGACCAAACTGTGTTTCGTTCATGGACCCTTTTTAGCCTTTTTGCTCTAATTTCAGGACCAGGGCACATTTCTTTAACTGACTCTAGTTCCAGGACCAAAGTGTGTTTCTTTAGCTCTGGTTTCTGGGTCAGGGTGGTTTTTTTTGGTTCTAGTTTTAGGGCTCAAGTGTTTCTTTTACTGGTTCTGGGTTCAGAGCAAGGGTGCTAGATTCTGTGCTCGGGATTGGTTGATTTCCCGATCAAGGATTGGTTGGTTTTCCCGCTCAGGGATTGGTTGGTTTCATGTTAGTTGGTCAGAGGCAGAGTTGGCTCGGCTTTCGGCTTTCAAGGCCAAACTGTGGGGTTTTCACTGGCCGGGTTTAGCCTCATGGCTCTAGTTTCAGGGCCAGGGCATATTTGTATTACTGGGTCATGTTTTAGAGCCACAGTGGACTTCTTTGGCTGGCTCTTTTACCCTACAACAACTATGCTTGAAGTCTGTGGAGAAACATAGACATTTGTCAGTTTTGGAAGTAAGTAAAACTGTATTTTATTAAAATCAGCTGAGTTGGGGGCTAATGAGCAAGCTCAGTGGTCAAAAGCACCTGTTGCTTTTGCAGAAGATAAGGGTTCTGTTCTAGCACCAACATAGTGGCTCACAACTGCCTGTAACTCCAGTTTCAGGGCCTCTGTTGCCATCTTCTGGCGTGCCTAGGCACGTGCACACATGTAGTACACATACATACACTCAGGTGCACATACACGTTTTTTAGGAAATATTAGCAAATCAGAGAGCATGCTGATCATGTAGTAACTGCTGATATCAAATGCACAAATCGGAATCAAAGACAGGACATCCCCATCATATTACAGATGCCCGAGATGAATGCACATTTGTTTCTCAAGTGAGGCAGTGGGAAAGGATCAACTCTGTTTGCTTGATGATTCCTTCAGGTGGACGATGCTGAGGAGCCTGAGAAAGCAGGAGAGAATAAGGTGCCCAGTAAGTTCCAGTCCGTGGGAGTACAAGTAGAAGAAGACAGGTGGTAAGTTCTCACTTCCTGTCTGGGTGTCCGCCAGGCTGGTAAAGTACTCATCCCATGATCCCTGCACTTGCTTTCCTTGAGCATCAGTCAACCCTAGATGCCCTTCTCCTGTAAAGTAATCTTGGAGAGCACACCATTTGGGCTTTGGCTAAAACAGTATCTGAAGAGTGTCATACCACAGCCATTTTATATTCATTTTATTTATCGTTATTGTTGTTCTTATTATATTTTTGTTGTTAAGACAGAGTTGTACCGTGTATCCCTGTCTGACCTGGAACTCTAAACCAAGCTGGCCTCAAATTCACAAAGATTGGTCTGCCTCTGTCTTCTGAGTGCTGGGATTAAAGGTGTGCACCACCATGCCCAGCCATGTGATCTTATTTAAATTGTGTATTTGTCTGTGTGGGTATGTGCTTGGGAGTACAGGTATACCTTCACACACAACACACACAAATAAACATTTAAAAAAAATATGTTTTTACATATACAAGGCCCAGCTTTATGTCACTGATGTTTAAAGCAAACTTACTGTAGAATCTTTGTATCCAGAGGTAGGAAATTTAGAGTTTCGCAATATCACAGAATCCCATTGCTGGAACAGACTACTGATGACAGTATTTTTATTTTATAAATAGATTTTATGATCCCATGAGCTCAGATACCCTATTGTTGCAGCACCAAGATTAAACAGTGTGGGGAACCCAGTTTTGGTTTTCAAAACCCACAACCCTTGGTTCACCATTGCCTGAAACTCCAGCTCTATAGAGCCAACACATCTGGGCTCTGAGTGTAGGTGTGTGCTCTCTTTGGAGCATGTCAACGCACAAGCGCATGCACTCACACACACACACACACACACACACACAAAATTAAAATATAATCATTTTTAAAGCAATATAGCTATGTCCTTCCTCTACTGCTTGTATCTAACCCCTGCCTGATATTAGCCTGAAGGACTTTGAACATAATGAACTACACACCTGTGTGCTTGGCTTAGTTCAGTGTAAAAGGAGATGGTAGTTTTCAATTTAGCATTACAGGACCTGGGAAGTCACTAATGTACCTCCTAATAAGTAAAAATCTAAATAAACCAAAAAATCACCTCCTTGAGGCTGGAGAGATGTCTCAGCAGTTAAGAGCATTGGCTGCTCCTCTAGAAGACCTGGGTTCAATTTCCAGCATCCACAACTCACAACTGTCTAGACAGATCCAGTTCCAGGATCCATAACACCAGCCATGCATGTGGTGAAGGCGAAATACACATAAAATAAATACAACTAAAAAACAAACAAACAAATAAAAACATCCTAAATCTAAAGAAGTAAAGTCATGTGGTAAAGCATGACCCTGCCACCTGCTGCCTCTACATGCATGTGCACACCCTGGGTTAGAAAAACTGAAGACAGTAACAAACACAATCCCAAGGATGGGACGGAAGACAAGCCCACAAGCCTAAACTAGTCCTGTGGTGGGAAAACCCAATTGTCACCAATTCCTACCACCTCAGGGGAAAAAAAAAAAAAAAAAAAAACTGTGCAGGGGAACTTAGGACACCTATGTACTTGATATATTTCACCTCCAGGAACATTCCTGGGTCTACATAGTGAACAGAGGGACAATCCCATGTTGGTGTCAGGAAGCGGAAAGGAAAGGAAGGAAACACTTTTAAACTGGGCATGCACTCAGTAGAAACTATGTCATCAGGGCTTTTCCCCACTGGAGTTTCAGCTTACCCGGGGAAGGGAGATTCTCCTCAGCTTCACATGTAGGCGAAGGGATATGCCCAGCCCCACATCACCACCATCCCCCAATTCCAAATAAAAAAGAGAAATAACTTGAGGCGCTCCGGTGAAGTTCACAGCCCAGGGGACGGGTCATAAAGAGGATGAGACCATCTCAGTGCTAGAGGACACACCTCTCTGCCACACACCTTCCCGCAGCTGACTCGGGATCCGGTTACCATGGTTCCTTTATATCATACACCTTGTCCACTAGTCAAAATGTGGTAAAGCACCCAAGTAATTAAAGACATGGTGTTAAAGTAGCGGGAAAGCTTACAAATGAGGGTCAGGTGACATGATGTTGGACTGTTTTTGTTATTGTCTTCGTTTTTTGAGACAGGGTTTCTCCTTAGCTTTTGAAGCCTGTCCTAGAACTCCTGCTATAGACCAGGCTGGCCTTGAACTCACAGAGATCCACCTATCTCTGCCTCTCAAAAGCTGAGATTAAAGGCATGTACCACATCTGCCAGGCAAGGATGTTGGACGATTACAAGACTAGTAATTTTTTTAAAAAATACGATTAAGATGCTCAGGGCTGAAATGGAAGGAGATTCCAAGTAAAACAATGAATATAAACAGAAAGGGGGGATTACAAGGAAATGTCAAAAGTAAATGCTAAAAACTGAACAATTGTGTAACAAAAATGAAGGCTGTTAGCTGAAGGCATAAGTTGGGGTCAGTCTGTACTCTCAGCGTGTACAGGACCCTGTGTTCAGTCATGAGCACCAAAACCCCAGAGCCACACAGAGATTTTAATGGCATCAGTAGTAAGTCTCAGAGCTTGAGGTTACAATCATCTCTGTTGTTGAGTTTAAAGATGATAGTAGAAATCTACAAAACACGAGCAAAGAGACAGAAAGGCTAAGAACACAGACCAGACTTTCTGATTACAACAAGACACCCCAAAGCATAACAAATATAAAAGGGGACAGCAGGAGAAGGGAACAGAAATGGCATTTGAAGCAAGACCAACTAAGAAACTGTCCCAAAGTGCTGTCAGACATCAAACTGCAGATCCAGCAATCACCAAGAATGTCAGAGGAGAGTCGGAATTGAGGGATCACGGTGGGAGAGAAAACACCACCAACTCAGACTTCTGCACTCTATGAAACATCTCATAAAGTTAAGTCAGGCCAACTCACACAAGCCGTTAATAATCCCAGCTACCTGGAGG
This sequence comes from Phyllotis vaccarum, assembly GCA_033318265.1. Lineage (NCBI taxonomy): Eukaryota > Metazoa > Chordata > Mammalia > Rodentia > Cricetidae > Phyllotis > Phyllotis vaccarum. Next base: position 56,886,497 of record JARWLC010000018.1, read on the forward strand.
TCTGATTCATATAGATGGTAAATTAAAGGCATGCCTGGGCCACCAGGTAAGTTCAAGGCCAGTGTAGACAGGCTTTTGGGAGCCTATGTCACGAGAGTACGTACCTTTAATTCCAGCATTCAGGACCTAGAGACAGCTGAATCTGAATGAGTTTGAGGCCAGCCTGATCAACCTACATAGGCAGTTCTAAGCCAGCTAAGGTCACATAGTGGGTCCCTGCCTCTCCCCCTCCCTACCACTACAAATAAATAAAAGATGGCTCAATGGTTAAGGCCACTTGTTGCTCTTGCAGAGAATACAAGTTCAGTGATTAACACCCACGCGACAACCCACAAGTCTCTATTATAATTCCAATTCTAGAAGATCCAACACCCTCTTCTGACCTCCACTTGTTCCATAGACACACAGTGCACAGACATACATGCGGGCAAATAAAAGAAGTAAATCTATACAAAGTTAAATAAACTGAGGGAGAAAAGCCATAAAAGAACGCAGGAGCAGCTGTTAGGTTAAAACAGCAGACAATAGATCAATGAATGTTATCAGGGATAAAGAGAGGCATTACCAGGGACTAGAAAGATAAGATGCCTCCAAGGTTAAGGGTGCAAACTGCTCCCTCAGAGAAACTAGGTTTTGTTTGTAGCTCCCACATTACATAAATTATAGAAATTTTCTCCTATCTTTTCCAAATCCAAGTCATAAGAAAACTTCAAGTAAATATTTCTCATGAACATAGATATGAAAACCTTCAACAAAATATTAGGAAATTGATGACTGATGGTACACATGCCTTTTATCCCAGCACTCAGGAGGCAGAGGCAGTTGGATCTCTGTGAGTTCGAGGCCAGCCTGACCTACAGAGTGAGGTCCAGACCTACACAGAGAAACTCTGGGTCAAAAAATTGTATGTATAAAATTAGGAAATTGCATCAAACAATGTATAAGTGAACTCAGGATCAATTCTGATTTACCAGAGGAATGAGTCTGATTCAACCTTTGAAAACAACCAGTATGTAACCGTGCCCTAGAAAAGCAATTACATGATCACATCAGTATGTGTGCAAAGTTCCAAAATTCTAATACCTGTTCATCATAAAAGAAAATGAGAAGCCAAGAGGTAGCACATCAGGAAAAGATACTTTGCCACCAAGCCAACCTCAGACCCACATGGAAAGAACCAACTCCCAAAGTGTGTCCTTTGACCTCTACATGTACATTGCCGTACATGTATACACACGTATGTGTACACACTTATAAATACATGAAATTTTAAACGCTTTTTTCAAACTTCTTGGCAAACTAGGCACGGAGTAGAGTTTCTGTAACTCACAGAAAACCCACAGCTCATATCTTGGTTACCAGTGGAAAGCACAAGCTTTTGAATCACGAAGAAGGCAAAGATGTCTTCACTATTCCATTTTAACACTGCGACAAGGACATAGATATGGCGTAGGTTGAGGAAGAAGACAAAAGGTTCCTTTTGTTCGTAGATTACAAGGTCATGTGTGTAAAGAATTCAAAAGAACACATGTTAAAACACTTCTGGACTTTATGAGCAATGATAATGAATGTGTAGGATGAGAAGTTAATATCCAAAGGTGAGTCATTTTTCTACATGCCCACAGTGGAGACGTCGATTTGACACTAAAGACACAGTAACAGGGAGGAACATCACTTCTTGTTCTTCTAAAGGACATGAGCTGAATTCCCAGGACCCATTTCAGGCTACTTACAACCACCTGTAACCCCAGGATATCTGAGCCTCTCACATCCTCCAGCAACCGTGCTCATGTGTACATTCCCACACCCAGGCACACATATATACACATAACTGAATAATAGTAATGACATTTTAAATAAGTTTAGGCTTGTGATGCCAAGTGTGACAAATGAGGTTCAGGTTTCAGGACCCAGATGGTAGAAACCAAAACTGACTCATGATATGAACATACTGTGGTAAATACACATTTAATATATTTAAGAAAATAAAATTAAAAATTATTGTTATTTATGTTAGCACCCCCCCCCAAAAAAAAACCCAGATAGATCTAAAACAAATAAGAAATCTATGGGAGAAAACTACAAATCTCTGATAAAACATACCAAAGATAAATAAATAATCTATGGATAAGAAGACTGTTATTGTTAAAATGTCAGTTCTTCCCAAATTCCTTTGTAGATGGAACCCAGATATGTCAACATCACAATGAATTCTTCTTTGTGTATCAAAAAACCAATGGCAGAGTTTAAGTGGAAGACAAAACATCCAGAATGTCCATCTCAGCCAGAGTCAGTGAACAAAGCAGAGACTAACTCTGCCTTCAGAACTCCAGTAACCAGAGCATGGAAGTACAGGAGAGAGAGACAGAGAGAGAGAGAGAGACCAGTGGGGCAGAAGAGCGATTCCAGAAAGAGACAGATGTGAATACAGTCAGCCAATCTTCGCACAGAAAGCAGAGTGAGAAAGAATGACGGACCGTTAAACAAAGTGTGCAGGGTCTGCTGGACACACTGGACACACGGACATGCAGGGGAGTGTAATCTAGACACAGGTCTCATGGCCTTTATACAGACTAACTCAAAACTGCTTACAGCTTTAAATGAAAAATAGAGAATTTCTACACTGAGCTAGCAAGATGTCTCAGTGCATAAAGACACTTGGCACCAAACCTTGACCTGAGTTTAATCCCCGGAACCCACTTGGTAGAAGGAAAGAACCAAGTCGTGGAAGTTGCCTTCCGATCTTCACAAGTGTCCTGTTTTACACACACACACACACACCTGGAGAAAGTTCAATGAAAGGCATAGTCTGCTTTTACCAAGAACTGGAGTTCAGTTCCCAGCACCCAGAATGTGTCTAACAACTCCCTGTAACTCCAATTCCACGGGTATCTGACACCCTCTTTTGGCCTCTGTGGGTACTGCATACATGTGGTTCACATATGAAACATTGAAACACATTTAAAAACAAAATAAGCTATAAAAAAAAAAAATTTGACGTGCACAAGGCTGAGTTGTAACTCTACTCTATAGCACTTAACTAGAATCCATGAGGCTCTAGGTTCAGTCCCCAGCACTGCCAAGACAGACAAGAGACCTGACAGATGTACCCTAATGATAGTATCACTGCCCTCCTGTCAGAGAGGCTGATCCATGTCCCAAATTCTGACAGCACAGAGTAGTGAGGATGTGCCATAATCTGTGGGTGGGAAAAGAAAACCTTTAGCTAAGTAAGACAACAGTTTGGCAGTTTCTTGTGAAACTGTGCTCTTAGAATATAGTAGAGAAGCAGTTATGCCCATTGCTGTATGATAAAGATGTATTTGCATTCACACTGTGTGGACGTGTAGCAACCGTAGTTGTTAACACCCACACTTGGAAGCAGACAAGACGTTTTTTAATGAATGAATGGATAAAGTGGAGCACATCTGGGTAAGGAGATAATATCTGGAACTTCTAAAAAAAAGTCCAGACAGTGTGGTGGATGCCTTAAGCCCCAGCACTTAGGAGGCAGAACAGGAGGTTCGAGGCTAGCCTGGTCTATGCAGTAAGCTCCAGGTCAGCCAGGGCTACAGAGTGAGATCCTTGTCTTGAAATTAAAGCTGTTAAGGAGCTGGAACGATGAACAGCTCAGCGGTTAAGAGTACTTTCTCTGCAGTAAGGACTGGTGTTCAGGTTCCAGCACCCATACAGCGAGTCTCGGGTCTCCACAAATGCCGGTCACCCCAGCCAGCCCTGAATGGAGACAGGAGGATCCCAAAGGCTCTTGATGCTTAAGCCTACCTGAGGAAACAAAACCCCAAAGTTCAGGGAGACCTTTCCTCAAAGGGATAGATGGAGCGTGACAAGAGAGGAGAGGAGGACCAGATGCTCTCTCTCTGCAGACGTGCACTCGTAGGCACAAGCACACAATAAATAAATACATAATAAAATTCTTAAAACAAGGGCTAGAGAGATGGCTCAGCACTGGGGTACACTGGCCCCTTCTCTACAGGACGTGGGCTCAATTCCCAGCAACCATGTGGCAACACATGGCTGTCTGTAACTCCAGTTCCAAGGAATGCCTGGCACCAAGTATGCATGGCACATGTAGGTAAAATATCCACACACATAAAATACATAAATCTTTTTTTAAAAAAAATCTTAAAACATTCAGAAAAATTATTGTACAGCATAGGCAAAAGCAAACAAAAACACACAGGAAACCACAGCACCAGAACAAGCCAGTCTAAACAGACCACATACCGTATAATTGTATTTAGCATTAAAGAGAACAGAAAACTAGAAACAGAAATGATTAGTGGTTGCCAAGGGTTTGGGGGTGGTGGGGGTAAGAGGGGTGATTAGAGGAACACAGAGAATTTTGGAGGTTTCCAACTCCTCTGTAGGAAACTGGTTAGAGGTAACACCCACCTGAAACTCACAGGTAAAGAGCTGTAGGAAACTTCATACAGGTTAAAGTACATTTATCAAAAAACAGTAGAATGTACAACAGGTACCTAGATTGAACTCTGGCTGGTCACACAGACCTTTAATCCCAGGATTTGAGAGGTTAAGAGAACTCTCAAGGCCAACCTCAGCTACACCAATGCCAGCCTGAGCTAAATGAGACCCTGTCTCAAAAGGGAGGTGGGGCAGAGTGTGAAACAGTCAACCAAAGCAAGTAAACCCTGATGATGAACACCATCATCCTTTGGTAGTACGGAAGTGCCAGATGCACCAAATACAATCTTCCGATGGGGGATTTTTGATAAGGGTGCTATGTATCTAAATGAAGAGGGGGTTCATGGGAACTCTACATTTTATAGAATTTGCTATGAACTTCAAACCATTCCCAAAAGCTTACACTTATTAATTGTGAAAGAGAGGATAGATAGATAGATAGATAGATAGATAGATAGATAGATAGATGATAGATAGGTAGGTAGGTAGACAGATAGATAGATAGATAGATAGATAGATAGATAGATAGATAGATAGATAGATAGATAGATAGAAGATATCAGTGGATGTCTCAGGGTGTGTCATTTGACTTGTGAAAACGTTCAGAGCAGTGCCTGGCATGCAGAATGCACTCCTCACTTTAGCTAGTACAGTGCCACATAAAATAGCTGTGGAGAGATGGTCCAGTTCATAAGGACACCCAGCCTCCAGCCTTTGGAAACAGCTCACTCCGAACGTTCTCCTCTGAACTGCACATGTAGACCTCTGGACACGCATGCACATATGAGCACAAACATTTTAAAGAAAGCAATAGTATAACTTCTTCAAAAACAAGAGGCTGGGGAGTTGGCCCACAGGTAAAGAGCCGGTTGTTCTTCCAAAGGACTCGGGTTCCGTTACCAGAATCAGCTCCCAATTGTCTGTGACTTCAGTTCCAGAGGGATCTGATGCCCTGCTCTGGCCTTCATGGTCGCCAGAGACACACATGATGCACAGACATACATGCAAGCAAAACGCCCATACACATGAAATAATAATGTTAAAAGGGGTCGTCAGTAGGTGGTGCATGCCTTGAATTCCCCCATTTTGAAGGGAGAGGCAAGTGGCTCTCCGTGAGTTCAAGGCCAGCCTGGTCGACAAAGTAAGTTCCAGGACGGACAGAGAAACCCTGTTACAGAAAAAGAAAAAAGAAGGGAAGGAAGGAGAGAGAGAGAAGATCATCTCAATCTTATATTTTTCTTCAAAAACTTCCCCCACAATCAAGCAGTCTGTCTTCCTAAGTAGATAAATCCCTGACACTCGTCCACCTATAAGAATGCTGGTCAGTGCCAGGCAATGAGGGGCCTTAATAGGGAAAGGCACTTGCCACACAAACCTGACAACCTGAGTTTCCTGAGACCAACCCAAGTAGAGGATCTGCCTTTTCTCACCTTAACAAGGCTATACAAACACACACACACACTTACAACTCACACATACATATACGTACACTCACAGCTACATACATACACATTCACATAGATACACCCATGTGCATACACTATTTTAAAAGATTTACTTTTGTATATGTATATATGGGGATTTGTGCACACGAGTACAAGTGTCCACAAAGACCAGAGCTATGGAACTGGAGCTGAAGTTGTGAGCCATCTGACTTGGATCTGGAAACTCAGGTCCTCTCTAAGACTATTATATTATGACCTCTCAACTGCTGAGCCTTCGTAAGATTTTTTTGAAAAGTTTTTAACAGTTCTGGACGTGATTGCGTACTCCTTGAATCCTAGAACTCTGGTGGATTGAGGCCAGCCTGGGCTACATAATGAGCTCCAGGACAGCCAAGTCTCTATATATAATGAGACCCTGTCTCAAAATACAAACAATTAAACATGTGAACAAATTAATGAATCCCCTAGAAGGGCTGACAATAATTTTAGTGCTTAACCTTGTGGAATATTTCTCGACAGGCTACTTTGTAGTTGGCGTTTCTGGGAAGTGAATAAGCATTTACCTCTGAAAGAAACCCATTGTCAGAGATGAAGGGGTTGCTTTCATTTTTCTCTTACAATTCTTTTTTTTATAATTTTGCTGGTAGCAGTTCATTCTGATACCCAAAGCAAAATTAGGCAGTTGAAATTTCTTCATGATGACTGGACACACACACACACACCAATTACATAGTGTTAATGAGGAGCCAGCTGTTTTCACACTGAATATCTGATAATAATCCAGGCTTCCTTCCCCAAACAGACTCATGGATAAGGAACAGCAACCTCACAAAAAGTGAGAAAAGAAAGAAAATAGAGCCAGAAGAAAGAATAAATAAATAAATATGTAAGAGGCCAGGAGACTCCTAGGCTTTTTGAATAGTCACAGTTCAGATAAGAACCAGCCTTAAAAAAAACCCACCTGGTCAGCTGTTTACTGAGCAGGAGATTTCAGAATTCTGGATTCAAACAAATCAGTTCATAAGGTACACAAACTAGGCAGAGATCTACTCAAGAAGAGGCAAAGGCATGGAACATCCCGGAGTTTGTGGGCAGCTGGGACATCCCCGGAATATCATGGATAGCGGGTGTACCCCCTTTTAAGGTCTCATCTCAGCAGGGACCGTGCACAGAGGTCAGCTCTCTATACTCCTGAGTCCTTTTGCAAGGGGACTGTTCTCTTAAATCAAACTCATCACCTTTGTCAATATCAGCTGTCCCCAGTTTCTGCTCCGCTCTGCGGGCCCAGCTAGCAAGGGGACAGGATCCAAGGGGTACATATTTGCTGACATGAAGGCAGTATCCTACGGAAAGCAAGCAGACACCACAATGCCTCCTCCACAGCCCTGGGTGCAAAGGCCTCCTACGGCTGCCCCATCCTTTCCACTGCTCTCAGGAATTCCTATGAAGTCTTCTAGGCTTTCAAGCTGATAATTAACAACTCCAGGAAAGTAATCCTTTCTGTTGACAAAGGTGAGAAAGCCCGAGGTTTCCAGGGGGCCCCCTTTCCCTAATAAGGATTGTATTAGCCCAGTGACTTTAAACAGGTCTTTGTTACATGACCCACTGGTGATTCTAAGCCCAGCAGTGGACACAAAGAAGGAGGTGATTACTGCCTTCACGATAAAAGGACTATGCAGATTTACTCAGAGGCCAAGATAGAGTGATGTGGTAACAGTTTATAACTCATGGGCTTCAGAGCAATTAGAAAAACAAAAACCACCTGAGTCTGTATCAGCCTGTGTCTCTTCTCCTTACAGTCTTTTAAAATAAGGGTTGTGTACTATTGAATAATTCGGTTAATACTAAAGAAAGTAGGGCTAGAAGATGCATTGGCAATTGGCGTGGATTTGATTCCCAGCAACCACATGGGAGCTCACAACTGTTGTAACTACAGTCCCAGGGGATCTGACACCCTCTGAAGACATCAAACACACACAGTACGCGGACACACATGTAGGTATAGCACCCATCACATAAAATAATAAAATGAAAAAGGGAGAAGATGAACAGATGAACGCCACAACACGAGTTTTCTCTCTGTTCTTAAAGACCCATGCCAGAGCAGGGCAGTGGTGGCACAGCCTTTAACGGCAGCGCTCGGGAAACAGAAACAGGTAGATCTGTGTGAGTTTGAGGCCAGAGCAAGTTCCAGGACAGGCTCCAAAGCTACAGAGCAACTTCGTCTCAAACAAACAAATAAACAAAAAACCCATGCTAAATAATAGCTCAGCACCAGGGACTAAACCTGAGGCCCTGAGTTTGATCCCAGGGACCTATATGGTAGAAAGCAAGAACCAAGGTCCATAAATTGTCCTCTGACCTCCATACACATGCTGGGTATATGTACACTCCCCACACATTTGAACATATACACATACAAAATAAGTAAATATTTTTATAAAACGTAAAGTAACAACTTGCTAGCTGTGAAGGAACACGCCTCTGATCCCAGCACTCCAGAGGCAGAGGCAAGAGGATCTCTGTGAGGTCCGGCTGGTCTACATAGTGAGCTCAAAGACAGCGGGGAGTCCATTAAACTATCTCGAAGAAGAAAAAGGAAATTTTCTGTGTTTAGTTGAGGAAGCGCTAAGGCTTGGTGCTGCCATTCTTTTCCCGTCTGTCTCCTTGGTGGATGTGCAGTGATATCTCTTTAGAGCTTTTAATTTCTCTAGTGAATGATAACATTATATTTTCATGTGTCTACTGGACAATTGTATTTCTCTTTGGAGAGTATCTATTCAAGTCCTTTGCCTTTTTATATAAATTGGGTTCTTTGTTCTTTCATTAATTGATGTTTTTTAAATTATTTACATATTCTTCAACCAGATCTTTATCAAATTTAAAATGTATTCTTTCCCCACATTTTATGAGCTGGTTTCCCATTCTCTTCTTAGGGTCATTTGAGGCACCAGAATTTTTAATTTTGAAAAAGTCCAGTTTATATCTTTATATTGTTGCTTATATTCATTACCAAGGGGCTGGAGAGATGGACCTGGGACCCGATTCAATTACCAACAGCCACATTGCAGCTCACAACCATTTTTAATGCTAGTCCCAGGAGATCCTAGGGCCTTCTCTGGCCTCCCTGGGCACTGGGTATGAATGTGGTACACAGACAAATGTACAGAAGACTATTATAGCCTTCCATCTTAATTTAACCTTTGATTCATTTTGAGCTAATTTTTTTTTTAAATATGAGATGAGGTAAAGAGGCAAAATTACTCTTTTTTATGTGACTGTCCAACTAACTGGCATTAACTGGTTTGTATATTTATTGGAGGGAAAGCAAAGAGATTGCTCAGCAGTAAAGAGCACATGCAGTTCTTATAAGGGACACAGGCACCCATGTGGCAACTTTATCTGTGACTCCAGTTCCAGATGTGACACCATCTTCCTGGTACTTCTTTGCACATACATACAGGCAGGCATTTACATATACACATTAAATAAAAGTAAATAACATATTTTTAATTAATTAAATAAAAGTATTTATTTGTTTGTGGGAGAATAGGGTCTCACTATGTAGAGCTGGCTGTCCTGAAACTCACTTTGTAAATAGACAGGTCTTGAACTCACAGAGATCCTCCTGCTTCTGACTTCTGAGTGCTGGTATTAAAGGCCTGTGCCATGGAACCACCTGATTTTTTTTAATTGTAATTTAACATGGGCAGTATTGGTATACACACATCATCAGTCTCAGCATTGGGAGGCAGAGCCAGTCGGATCTCTGTGAGTTTGAGGCCAGCCTGTCTACAGGGTGAGTTCCAGGACAGCCAAGAACTACACAGAGAAACTTTGCCTCAATAAACAAACAAACAAATAAGCAAGTTACATGTCTCCAACATATAATGCCCTAAGAAAAAACCCAGAAAAGAAGAATAAAATCAGAATAAAAACCCAACAGGACAAACATTAAATCCTGTAGCTCTATGTCTAAAACAAGCTGACAGGATGTGAACACCAGTGCGGCTTAAGCAGCCCCACCTCTGTGGCCTTTTCATCTACAGGTCACATGGTCTCTCTCTGTGACCATTGCAACGTTGGGTTGTGCCTAGGTGGCTGTGCATGGTGAAATAACTCCTTAATAAACCACATCTGGCAGCTCTGTGCAAACAGGGTTTGATGGAGGCATTTTCTTCTCAAGGAAGAACTTTTCAAATGACTACATTTTTCTACTCTTGAATCCGCCATGGGTGAGATCTGATCAATTCTTGGCATGTCCTCCAGGACATCTCTCTTATCACCCCAATGCAAAAGCATCTGGCTTCTTTTTAGTGACACCAGACTTCAGAAATCAAAGACTTGTTTTGTTGAGATAAGGTCTTCCTCTCTAGCCCTGAACTTGTGGCTAATGAGTGGCCTTGAACTTGTGATGGTCTTCCCACCTCCCTACATGTCCCAGGAAGGGGGTCACAAGCATGAGCCACTAATCTTCTGCGTCTCCACAAAGAGTTAGGACAAGGAAAAAATATAGACCAGTTCTCTGCCAGAGTATAACAGGAAGAGCTTCTAGTCTGGTTCCCAATAGCTCCAGGACCAGAGACATGGCTCAGTTGTTAAGAGCATTGGCTGCTCTTCCAGAGATCCTGAGTTCAATTCCCAGCAACCACATGGTGGTTTAAAACCATCTGTAATGATACATAGTGCCCTCTTCTGGCCTGCATTGCATCCATATACTATATACATAATAAATACATCTTAAAAAAAAAAAAAAAAAAGAATCTTAGTTCCCATCTGAAACATCAAGACATAACGTTGACCATCTACATTTCTATCAACAGTCTGGTCTTCTGAATTTTTACCAGAATCTCCTGTTGGACTCCTCTAGGCTGTAAGTCCATACTCTTCCTTCAAGCCAGTTTCAAAGTCTTAAGAACTACATGGTCAGATTTTAATCATCATGGTGACCCCACTTCTGGAACCAATTTTCTGCATTACTTATGTCTACCAGAGAATAGGTTCCGTGATATTCTGTATGGTGTTAGGGGAGTCAGTTCATGGCTTCTTGGTCCCATGTGCTTAGGCACTGTCTAATTCCATCATTGTCGTGGGAATGTGTATGAGGTTCTTCAACTCATGACAGAAAAGAATCAGAGAATGAAGGAAACCAAAGTTGCCCCCAGTGACCTTGCTCCTCTAGCAAGGCCCTACCGTGCCTAGAGTTTCCATCATCCTAAAGTAGCTCCACCTACCCCAGGGATCAGGCATCCAATGCAGGGTCAAACTGTGACCCTTGTTTAACAGTGAATGCTTGATGAATTTAGGATGTAAGTACTCATGTTAAGGGAAAGCCAAGATCCTTTCCTGTGTGTTGATGGATGGAGAATTGGTACAGAGAGACACTTTGACTTGCCAAAAAAAAAAAAAAAACCCAAAATCTTCTCTTCTCTGCTTGACCTCCCACTTACAGAGGCTTCTTCCCTATTCTGCCACACTACTGACTATAAACCAGGAAGATGTCCCAGTATTAAAATGATGTCCTGGTATTAAAATGTGCTTGAGAGCTGGATACGGTCATTGTTCAGCTCTCACAGGGGAACTATGAGTTTGAGAACAGCTTGAACTACATCATCAGATACTGTTTCAAAACAAAAGATCTGCTCACAAATGACTGCTGCTGTTCCAGCAGATCTTCAAATACAGACTGACTCACAGGCATTGAAGAAAACGCTGGCCTCCTGCGATGGGAACCTCTCCCCAGCTCCAGAAACAAAGGCTTCGGGGAACAGAATTCTTTTTCTTTGTTGTTAGTTTTTGATTTAATGAGACGGGGTTTTTCTGTGTAGCTCTGGCTGTCCTAGAACTCACTCTGCAGTTCAGGCTGGCCTTGAAAACTCAGAGATCTACCTGCCTCTACCTCTTGAGTGCTAGGATTAAAGATGTGTATCACCATCACTGAGTTTGAGAACAGAATTCTTATACTTTTTGTTTCCTATCAAAATTGCCTTCATTTCCATCAGCATTTCCGAAGTAACCTAGTTATGAGTTTCAACAACCTATCTTCCATCGAACATCAAAGCTTTCAGGTCCAGAAGTAGGTACGGTGGCACACATCTGTAATCCTAGCATTTGGGAAGTGAAGGCAGGAGAGTCAGGAGTTCAGGGTCATCCTGGGCTACATTGCAAGTTTGAGGTCCTACCTGGGCTACGTATGACCCTGTATGTTTGTTTAATTGGCAGGTGGATGTGTGAGGAAAGTTTACAGGAAGTCAGTTGGTTCTCTCTATCGCATGGTCAGAGTACGGCTTCTCAAATTCAGCTTAGGTCATCGGGTTTGCTAGTGGGTGAGCCACCGCACCAACCCCAAGACCCTATATTTTAAAACAAAAGAAAGAATTCACAGCAGACTCATAGCTGGATGGAGCCAGCTATAGAGAAACCACATTGTTCTCTCTGACCACAATGGCGGCCATATAAAGATTTCTGCTTTGATCCCAAGTGATTTCAGTGTGTAAATATTTGGACTTTTAGTGATTTTTAACTAAACAAAAAATTTAAAAAACAAAAAACCAACAGTCAAAATTGAGGGGCCTAGAAAGACAATCATTTAAGCTTAAGGCTACACCTCTGTTTTGTCCACCTAGAAATTCTGGATCCATTTCACCTCTCACTGTGACCTTGAACAACTCCATAGCCAGCACCCACTCTTCAATATCTCTTTCCTTTGTTTAACAATGATGTAACCCTAATCAAATAGTTTCTAACCCTGAGTTTAAAGGTGTGGCCTTCAGAGGTTTCAAATTTCAAACACCTGAAACTTAACCCAAGTCCAAGCAGGCCTCAAATTAACGGCCTTTAAATTCTGGGATTAAGACATGTGGCATCACCCCTGACCCATCTGTTTCTCTAATCCTTTCTTTTTTCCTTCTGTTTTCCTTCTTTCTCCTCCATTTCTGCATCTTTTTCTTAAAGATCATTTAGTTAATGGAGAAAGAGACCAGCTCACTATGACTTTCTTTTAACCAAAGCTATGTTAAAATGGGTTAGTGGGGCAGAAGTGAAGGCTCAGCAGTTGAGAGGACTTGCCGCTCCTGTAGAGGACCTAGGCTGGTTTCCCAGCACACACTTTGTGTTAGCTACTGTCTGTAACCACAGTACCAAGAGATCTGACACCCTCTTCTGGCCTCCTTAGACACTACATGCAGGTAGTACAATACATATACATAAGGAAAACACCCATAGACATAAAATAAACATAAGGTTTTTTTCAATTGTTAGTGAGACTTCTCACATCTGTGTTAGTGAAGTTGAGTCAGTGACTAAGGACTGGTCCAGCTCTAGTTCACTGAAAGCAAAGCAATTTCTTCTGTACCTTTCAAGAGATGGAGCCAAATTTCCCATAGTGACAGCCATCAAGGATATTAGTATTTAGGATATCATCCTAAAAGCAATATGTGGGTCCTCTCAAAAGCTGTTGGGTGTTACCTAACCCACTGTCCTTACGTCTCATCCTCTGCCCTTGTTTGCCAATGCATCTCCCATGGGTGTTACCTAACCCACTGTCCTTACATCTCATCCTCTGCCCTTGTTTGCCAATGCATCTCCCATTTTCAGCATGGAGTGAGTCTTCATGTTGGAAACCTGCTCCTTTCCTTTGTCTTAACAAAGATCTCTGGGCAAAAGAATGGTGTCCATAGAGTTCACATGAGCCATGGATGCTCCCTGTGAGCAGCTTTGCAGACTAGATGTAACACCACTAGTTTCGTTTACATGCTGGCCGGGGAGTTCTCTGTTTTCAGCCATGCTCAGTTTTTGCCTGGAAGCTCTGACTAAAGAGAGCATTTTCATAGGCGTCATGCCATCCACACTCTTCTTTTGACTTTTATTATATATTTGTACGGTTATATTTATACAATAATATATAATAATTATATGATAATTATTATATAATGAGTTATGCTGGGTGTTGATCAGAAACGGTGCCAGTTCACAAAACACCAAGATGAACATGGCACTGAGGAATACATTTTCAGATCCCACATGAGTCTTGACAGGAGCGTGGTGGGGTAGGCTGATGGAGCAGTTTAAGGTTCACACTTCCAACTTTGTGACCAAATTCAGTTCTGAAAGGCAACTGCTATGCAAATAGAGGGATAAAGAGGGTGGCCAGAGGCTGGGGCTCTGCCAAAGAATGACCAAATTATAATCCCTAAAATCCCACATGCCTTCAATGTAACTATTTGAACACCAGGCAGATCCAGGCCATTAACACAGAGGTGACAGGATGAGAATGTAGCGCATGCATTGCCCTGGTCCAAACTTCAGCTTCCACAGGAACACATTCCGAAGATGGCAATTGTGCTTAGCTGACACTCCTTTTTTTAAAAAAAACAACTGTAGCAAAAGAACCTGTATGTGTACTTGTAACTTACCTGTAATAGAAACATTGTAGCAATGGTGTAGAAAGTCCTTTAATCAGAAACGCCCACTTGTTTCACAGGCACAAGGGCCCCTGGCTGGGACGGCTAGTCAGTGACTTGTCACTCACTATTCAGAACACACAGGGCTTTGTCCTCTGCACTGGTTGATCCAGTCTCTCATCACTGGTTTTCTGCATCCTAGGCCTGAGTACTGACTGGGCCCTTTCAGAAGTGTAATCATTACACACTGTGCCTGCAGGGTATGCAGGAAGGGAAGAGAGTCAAGGCTGGGAAGTGTGGGTTTGGGAGCAGCCAGAGGAGGCTCAGCTTTAGGGTTACTCCATTTACAGAGACTGATTTTAGTGGCCCTTTCCTGGGTTCCCATCAGCAACTTAAAAAGAAAAAAAATCACAACTCGCTCAGACCCTTCACCCACAAGGGCCTCTGCACTTGAAAGACACAGAGCAATTTTGTGATGCAGAACATCCTTTGAAATTGCTATTCGAATAAAGCATTTGCTTCTGGGACGTCAGGGGCAAGAAGGCACAGCTTGTGCACGATTGCTAGAGTTCAAAGACACCGCTTTTAATCCCAAACCATTTTCATTTTGTTTAACCTTTATTTCTTTCTGGGTGGTTAAACTGCAGACTTCTATTAATCTGCTGCCAAGTAATTTCTCTTAAGAAGAAGGTGGATGCATTGCCCAACCCACAGCCAGGAGACTGCTCCCGGGAATGCTGGTACAACAGTTTCCTGTGGCTGAAAATGGGGGAAAGTCGGCCACTGTGTTCTCTCCGGAGCTGCTGAAACTCAAGTGGGGACCAGTACATTTGGAAATTCGATCCCCTGGCAATCAGAGATCTGGGGGGGGGGGGGGGGGAAGAAGCCTAAATATTTCTGCAGTTTCGAGTTTTGAGTTAGTAGAACAGCCAAACTGTCAGCTGCGGTGAGGAATGTCATCCAAGTCACACACAGACAGCTGTAGAGAAAGCTCAACATCAGGAAGTGACATTTAGTATCTAGGGACAAAGTGGAAGAAACAGCCAAAAAGTGAGTGGTTGCTAGAAGGAACATTTTACCCAAATTTCTGCCCTTCCTTGTTAAAACAATGAGACTTTTTAACATGACTTTCAAAGTTGTACACCACACATAACCCCCCATCCCCACACCCTCACTCTCTCTTCTCATACACACTCTCTCCCTCTCTCTCTCTCTCTCTCTCTCTCTCTCTCTCTCTCTCTCTCTCTCACACACACACACACACACACACACACACACATACACACACACACACACACACACACACACACCACTTTGGCTCTTTGGAGTATTAACAGAAGTAACCAGAGCTGATCAAGTCAACAATGATACTTCTCTCTCTCTCTCTCTCTCTCTCTCTCTCTCTCTCTCTCTCTCTCTCTCTCTCTCTCTCTGTGTGTGTGTGTGTGTGTGTGTGTGTGTGTGTGTGTAGTACGATGGTTTGAAAAGGTCTCACCATGTAGTTCTGGCTGTTCTGGAGCTCTTTGTGTAGACCAGGCTGGCCTTGAAGTCACAGAGATCCAAGCACTAGGCTTAAAGGCATGTGCTACCAGACCAGGCTACATGAATTTCTTAAAATTATAATTGATGAGATTAAAGTGAGTGGCCTGGATCATAATGTATAAAACCGTGTGTCTCTGCCTTCCAAGTGCTGGGATTAAAGGTGTGCAGGTGACTGTCTACTTTTTTTGTTTTGTTTTGTTTTGTTTTTCAAGACGATGTCTGCCTGTAACTCCAGCACTGTGGGAGACAGAAACAAGAAGCCACCTATAGCCACCAGCCCAGCTCCAGGTTCAGTGAAAGACCCTGTCTCAGGGGAATAAGGTGGAAAGTGACAGAACACAACAACCAGTGTTTTCCTCTAGACCTGTGCTTCTCAACCTTCCTCATGCTCTAACCCTTTAATATAGTTCCTCAAGTTGTGGGGACCCCCGCGCCATAAAATTACTATTATTATTTTTATTGGTGTTCCGACACAAGATTTTTCTGTGGTTTGGAGCCTGTCCTGGAACCTGGAACCTGTCTGTAGACCAAACTGGCCTCGAACTCAGAACTGCTTCTGCCTCTAGGATTAAAGGTGTACACTTACCACCACCAGCCTTTATAAAATTATTTTTGTTGCTACTTTATAACTAATTTTGCTACTGTTATGAATTGCAATGTAACTATCTGGTATGTGACCCCTGTGAAAGGGTGGCTCAACCTCCCAGAGGGTCAAACTTGGGTTGAGACCTACTGCTCCAGACTCTTATATGTATGTTCAACATGCAAACATACACACAAACTAAAGAACAGGCGGTGTTGTTGATGGGGAAATGGATACTTGAATCCGTCACAACCCTCTGACAGTCCACACGTCCGTCCTCACTTTCATTGTAGGAGTAAGCATGAAATACACAGAACTATATAAAATTGCCCAAACTAGCCAGGTAGCAGTGGCAAATGCCTTTAATCCCAGTACTCAGGAAGCAGAAGCAGACAAATCTCTGTGAATTTGAGGTCACCCTGGTCTACAGGGCTAGTTCAGGGCAGCTTAGGCTATGCAAAAAAAAAAAAAAAAAAAAAAAACAAACAAACAAACAAACAAAAAAAACCAGGAGAGAGAGAAAACTGCTCAAAGTGAACCTGTTCATAAGCAGCCTTTTGCCACTTTTGACAAATAATTGTGGAAAAGCAAAGCAGAGGCACAGGGGAGGGTAGTCATCTCGGAACTTTAAGGTGGTTTTTATCCCAAAGACTTTGAGCCATGTTATTGCGTGGACCTACAGGACTGTCAGGTGGATGCTTATAAAGCAAAAAGGTTTTGATTTTAAGAGACACTTAAATGAGTGTTTAGGAAATCTTTTCTGAGAGGTGTCCCTGGGAAAATGCAGGAATCATGACGGTCTTGATCAACCTTAGGTGGCATTCTCCCCCCCCCCCCTGTATCTAAGCAAATTACATAAAAATGTAATTTGATGTCTTGCTTCTCCAGTAGCCATCTAAAAGCCGACACAGGACACTGTAGTGAACTCAGTAGCTCTATGTTCTGTCCTGCCTATAAAATTACTCTACATATGCCTTCTTATTCCATAGTTAGCAAAGATCTGTGGTACCCAGCATATTCACCTTAAAGATCACCCTCAACTCTTCTTCCAAACATGGAGAAGATGTGACAACACCCCTTGTCAGGTCCACCAAAACAAACAGGATGTAGTTACATCTCAATAAATATCCCGGAACTAAATCTCATCTCTCTTCTCTTCCAAGCTTCCGCAGGTTCACTCGGTCCAACAGTGTAACGACCGCAGTGCAGGCTGACCTGGACTTCAATGATAATCTGGAAAATTCTCTGGAATCTATAGAGGACAATTCGTGTACGGGCCCAATGGCCAGACAGTTTTCCCGGGATGCCAGCACATCCACCGTCAGCATCCAGGGTTCAGGAAACCATTACCATGCCTGTGCAGCCGACGATGACTTTGACACAGATTTTGATCCCTCCATCCTGCCTCCTCCGGATCCCTGGATTGACTCTATCACAGAAGACCCTCTGGAGGCTGTTCAAAGGTCAGTGTGCCACCGGGATGGCCACTGGTTCCTGAAGCTTCTCCAGGCAGAGCGAGACCGCATGGAAGGCTGGTGCCAGCAGATGGAGAGGGAAGAGCGGGAAAATAACCTCCCTGAGGACAGTAAGTAGCACCTTGACTCATGTGGTGTGGGCTGTGCCAGTTTGTGTTTGTAGGCTCTCCTGTTTGTGATTCTACTGGCTTGTGTAACTTCTGTTTCACACCCCAGACCAAACTCCTGGAAGAGCTGAGCAATTCCATTGAAAGGCCAGAAACTTCTATACTACGCAATAAACAAGGAGAAGCAGCTGAGCGAGCAGATGCCACCTCCTCACTCTAATGTCCATAGCGCCTTTCTTCTCTGAGACACATTCAAATCAGCATGGTAGTGATCTCACTCTCTCCCAGGACTGCCTCTTCCCCCAAGATGATCTTTAAATGTGTCTTATCCCAAGAGATTAAAAATAATTCTAACTACTGGGTCATGGTGGTGCACACCTTTAATCCCAGCACTCAGGAGGCAGAGGCAGGTATCCAGCTTTGTCTACAGAGGGAGTTCCAGGACAACCAGGGCAATACAAAGAAACCCTGTCTTAAAAAATATAATTAATAATAATAACAACAATATAACTGGTTTTACGGTCTGCCTTAGTCAGGGTTCCTGTTGCTATGATGAATCACCATGAATAAAAGCAAGGAATTGGTTTGTCTTACACTTCCACATTACTCTTTATCACTGAATAAAGTTAAGACAGAAACTGAAACAGGGCAGGCATCTAAAGGCAGGAGCTGATGCCATGGAGGGGTGCTGCTTTCTGGATTACTCTCTGGCTTGCCCAGCATGCTTTCTTATATAACCCAGGTGCAGCAGCCCAGGGATGGTACCACCCACAATGGGCTGGGCCCTCTCCCATTGGTCACTAATTAAGAAAATACTGTACAGGCTTGCCTACAGCCCAGTCTTATGGAGACATTTTCTTAATTGAGGCTCCCTCCTCTCAGATGACTTTATCTTCTGTCAAGTGGACATAAAACCATCCAGCTCAGGTCTGTGTGTGTCTTAATCTCTTTTCTGTCTCTGTGGTAAAAATCCGCGACAAAAGCAGTTTCAGGGAGAATGGTCCCACCAATCCCAAGAAAACAATAACAAATCTATACATATTAGTGCTCAGCTTGCAGTTTCCTTGTGTATATCTCAGGATCCCCTGCCTAGGGAATCTGCAAGTCTTCCTGCCTCAATTAACATAATTAAGATAATCTCTCACTCACATACATAGGCTCATCTCCCAATTGATTCTAGATTTTGTTAGGTTGATAATACTAATGGCCATCGCAGCGTGTGTGTGTGTGTGTGTGTGTGTGTGTGTGTGTGTGTATATATATGCTGGGTAATTATAATCTTTATAGTTTTATTAGTCATATTAGCATACAATATAAGAATAGCAATAATGTATAAGCAATAGAAACCCTGCTTATTGCATATTTCAGCCTGTTTTTCTTTTGAGCTCAGCAGCAAAGATAACTTCGGACCTTTGATCTTCCTGCTTCTGTTTCCTAAGTGCTGGGGTTATAGGGATGAGTCAGGCTCCCGAGTTATGGTATTGTAGGCATGCACCACCATGCAGGGCCACCTGGCCAGTTTATGTTGTTTTGTTTTTTCCTTTTGGAGACAAGGTCTTACTGCATGGTTCCGGCTGGCCTGGAACTTTTATGTAGACCAGACTGTCCTCAAGCTTACAGTAATCAGTGATCCACCTGTCTCTGTGGCAGATGCTGTGGCAGCACCTCCTAGGTGCTGGGATTAAAGGTACATGCCACTTTCCAGAGGATTCAGGTTCAATTCCCAGCACCCCCATGGCAGCTCATAACTGCCTGTCAGTTCCAGGGGATCTGACACCTTCACACAGACATACATGTAGGCAAAACACAAATGCACGTGAAATAAAAATGAATAAATTATTCTTTTAAAAAAAGGTATGTATCACCATGCATGGCCAGCTAACTACTTTTTTGTTGTTAAGGACTTATCTGTGGCTGGAGAGATGGCTCAAGAGTTGGGAGCCCTGGCTGCTCTTCAGGAAGACTCTGGTTCAATTCCCAGCACCCACATGGCAGCTCACAACTGTCTGTAGTTCCTAGTCCATGGGATCTGACACCCTCATACAGACATACATGCATGCAAAACATCAATGTATATAAAAAATTTTAAAATTTAAAGGTTTATTTATGAACTTTTATGCATATGAATATTTTGCCTTCGTGTATTTCATTCACACTACATGTGTACCTGGTGCCCATGGAGGTCAGAAGAAAGTGTCAAATCCCCTGATAAGGATGATTAAGAACCTCCACACAGGTACTGGGAACCAAACCCAGATTTTCTGCAAAGCCATCTCTCCAGTTTCCCTCTGGCCACTACTAATTGAAACTAAACTTTTTTTTTTTTTAACTAGTCTGTTGATACATCCAGTTAGGTTACTATCCCTATATACAAAGTATCCTTTAGGGTAAACTTAACGAGATGTAGAAGTCAGCTTTAGATCCAACTTAGCTCAGCTGTACAGTAATAGAAATCATCAGTCTGGCCCTGGGGTGGCAGCATATGCTTTGAACCCAGCACTTAGGCAGAGGCAAGTGGATCACTGGCTTTAAGGACAGCCTGATTTACAGATTGAGGTCCTGGTACACAAAGAAACCCTGTTTCGAAACGTTAAAAAGAAAGAAAGAATAAAAAAAGGAATTGGTCTTTCAAGTGTGGCAACCCAGGCCTAAAATCCCAGCACTGGGAAGGTAGATACTGGAGAATCAATTCAGAGTCATCCTCAATTACACAGTGAGTTCAAGACCATCCTGGGCTACAAGGGACAATTACTAGACCGCCTTAAGTCTGGGACACATTTTACACGTTTACTAGGATTTTTGAAATTGGCCTAAGGTCTGCTGTATGATCTCCTACGTCTGCTTTCTCAGTAACTCTGGCTTTGTTCAGGTTGTTCCTGAGCCGTTTGTTGCTGTTGTTATTTTAAGATTGGGTCTTTTCCCAGGCTATCCTCTAACTGGCTGCATTAGAGATGCTCCTTCCTCCCACCAAACCTCCAAATGCTGGAACTATAGGCCTGTTGTAGTTACACAGTACTGGAGAGGAACCCAGGCTCTCCTCATGTGAAGTCAACACCCTACCAACTGATGCAGATCCCATCTCTTCGAAAAATAAATAGCATCAAGCCCGCTTTATTTTGTGTGGGAACTGTCTAGAAGAATACTGTCATATGTAGTCTTTATACTCAGTTCTTAAATAATAACCACTTTATTTTGATGAACAAATATACATTTTTTTTTTTTTTTTTTTTTTTTTTGGAGACAGAGTTTCTCTGTGTAGCCCTGACTGTACTGTCCTGGAACTAGCTTTTGTAGACCAGGCTGACCTAGAACTCACAGAGAGCCACCATCTCTGCCACCTCCCGAGTGCTAGAATTAAAGGCATGCTCTATCACTGCCCATCCAGGCAGTTTTTCATTTTTTGGTTTGTTTTTTTCTTTATAATCGATCAGCAGTCAATACTCACCCATCTCTGTTCTTGTTTTGCATTTGGTGTTACTTCTGCCACAGTAGTTTAGAGAGCACCCAGACATGATGTCATTTTGCTATGTAGTTTATAATGGCAAAGACATTAATTAACATAATCATGTATTGTCATTCCTAATAAAATTAAGTATTTTTCTTTGGGAATGGGAACGGGGTCTGCTATATTGTTCACTACTGTGCCCAGCTGATCACTTGCTTCAGCTTTCTGAGTAGCTGGATTGACAGGTATATAACCCCACATCCAGCTCACAATTTCTTTTTTCTTTTTTTTTTTTTAAAGACATTTATTTTTATTTTATGTGTATGAGTGTTTTGCCTGAATGTATGTATAATAAAAGGTATGCAGATGCCGGAAGGTACATAGTGCCAGAAAAGGGCCCCGGATCTTCTGGAACTGGAGTTACAGACAGTTGTAATCAGCCATGTGAGTCTGAGAATCTTCCAGGTCCCCTGGAAGAGCAGCCAGTGCTTTTACCACGGAAGCATCTCTAGCCCCCACAATAATTTCTTATTAGATTCTCTCCCAGAGGGACTTGAATTTGGTTCTCAATATCAGGCTGCTCATGATTGTTCATAACTCTAGTTCCAGGGATATCTGACATCTCTGACTTCGAGGGCACCTACACTCACATGTGTCTATCCACACGGAGAAAGGCTTGCAAATACATAATTAGAACTAAAAATAAACCTTTTAAAAAACTTACTGAATCCATTCTGGGTCCTGGTTGTACCCACCTTTGATTCCAGAACTCTAGAACCACAGTCAGATGATCTCTATGAGTTCAAAACCAACCTGGTCTACAAAGAGAATTCCAGGCCAGCCTAGTCTTCACAACAAAATCCAGACCAACCAGGACTACAGAGGAAGTAATGGGTTTTTGCAACACCCCTCCCCCCCCACAATAAGTTTCTCTGCTGACACAGTAAAGCCAGACCAAGCCAAATTAAAAAAAAACAAACAAACAAAAAACAAAACAAAACAAAACAAAACAAAAAAAACAGGTGTATTGACGACAACTCCCAAGCAGGTCTTCTGATCCCAGACAGAGATCAGATCAAGGCCAGAAATGTCCCACCCCGGAACCCCGGAACTAAAGCAGGGAGGGAGATTTTATAGGTTGTAGGTGAGGAGTAATGATGTGTCCATCCCTGGGTTTGTGGCCAACTATGGTCTTACACAGGAGTTGGACAGCTGGCAACTTGGGGCTGGGAACTTCACTAGCCACCAAGAGTTAGGAACTGAGCTATTGGTGCCTTCCCTTTGTTTGGAGACACTCTGAGCAGGCAGGGTTGGGAGAAAGAGGAATGAGCCTCTTTGGATCATGCTGAGACCAGCTGCAGGCTCCAACTAAACAGTGAGACTGTCTCTCTATAAAAAAGAGAAAAGAGAGCCCACAAGGCCTCAACCCTACACAAAGAAAGTAACGTTATATGAACTCAAAGGTTATATTTAGGAGTACACGATTAAATACGTAAATGCATGCAGTAAGTAACAATTGATGAAAAGGGAAGCCATGAATTTGAAGCAGAGAGAGGTGTGGCGGAAGGTTCACAGGGAGAAATATGATTTCAATACAACCTCAAAAATAACCAAAAAAGGGAAAAAAATGGAAAGAAGGGAAGAAGGGAGAGAGGAAGAAAGGAAGGGAAAAGGAAGAAAAATAGGAGGGAACACTAGTTACTGCCCCGAAAGAACAGGTCCAGCATTTATTGTTCCAACTGAGTTGTTATTGGGGTACACTGAGCATGGCTACCAGGATTTCGGGGATACCTAGCCACTCTCAGGTCCTTCTAACCTTGTTTTATGATAGCCTGTGCTCTCGTTTTCAGGAGGAAACTTTCATAAAGTTAGAAGTTATTCTTTTTTTTTTCTGAGACAGTATCTCTCTATTTAGTCCAGGCTGCCCTTGAACTCACAGAGAGCCGCTTGCCTCTGCCTCCCAAGTGGGAGAATTAAAGGCTTGTGCCACCACAGCCCAGGAAAAAGTTATCCTTGTCTTATTCTTTTTTACATATCTAGTCTCTGTGCCTCATAAGATGGGATCATTGAATGTACATTTAAATCTTTAAAATATTTAATCTTATAAAATTTAAAAAGAATTTATTGACTTTATGCATATTTTATCTGCATATATATGTATGTCTATGTACCATGTGCATGCCTAGTGCCCTCAGAGGCCAGAGGAGGGGGTTGAAACCCCTGGGACTGGGGTTACAGATGGTTGTGAGCCACCAGGTGGTGCTGGGAACCAAACCCAGGTCCTCTGCTAGAATAGCCAGTGTGCTCAACCACTGAGCCACCTCTCCAGGCCCCAGTTCTTTAACTGTAGCAACAACTTTCTTCCTACTTAAGTAAAAAGTACTTCATAAGTACTTCCTTAGTCTGGTCAGGCTGGACTGGAGAGTCTCAGATCAAGGCACTGACTGGGACTATACCTTCTGCCAGGGAGCATCCTGGAGCTTCTCAGGTGGTAGACAGATTACACAGGCTCCCCCGAGCCTCATTTAGGAAGTCACTAATCTTGTTCATCAGAGTCCCACACTCCCATACTCCCATATTCCCATGACTTAATTAACACCCCACCCCCCACCCCACCCCACTCCCACCCCCGCAGGCTTTTTTTGAGACAGTGTTTCCCTGTGTAATAGCAATGGCTGTCCTGAAACTCTGTAGACCAGGCTGGCCTTGAATTCAGAGGTTGGCCTGTCTCTGTCTCTCAAGGGCTGAGATCAAAGCCATGCAACACCACCGCCTGACTCCTAATCATCTCTTCTAGGCTCCCTCCTCAGTGAAGAGTATCAACATTAGGGGATTAGGGGATAGGGTTTGGCAGGGGTGAGAGAACCAGGTAGATAGCTAGGCGAGCACTGTATTTCCTCTCCAGCCTCTAAGATACACACAAGCACTTGAAACATGTCTCCATTTATCTTATGCCCCAAGCCATGCTTTAATCTGCTGGGATTTCCAATATCTGAAGTTAGCTGGTAGTTCCAAAGACAAAACGTTGCCAATTTCAGATGAGGCAAATCCAAGTTAGTGAGAGTCCAGCCCTCTTTGGCAAGAAGCCCTGAGACAGCCTGCTGTATCCTTACACCCTCTAAAAGTGGGCTGGAGCCTTTGACAGGTATCATTTTGTTTGGCCTCTAAACAGCTCTCTGGCAGTGTCTTCTCTGAGGTCACAGAACACAGAAGTGTCTGACAGGGCAGACACAACACTCGACAAGATAATGACACTGTGTGCTGCTTGGCAAGACCCCCAGGAAAGCTGGCCACACATATTTGCCCCTGGCTCCTTGACAACTGTCCTACTATTCTGATGACTGCCTCAGTCTGTGTCCCAAATTCTCTGATTCAGCCTTTCTTAAAGAACAGTAGGGAAGCAAGTCAACCTCCATTTTCAGAGAAGAGCTGAACTCTACATAACCAACTCTTGTTTGCTTTAGTCTGTGGATAACAGAAAAAGAATCAAGTCAGCAGCTACCTGGAGGTGGTCTAGGTCATTTGATGTCTTCTTTGCCTCTCATGCAAAGAAGACGTCTCTTTAGGGATCAGGGTCAGTGTCTTCTGGAGTCCAATACACCCATGGTTTAGTTAAGGTTTACATTGCATGTATGCTCTTTTTCTTGAAAACAAAACAGGAAAAACACAGCTATTCAGTAACAACAACAACAACAAAAATATCCCCAGATGACCTGGTATTTATAGTCATCATATGTAGATACATAGTGAGGGAAAAGGGAAATTCTGAATACAACACCTGCTTAGCTTTGCTTTGAAGTCCCCAAATTATCCCATTTTTGTTTGATGTATGTATGTATGTATGTATGTATGTATGTATGTATGTTAAGGTCAGGCTTATAAAAAGTGATAAGCTTTCCAGGTGATGGTAGCACATGCCCTTAATCCCAGCACTCAGGGTTAGGGAGGCAGAGGCAGGCTCTAAGTGTGGGACCAGCCTGATCTACAAAGCAAGTTCCAGGACAGCCAAAGCTACACACTGAGAAACCCTGACTTGAAAAACCAAACTAAACCAAAACAAAACATCATAAAGTGTTAGGCTTGAGGTCAGGGTTAGAATTACGATTAGTTATAATGTCAGCATGAAGGCTAGGGTTGTGATTAGAGATACAGTTAGGGTTTAGGTTGGGTTGTTTGTCTAAAATCTTTCCAACCAGCTAAGCTAGATCTTTAGATAGGGTTGTGGTTGGGGTTAGGAACAGGGTTCAGAGTTATCCCAGTTTTGAAATATTTCAAATGTTTGATGCATGGATCTAATGCCTCCCAGGGGTGGGAGTGAGATGGCTCAGTCCTTAAAGGTGCTTGCCAGAAACCTGACAATCTAAATTCAATACCAGAAAATCACATGATAAAGGGGAAAACCCGTGATCATGTTGACTTCTGACCCCCACAGGTGTACTTGAGATATAGGTAAGTGGCTGGCAGCTTGCCTGTCATGTACAAAGCTTTAGAGTCAGTTCCTAACAACACGCATACCTGCAGTCCCTGAAAATGTCATCATGTTCATAAGAATGTAAGATGTTTTATTAAATGTCTTTCTGAGTTCAAAACGCAGATGTCCACAGTTCAAAACAGAGAGAGAGAGAAAGAGGAGGAGGGGGGGGGGTGAGGGGGGAGGGGAGGGAAGGAGGGAATGTGGTAAGGAATCTGTTTGGTTGCTGGATAACTACTTGAAGCCAAGCAGAGATTTAGGGTGTGGATACTTCAATTCGTCTGTATCAGAGAAGGGAAGATCCATCTCATTTAAGTGCTCTGACAGCTCCTCCCTTTGAAACCGCTTTTGGCTTTTGCAGACTGGACAGCTCTTTCCAATTTACCTGTCAGAAAACTGAGCCACCTAGCTTTGGAAGAGTAAAACCATGAATTCTTTGGGTGTGTGTAGCTACTACTTCCCCTGATAAAAAGTAAAGCAGAACAAAGACTTTGGTTCTTGATTTAGGCCTTCAACCCTCCCAGTTCATAGTGGTTTGAAGCCAGATAACAGAATAATAAAAGTCTGCAGTGGGCGAGGCTTTCTCTGAGCCAAGGCAACTGACAGATTCTCCCAAGTGCTTGAAGGAAAATGATACCAGTTCTCCTCAGACAATGCAGCCCTTGTGTGAAGCAGCTGTCTCCTGGAGATGGCTCAGCACTGTTTGACAGTGACCAGCATGTCTGGGATTATCTAACTGGGAAAGAACCAACCAAATGGAACTGAGCCCTTCTCACTAGGAATGCAGTCTCCGGCTGTGGGGGAAAAGCGGGCTCAGGTTTCATTGGCTCAAGTACTTGGTAATCTATCTTTTGCCTTCTGAATTGTGGACAACTTCTATGTGGAATTCTCAGGCTTTATCCAAAAAACACAGATAAACAGCATGTGCAGATTAATTCTGCTTTATCCCACCTGGTAGCAGCATCCAGGGTAGCGGATAGCATCCCCCACAGAAGACTTGTGAGCTTGGACAGGAAACTTGAGGCTGCTGATGAAACCCTAAGTAAGCTCTGGCTGCTTTCAGGTTTGGTTACGGAAGCTATGCACGGCTGTTATTGTGACTGGCTATCGGCATGATCACTGGGTTTCTGTCCAGGGATGCCCCTGCCGAATCTGCGTGGCTCATCAGTTAGAAGGTGGTGGACAAAGCCGCACTCCATGAGGCCTGCTATTCATTAGCCCGGGGTGCTTGGCTAAATGGAAAGGTGCAGGTGCATCCTGGCTGTTTTCCGTTTATTTCTCATCTTACTTTTAAAGTGAACCTTCAAAAGATTTTCTCCTATCCCCAATACACACACACACACACACACACACACACACACACAGAGAGAGAGA
This sequence comes from Phyllotis vaccarum, assembly GCA_033318265.1. NCBI lineage: Eukaryota > Metazoa > Chordata > Mammalia > Rodentia > Cricetidae > Phyllotis > Phyllotis vaccarum. The sequence goes on from JARWLC010000018.1 coordinate 56,913,784, forward strand.
GAGAGACAAAGATAAACAAAAAGAAAGTATGTGGCAAGTTCTGGCAAACCTGAAACTGACCTGAATTGTGTACAATGTGCCTCCTGTTGAGCCCTCAGATCTATGTGTATATGAGAAGTGACCTTTGGGCCACAGGTTGGAGAAATTGTCTTTGTATATTCTTAGATACACAGACAATCTCATACAGATTTGTACTGACTGCAATTCCATGTGGTTTTAAAGTATGAATATGGACTCACATTCTCCCTCACTCTTCCCTTCTCCTTTGCCCCAAAAGTCTACAGAATGAAAAGAAAAAAAGCCAAGTATTAAGGAGAAAAACTTGAGGGCAGATCGCCTCTAATTTACAATGGGCAGTATTTAGGTAATAGGCATTCACTTCATGACGCATTGGGATTCTGAGTTTTGCCTTTTCCTAGGCTGGCTAACGTTGATAGAACCCTTTCTTGTTAACATTAACAGTGGAAGTCACCTGCTCCCAACAGCTTCTAGGTCAGGAAAAGGGGGCAACCGAGTCAGCACTGGGGTGTTTGGCTAAGATCGAAAGGTTAGTAGATTAGGAATTTAACTTTTTTTGATGAGCTTATTGGGACATCACAGAGGAGTATCCCCATGAGGTAATTTAACTCATCCACAGACATGTTCAACCTATTCCACATGGCCTGACACTTTCAGAGTTGGTGTGCAGGGCCAAGAAGGCAGTGACTACGTAAGAAATGGGGATGTTTTCATTCATACCTTGTTTAGCAGAAGAATGTTTAAGAAATGTAAGTGATGAGAAACAGGTTAAACTCTTCAATTCTTGTGCGATACTATTGTAAAGAAACTAGTGACGTTGGAAAAAATGTTTGTTTGGGCTGGGGTTGTAGCTCGGTTGGTAAGAGCATTTCCCTAGTGTTCACAGAGCCCTGGGTTCAATCCCAGCAGCACATAACCAAGGCCAAAGGCACATAGGCATATATGCCTCTAATCCTAGCACTAGGGAGATACAGGCAGGAGAATCAGGAGTTGAAGGTTATCTTTGACCGCATTTCAAGTTTGAGACTGTATGTAAGTTCTTTCCAGTGTCTGAAGCCCCAAAGCAGAGGCATTAAGGCTGTGGAACCGGGCAGAGCTGAGAGCAAGCTGGCGATGGTAGGTTTAATTCCAGCACTTGGGATTCAGGAAGCAGAGGCAGGTGGATCTCTGAGAGTTTGAAGCCAGCTCAGTCTACATAGTTAAGCTTCAGATCAGCCAAGCCTGTGTGGAGAGGCTCTGCATTCAAAATAAAAATTAAAAGGAGAGGAGGAGGATGTAGTAGGAGGTTTCTGGCCCAGGCTTTCGGGCCTAAACCTTGAGGCTAGACCCACAGACCCGCAGAGACACACAGATGCTTACATTAATTTTAGGCCGATAGGCCTAAGGCCCAGGCATATACCCTTAATCTAACCCATGACTCTTATCCTGTACAGCCATGGGGCTCGGTACCTTTTCTCAGAGCAGCATAGTTGTCCTCTGCTGCTTCTGGCTTGTCCGGCAACTCTGGAGTGCTCTGTTCTTCCTGTTCCCAGAGTTTTCTTAGTCTGGTAGCCCCGCCCACACTTCCTGTCTGCCTTTGGCCAATCAGCGCTTTTTATTAAACCAGTGGGTGGGACAATTATTTACAATGTAACAACATAATACCCCTACAGGAGGAGGAAAAAGAAAAGAAGGCGGCTGGAGAATGCTGGCTGCTTGCTGTTCAGAGGTCCTGAGTTCAATTCCCAGCAACCATATGGTGGATCACAACCATTTATAGTGGGGTCTGATGCTCTCCTCTGGCATAAAGTTGATAGGGCAAGCATGTACATTAAACAAGTAAATCTTATTTTAAAAATTTTTAAAAGAAAAAAGAAAGAAATTAAAAGCCAGAGAAACCACTCTTCTGACCTTTCAGATCTAGAGACCTAATTCTCCTAAAATATGGAAAAGGTACAGGGGGCTGCTGTTCTTAGGGGTTTAACTGTTCATCTGTTATGTGTGTTTGCTTGTTAGATTGTTTGTGTCTTATGTGCTAAGGATTGAGTTCAGAGCTTCACACATGCCGGCCTACACCTTCAGCTCTGAAATTTTGACCCAGCAAAAAGCCAGGCATATTCCCAAGGGAACTGGTCTTTGTTCTGGCTCATTGGCACCAGCACACAAACTCCTTGGAGCAATCATAGCTTCTCCCAACAGGGTTAAAAGACATTGCTCATTCTTTTCCTGTGTCTTTTATACCATCTCGACGTTCCCAAAATAAAAACCATGTCCCACACAGGCAAGTGGGAAAAGACCAGATCCACTCTTTCCTAGTGTCTCGGTCTTTAATTCAATATAGCAAGGGGATATCAAAGCATAGTTTGCATAGACGCCCCTGCCCACAGTAGTCTTTTCTCTGTTTCTCATTATGACATATAATCTTTAAATAAAACATGAGACTTGTAATTTACTGTAACCATCTCTGTGCAGTTAGCCCCAGACTCTACTTTCTTCACAGCTGACATGACCTTGTGCTCGGTCATTGCTCAGGTTCCCACGGTGGCTTCTTATACCCCATTCTGCTGTTCAGTGGCACAGGCTAGAATGTGAATATTTGGTTTTGTTTGGCTTGGCTTTGCCCTTTTGAGATAAGGTCTCACTAAGTAGATTGGCTTAGTCTTGAACTCAGAATCCTCCTGCCTCGAGGACATGCTACCACACCTGGTTCTAGAAAGTATTGATAAGCGAGAAAAATCACACTCCGCGGATTTTTTTTTTTTTTTTTAACGCTATGCATGGATATCATCAAATGTTACTGAACCTTAAGAAGAGGAGGAGGAGGTAGAGGAAGAAGATCAAGATGAGTAACTCAGTGGACCTGTGTTAGGTGAAATAAGCCCATCTCTGAAAGATAAATACAGAATGCTTCTATTACATGAAGTACATAAAGTGGGGAAAATTCAAACCTGAGGTTAGTAAAACACAACTGGGATCCCAGATACTCTGTAGGGCTGGAATAGGGAGGATTGCTTGATTTGGGAGCTTCAGGCCAACCTGGGCTTTGTAGTAAGGCCCTGGTTCTAAATAAGTCAGTAATAAAATAAACAGGGCAAAGTCATAGAGTGAATCAAAGTACAGCATGTAAGGAGAGATTCCATCTTAAAAAATAAAACAGGGAGCCTGGCCATGGCGTTGCATGCCTTTAATCCTAAAACTGGGGCAGAGTCTGCTGGACCTCTCTAAGTTCAAAGCCAGCCCTGTCTACAGAGTGAGCTCAAGGACATGGGGACCAGAAAAAGAGACCCTGTCTTCAAAAACAAAATAAAAACCCAAGGACAAGAAGAGAGAAGGAAAAGAGAGAAGGGCTGGGAGCTGCACACATGCTGGTTCCATTCTCAACACCCACATTAGGAAGTTTACAATCCCCATACCTGTACTTACAGGGGACTTGATACCTGGCCTCCCCGGGCACCAACCTGTACATGCATACACACATAAAATAAAAGAGAAATCAATTATAAAAAAAATGGTTCAAGAAGCCAGGCAATGGTGGCATAAGCCTTTAATCCCAGCACTTGGAAGGCAGAGGCAGATGGATCTCTGTGAGTTTGAGGCCAGCCTGGTCTACAGAGCAAGTCCTGGGAGAGCCAGGGTTACACAGAGAAACCCTATCTGGAAAAACAGAGAGAAAAAAGGAAGAGGTTCAATCCACGGTCACTTAACCTCCGTGGCTGAGGAGACTGCACACCATGGTAGCTTGAAGCAGAAGAAGGGGCTGGAATACCAGTGTCCCTTTCTCAGGTACCTCCTAGCAGCTGACTTTCTTCCACTAAGGCCCCACTTCCCAACCCCATAGGCTAGAGAACATTTCACTAAGTGAATGCATAGGCCTTGGGAGGGGATATTCAATGTGTACATGATAGCACCATATTTGGTTGGACAACTGGACAATCTAGAAAGGCTACATGAGCCTGCATGTAAAGGAGGTCAACTACCCAGAATCCACAGAAGCAGAACCCATCCTAGACCCACAGAGTCCTCAAACCTCCCAGTTTTAACATTCAGAGAAAATCCATTGCTTCAGCCCATACTGTCTCATCTGTGTTAGTGGGATGGATCAAATCCAGTGTTCTTTTGTGTGTATTTTTTCCATTTATGTATTTATGGGCCAGGAGAGATGCTCAGCAATTAAGAGCATTGGCTGCGCTTCCCGAAGACCCGAGTTCAATGTCCATCACCCACATGGCAGCTCACATATGTCTGTATCTCCAGTTCCAGGGTTTCCACACAGACATACATGTAGACAAAACACCAATGCACATAATTTCTATTTAATTATCGAGACAAGGTCTCACTGTGTAGCCCTGGCTATCCTGGAATTTACTGTGTAGTCCAGGCTAGTTTCAAATTCACAAAGATCCACCTTCTTCTGTGAATGCTGGGATCAAATGTGTGACCACCATTTCCAGTTTTTGGTGTGCATTTTGAAAGGCTCTTAGTTCCTTTATAGGACCAGAGTGTAGTAGGAGGGTTCTTGGGTCCCGGGCAGCCGAGACCCACAGACCTGCCGCCCAAGCACGCTTAGCCGCCCAGCCGCCCAGGCCCCCAGAAATGACTCAGACACTTATATTAACTTTATGCTGTTTGGTCCATGGCTCAGGCACTTTGCTAGCTAGCTCTTACATCTTAAATCAACCCATTTCTATTCATCTGTCTGCCACATGGCCCGTGGCTTGCCTGTACTCCTACATGTTGCTCCTTGGGCGGCTTCAGCTCGATCTGCCTCTGACTCCGCCCTGCTTCTCCTACCTATGCTCTGATTTCTCCTACTTTTTCTATGGTGCCTGTCATGGCCCAAAACAGCTCCTTTATTTAAAGATTGAGATTCACAGCATACATAAACACATTCCCACTCACCAGAGGGTACTTCAGTGACACCAGAAATATGCTGGATGACTTTGTCTCTACTTTAACTCTGCTCTAATGCTTTCTTCTGGGTCAGGAAGGAAGAAACCACATTGGACCTATAGGACTACGAAGGGTAAAAATATCTGAAGGGAAAATAAACAGAAAAGAAGATGGGGTCCTTCGGAGAGAGAGAACATATATATTAATACTCACTTTCTTTGAATGGAAAATTATCAGGTCCTTGAGAATATTTTAATTTTGTTTACAAGTTTAAGACTTGTGGCAAAAAAAAAATTAATAAATAAATAAAAAGAGGAGGCTAGTGAGATGGCTCAGCAGATCATGGTACCTGCTACTGCACCGAATGACCTGAATGCAATCCTCAGGGTCTGCAGGACTCTTACCGTCAAAAGAGAAAACCAGCTCCTTCAAGTTGTCCTCTAGACATGTACCGTGGTACATATGTGCATGTGCACACATGCAGTGCATGCGCACACATGCATACAGTAAATGATGCACGTAGATTTAATGAGGTAAATAAAATAACTAAATGTCAAGTGGTAGGACTACATAAAATCGTGGCTATCGAGACAAATTGTTAAAGCCAGAGCCCAGCTTGCATGTTGTAGCTTGTTGCTCATTTGTTTTCCGTTTCTTAGGAGACAGGAAGAACATTCAGTGTTGCCTAACTCCACTGAAGGGGTCTGCTCCCTGTCTTTTCCTTGTGCTTCCTACCAGGATGTAAAACCCAAGAAGTCATGACACATATTCCAAGTGTAGCTGGGATGGCAATGGATGCCCCCCCCCCCCCCCCCCCGTGCCCCATGTGGGCTCCGTGGTTGGTGGAGCAGCAGGAGACACTTAGACTGAGTCCACAAGGAAAGACTTTATTATTATAGAGAGAGGGAGATAGATGGATGGGGGAGGGGAAGAGAAAGAGAAGAGAGGGAGGGAGGGGATTGAGAATCCTGCCCTCTAGCAGGGTGGGGAAAGGAAGTTAGGAAAAGCCAGGCTAATTGCCATTGGCCAGGTGTGGCTTCAGGGATTGAGACAGATTCCTAACAGGGACTTTGTCTTGCTAACCACTGTCCTACACTGTTAGTGTAATGCCTGCCACTCTGTACCCTCACTAATATGTACTGATAGAGAGAGTGAATACCCAAGGTCCACACAACTAGATTCCACAAGTAGTTTCAGGTTCCTCTGCCCCTTTCTGGCCTTGGCTTTGGCCTTGAGGGCCAGACTAGCCGCTTCAAGGTTAATCACCACCTTGCTCCAGAACAATAGTGAATTCAAGAGCGGCCTTGGAGAGATGCCTTCTGTGTAGGCCTGTCTCAGAACTTTCTAGTATTTCATTTAATTAACTGCATCCCCAACAAAAGTGGTTCACTTCCTGTTCCATTGAGTTTTGACCTGGAGTTTACAGAGCAGAATCCAAACATTAGCAAGGTGTATCTTCCTTCTGTTTCCTGTCATAATCGACTTTTGACGCTTTTAATTTTACTTCTTAGTTCCAATGGTATTTATTTTTCAAGGAGTAGGTGGCACTTTCCAGCTAGGTGTGGTGGGTACAATTATAATCCTTGTCTGTACTGGGGAGGGGAAGGCAAGGTGAATCAGGAACTGAGATTCATTCCAGTCTATACTGTGAATTGGAGATCACCCTGGGCTACAGGAGACCTCATTTGCTCTTTTATTTTGCTTTTTTAGGAGGGGTACTCCTTTTATAAGTGGTCTGACATGGTACAGGCATTCTAACCTCTTAACTCACAGTTTTGACTTGTTCACCGTTAAGAGCTCAAACAGGTCTCAAACTCTGAACGTTAAACTCACCCTGTGTGGAGATAAGCTGTTCACTTTACTTTGAGGTGTCAAGGAAGGGACAGCAAGTAAGGACTTGGTGGTGCACACCTTTAGGGTTAGGTGGAGCCCTGGCCAATAGCAACAGCCTGGACCTCCCAGCACCCTGACTTCAAGCAGTTCTTAAGAAGACTTCTCACCTTATTCTCTCCTCTGGTTCTTTCGCCACTCCCCTTGTCAGAGGGTACACCCTTCGCCCTCTCTTTCCCTGACCCGCCTCTTTCTACCTATCTCTCCCTCCTCCTCTTTACAATAAAGTTCTTCTACATGAGCCTGGCCTAAATGCCTCTTCCCCTGTGGCCCACACCCACGTCAATCACCCCCCCCCCACCATGCTGCCCAACTGCAAGGGCCTCATCTGCCAGCTACAGATACTCAAGATATAAATCAGAACATAACATTTAGTCCCAGAAATCTGGAGATAGAGGCAGGTCAATCTCTGTGACTATGAGGGCAGCCTGGTCTACATAGTGAGTTCCAGGACAGCCAGGGCTATGCAGTGAGATCCTATCTTTAAAAAATAATAATAGTTAAAAATAAAAAAGGAGAAACCTCACTCAACTGATTTTCCAAGAAAAGAAGACAACAGTGTGATCCAAAAGGACTTGAAAGGCAGACAGGAAAAAAAGTAAATGCTTCTACCTGCGTAAGGACTTGGACATTGTCACTTGACAGAGGCTGCAGATGTATGACTCCAAGCAGGCTGTCATGACTGGGGACATATGAGTTTAGAAATGTTCTGACTTATAGGTGTGGATGCTGAAATATATGAGCAGAACCTAGGTAGAATGTGCATCATGAACTTGGATCTAGCCTGGCATCATGAATCCAGTACAGCAAATTACTAAAAAGCCCTAGGCAATGCCCGTTTCTTTCTCTATTTTCTCCGGCCCTTGTGGTTGAGAAAAGGAGTGTGAACTCTTTAGTTTGAAGCCAAGAATGAGATTGCTTGAATCCCATATTGTCTCTTCCAGGCAGAATTCCAAACCTAGCCAAGCCTGGTGAGGGGGCCATGTCTGGGTCCTCTCTAGTCTTCCACACAGGTACTGGAGGGCTGTTGGCCACATGGCAGGGCTCCAGCAGGGGCAGCAGGAACCCTGGGGACACTCAGACCAGACTGAGACCAGAAGTAGCTTACTTGCACCAGGGAAGTGTAGTAGGTGGTTTCTGGCCCGGATTTTCGGGCCTAGCCTCTAGGTTGATGCCTGCAGACCTGCAGACCTGCAGACCCGCAGATGAGCAGTCCCGCAGTCCCACAGAGATAGATACACAGATGCTTTCAATAGTTTTTGGCTGATCAGCCTCAGGCCCAGGCATATAACTTGCTAACTCTGTACCCATCATCTAATCCATGATTTTTCCTGTTCAGCCATGCGGCTCGGTACCTTTTCTTAGAGCAGCATAGTTGTCCTCTGCTTCTTCCGGCTTCTCTCTGGCATTTTGCCTGTGCTTCCTGTTCTCAGGAGTTTTCTTAGTCTGACAGCCCCGCCTACACTTCCTGCCTGCCTTTGGCCAATCAGCATTTTTTATTAAACCAGTGGATGAGACAATTATTTACCAACACAATCCCCTACAGGGAAGGCTCCATGCTAAACCAATGTTAATGTGAAAGGGGGCTGCAAAGTGGAAAGCTGGATCCATGCAGGTGTGCCCTAGGCTGAATCCCATCACTTCCTTAGCAAATTCACTTGTCAGGAAATGCCAGTGGCTGAACCCTGAAGATGCTGGATTATGGACGGCTAGGGTGATTAGGAGATTCCTCTCACCCAGATAGAATTGCTTTTCCTGTGTTTGAATCAGAATTAGAAAATCAAGCCAGGAGATCAGGATCACTGACCCCATAAACTTGAAACTACACAGGGAAATACGTATGACATTTGTGAAAGGAACACTGTCTCTCCTTGTGGTACACCACAGTTCTGTCACGAAAAGCTCTAGTTCTCCCAAGAGACAAAAGCAATTAGCATGTGCGTTTCCAAGTTAATGTTATGCTTGAACCCAGTGGCCTGGGTTTTGACTCCAGGTGTATGTGGTCACACAGTGCATTTTTCCAAACCGTGACAGCATTAACTTTCTCTTCACTTTATTTATAGGTCTCAGCATTGAAGCATCATGTAAACTTCTGTATCTGCTGTTTTCAGTTCTAGGGAAAATCCGAACCGCGGTGGGCAGCGCCCAACTTCTCATGGCGCAGAAATTCTACCAGTTCAGAGAACTGTGTGAAGAGAACCTGGTAGGTACCATCCATATCACCATGACTCCTTGCTAGCACAGCCTGGGGAAACCTTGTCCTCGAGATTAGCCCAACCAAAGCAAAACTCTGTTTGAACGTTAAAGGCTCACTAGAGTCTTTTAAACAGATGAGAATTTGGCTTCCTGCTTTTCAGTAAATAAAACAAACAAACAAACAAACAAAAAACCCACTTTATTCTACACTTAAATAATATTAGGGGCAGAATTAAGTTAAAAATTCCATTTCCTGAATTTTTTTTGTATTAAAAACTTTCCATGTTCCTAGATTTTGTGTAATCCTTTTGATTTTCTTATTCTTATTAAAATATGGAACAATTGATGTTTGCTAAATACTATTATAAAGGTGATTATTTTGGATCATGACTCTCAGTGATCATGTCTCTTGGTCAGAGTTTCATTTTAATTCAAAGGCAGACACCGGAGACAAGCAAGTGTTTGATCTACCTCTGACATACAAAAAACAAAGGAAAACCCTCTCCCATAAAAGCAGCAATAACATTTGCAAATTTAACAGTGAAATAGAGGTCAAGAGCCCCTTCAAGGAGGCTTAAAGAGGAGTCCTCCATCCTCCAAGAAGGACTCTGCAAACACAACTGTTGTTGGTCAGGGTGACTCTAAAACAAAGCAACTTATTGATGTGTAGAAAGGGGAGCAAGGTTGAGGGCTACGTGACCCAGAGAGGGAGTTAGAGTTTTAACTCTGAGGGTTTTCTCCTCAGAGGAATCCAGTCCAGGACTGGTAAGGTGGCTTCTGGGTAAAAGGCTTGCTGACAAGCCTGACATTGAATATCCAGAACTCACATGGTTGACTCACAAGAGGACCATATTCTTCTTCCACACACATACACAGACACTCACATACATACACACACACAAACACACACACACACACACACACAAACACACACATACACACACACACATACACACACACACATACACACACACACATACATACATACACACACACAAACACACACATATACACACACACACACACATACACACACACACATACACACACACACACACACACACATATATATATACATACATACACACACTTTGGCATGTGCACCAGCCCCACCCTCACCCACCCACACTCACACTGAATAAATGTAAAAACAGAATTTATGAGCAAGTTCCCCAGTATACTATAAAATAGAACATAAATAATGTGCACATTTTAAAGATGAAATTACAGGTACTTCTTTTTTTTTTTAATGTGTACTGATTTCTAAAAATTGTCAAATTCATTTAAGCCAGCTTTTGACATCTCGCAATTTCTCACAGTGGATTCTATGGCCACTAGAGAGAGTTCCTATTTATGCTAATACCACACCAACAGAGGAAGGTCATTGGTACTGCTCAAACCAGGCCTCTGAAGAACAAGTCCAGCACCAAATTTGTCAGATGCCCTGGGTGCCTCCTCAGAATGGTCATTTGGAATTACTAATGCTGCTATTTTCATGATTTACAGATGTGATAGATGAGCATAAAAAGTTAAAAAACTTAACTACCAACCCCTGGTAAAAATCAGAGTCAAGAATCAAACCCTGGCCACTTCAGGCTCTGTCCCCATAACTCCCAAGCAGGCTCTGAATTCCATTCCTCACCTTTGCAGAGGGGAGTCATCCCAGGAAACAGTATGACCTGTAGTAGTGCCAAAGCTTTATGAAAGTGAGGTTAAGGGGCAGCAAGATGGCTTAGCAGGTAAAGGAGCTTGCTGTTAAATCTGATGACCTAAGTTTGATCCCTGGTACCCATAAGTTGGAAGGAGAGGACCATTGTCATCTGACGTCCATCTGCTCGCCCTGGCACCACCTCCAGCACACATACACACACACACACACACACACACACACACACACATACACACACAGTTTGAAACATATTCATTCTAGACGACATTCTCAAGCTTAAAGTGAATGGGTGAAATTCATTTTATCAAAGCCTTACTAAATCAATGCCCCCGCCCCCCAATCTCAGAGATGATCTGGTTTAGACTCAGCCACACTACCATATGCCTCATACTTTCCTATCACTGAGTTAGAGAATGGCTAGTGCTTACACTCTGTTTCCTAATTTGTCTTCTTGGCAACATGGGGCAAAGAGAATACTTTGGGGTCAAGACCAAGTTGTCCGTGATACAGAATCAAGCACATTTAAGAAACTACTATAGAGGCTTATGCTACTGAATTGTAGGTTGACTATGCCCAACCCCCAAGTAATGCAAAAATCACAAATTCTCTATAACTCTGGGAACATCAAGGCGTTGGTACATCTGACCTCATATAACATGCCACAGTCAAAATACAGGAACATTTAAAATGTGCATAATATCTTCAGACTGTGTGTACAAGGTATATGTGGTGTATACATGAATTTCACACTAAGACTTATATTCTGAGGACTGGAGAAATGACTCAGAGGTTAAGAGCACCAACTGTTCTTCCAGAGGTCCTGAGGTCCCAGCAGCCACATGGTGGCTCACAGCCATCTATAATGAGATCTGGTGCCGTCTTCTAGTCTATGGGCACACATGCAGGCAGGACACTATATACATAATAAGTAAATAAATATTCCCCCCCCCCAAAAAAATTGTGTTCTGTCTCTAAGATATTTCACTATGGATAGACAAACATTTCCAAATCCTATGAACTTCAACATGTCAACATCTGGTTCCCAGGACTTCAGATAAGACACTGCATCTGTATTATTTATTTCATTGGTGCTAACACAATAGTTGTCTATACCACTAAAAAATATTGAGAAATGGCACTGTCCAGAAGCCCCTGACACACGCAGGTGGGAGGGCTCTTGCTGTCTGACCATGACGCCTTTAGCTGCTTTTGCAGATTGTGTTTGGCAATGACAGTCATGATGGGCCGCGGGACAGAGAAAGTCAACTCTTGAGATGGACATGATCATATGCTCTTGCGGTCTTTCCACCCAGGAGGCTGGGGTAGAAGGTTGGAGATTCCCAGGCCACCGTAAATTACACAGTAGGCTCTCAAGCAAACACACTAACAAAAGCCAATTCTCAGATGGCTTCCTTGGTCCTTGCTTCTCAAGCTTGATGACCTGAGTTAAATTCCTGGAATCCATACAAAGGTGGAAGGAGAGATTCAACTCAATAAAATCGTCCTTGGACCGCCATACCTATGTTATAGTGCATATGCTACACACACACACACACACACACACACACACACACACACACACACACACACACGATGATGATGACGATGATGGTGATGTAATTTTTGTTTTTTGGCTGGTTGCTTTTTTGTTGTGTTTGTTTGTTTTGAAGGTTTTTCCAGGCAGGGTTCTCACTATGTAACTCTGGGTGTTCTGGAATTTACTATGTAGACCAGTCTGGCCTCGATTTCACAGGGATCCACCTGCCTCTGCTTCTCAAGTGCTGGGAATAAAGACATGCACCACTATGTCCTTATGATAGTAATAAAAAATTTAAATAATTCTTTTAAAAAAATTTTAGTGGTGGTTTGGTTTTTCAAGAGAAGGCTTTACTGTGTAGCTTCGGATATTCTGGAACTCACTCAAGAACAGGCTGGCCTTGTCATTCAAAGATCTTCCTACTTCTGCCTTCTGAGTTCTGGGTTTAAAGGCAAACACCATTCTTAATCACAGAGATGTTTGTTATTCTAAAAAGGGAATCATTAACAACATATATATGAATGTGTAAAGAGTGTTTTCCGACATTTGCTATATTTAAAACTATCTAATTCCCAATGTGTTGTATGATAAATATATATTATCAGTAACATCTCAATTACTGAACACATAATTGTTTCAGAGACTAGGTATGTGTCTCCATGGCTGATCATTGCGTCTGGGCTCAATCTCTAGCATCAAAGAAGCCTTGTCAAACAAAGTACCTTAAATGTACCCTAGTATTTCACTCAACATGAATCCTAAAAGTAATATAATTCTAGACTTCTTATCTATTCTCTGAATAAATTGTGTGGCATGAAATTATATGTGATTTTTTTTCCAAAGGTAGTATCTTAATTTAAATATATTATTTTAAAATGCACCAGTAAGAAAAAGATAACACATTCTGGGTTGGTTTTTTTTTTGTTGTTGTTTTTTTTTGGTTTTTTTTGTCTTCAAATGTTTAGACTCTCCCTACTTATCAAACTGAAACAACCATTCTGTTGTAAGGTCAGAGGAATTTTACAACCTTGACATTTGACAATCAGGGACTGGGGTGGGGGCATGTATAAAATGACCATTTGTAGCCTTGCTTTGATCTCTTATCTATAAACCAAAAGGAACTCAGCTCCTTAGGTTTTTTGAAATGTTTGAAATGCAGTTTTGGCCCTGTCTGCTGTCACGTTGCCTCTAAAAGCATCAATATTTTTCTCTCTTTTGCACAGAATCCCAATGCTCATCCAAGACCCACTTCCCAGGATTTGGCGGGGTTTTGGGACATGCTGCAGTTGTCCATAGAAAATATTAGTATGAAATTTGATGAACTCCATCAGTTAAAGGCCAATAATTGGAAACAGATGGATCCTCTTGACAAGAAGGTAGAACAATGTAGATTTTGTATGGTTCATTTAAAAACCTGCACAAACACTGGACAGTCTAAATAGGCTTCTGCATTCAGTCCTGCTGTTTACAATGTGAAATGGAGCTGGCTGGCATCATATTCATTTCTTTGTAATGGTAATGTTTACATACTAATCACTTGGGATATTATCTGTAACATGTTTCAGGTATATTTTTGAAGAAAAACCTGTTTTTGTGAATTGAAAAGTGGAAATATGGCCTTTCCTTTCCTCTTTCTTTTATCTTTTTTTTCTTTTTTTTTTTCCTTCTCTTGTTTATTAAACTTTAAGTTAAACCACTTAAGACACTGGAAGGAACCGCCTCCAGTTTTGCTTTCTAAACTAAAATAAATGACCTCTTCAGTGCATGGTTCCATAGAGCAAGAGTTCAGTTTCCTTACATCCTCAGGATGTGTTTCTGAGAAAACATAGAAAACCCTGAGAAGTAACTGGCTGACAATCATCTTATAAAAACAGTAACAGAAGAAGTCACTGATGTTAAATCTCTAAAATGCTCACTATGAGGCTTACAGTCATCATAAATGTTGGGATTTTTTTTTTTCTAACTTTGATTGATCTAGCTGGGGCGGATATTGTTCCCTGGGATCTTCATGCATCAATTTAGAAATAAAGGCTTAAATTATTTTAATTAATCACTAATAATTTCATATTTGATTACTGTGGTTCCACTAAGCTTCTACAAGAATCTAATTTCTCACTTCCCAGACTGACCTGTCCAGTATGACTTTTTTTTTTTTTTTTAATAACATTTGTTCTTCTATGACCCGAGGTCAAATAGTTCTAAGAGATACACCTCTGAAAACGAAGGATGGTTATTCCCTCAGAACATGAGAGCCCTGCCCTTTTGGGTCTCCTGACCCATCAAGAGCTAACAGTAATCCGCTGTTGCCCATCATTTCCAGGTATATGAGGTCAGTGGGTACCCAGTACAAACTCTTGTATACGTTCTATAAGGAGGGTAATGCTGTTACCACTATCCACTATCTCCAGTTCTATGACCGTCCACCTGGGGGGTTGAACCAAGCTTGAAGTACCACAGATGTGTGTGTGGCCTCCACTTTGAGAAGCCAAACGTTGTGTTTCATCTAGTTTTCCTTATGTGTGAAACTATCTGCTGGCAAGTTGGTCTTAAACGTATACACACGTGTACACACGCTGGAATTTTGGTACTGCTCCATCTAATTTCTCACCTACTGATTCTTTAATATTATTGTTAAAAAAAATAAAGTGTACAAAGAAAGAAAAATGACTAAAAAGTTTCCAATATTCATACTTTTAAAAATATCCACCAGTTATCCCACCATGAAGGTTTTAAATGTCCTGGAGAAGTGATGCAAAGGAATTGTTACATTTGATTTATTGGTATGTGACCTACTAATACATTATTAGCTTAATTTTTAAACTTTTTTTCTTATGATCAGACATTTTCATCATCTCATGAACTTGACAGAAAAAACAAATGATGGAGAGACAGAGGTGATGAGAGACTGCACTCTGTGTCTCCCTTTTTTGTCCCTCTCAGAAACACAGGCTCCACTTTAAACAGCCACCGGCCAAGTCCATTTTTCCCTGGCAAGCAAGGAGGAACTACCGCATCCGTGTTAAGTTGGATACTTTTACCTTCAGGATGAACTTCCTGATTTTATGAGGATTTCGATAGAAGTGTGGGGTTTGTGTGGACCCTTTCATAGCCTAAAAGCTTAACATCTTTTTCCTAAAAGCATCCTTTGTGGTTTAGAAGCCTCTCCTCCCCCCAGTAAAGTTGCTGTGAAGGCCTGAGTGGCTGTATCTTGTAGTAGCTTAAGAAAGGTCTAATACCATTTCAGAGTTTGCCGATAAGAGCAATGGCCTTTTCCCTCAGTCCCTTGTTCAGCTTTGGTAACGGGTTAGAACTGTCTTCCTGGCCACCACAAGGTTGCTGAAACCCGACTGATGATCGATTGATGCTCAGGAGTAATCCTCCCCAGAGTAAGGAATGCCAGAGTCTCCCCACCCAGTGACAGTGTACAATCTATGGCTGTGTTCCTGTGTGGTGTACAAAAAGTGTAACTCCCGGTGGTACACAATGAAGGGAAGAAAAACAGTCTTATAATAACTTTATCTGCCTACTTAGGAATGGGTGGAAGGGGAGTCTGGGTAAGCACAGGGAGAAGGTCCAGCGAGAGGAGAGAGAGAGGAGGTTTTGTTCTCTAACCCAAGCTCCTACCTGATGGATTGCCTCCTTAGGTATGTCTTAGAGTTCTAAATCCTTCTGTAGCTGTTGAGGTCTCCTGGCCCATCCCTAGCACCAGGAAGAGTCTGGAGTATGCAAACAGAGCCATCCTCACTGTGAGGTGCAGAGAGCCTCTTGCAGGGGTGCATTTTAAATGCCCACACCCTGCCGTGGAAAGACCTACTTCTGCAATCCAGCTTTACCCTCGGCCTTAAGTGTAAGAAATTATGTGTTGTTGGTTTTTCCCCCTGCATCATTTGAATACCCAAGGTATTCAAATACCTTGAATGAAGAGAAATTATATATGCAGTGTGCAGATCAGAACTAACCATCCATAGGTTTAAAAAAGAAAAAAGAAAAAAAGCAGAAATGTGTGCGTGTGTTTTCCAACTACTGATCTATCCCAGTCTTTCCCAAGCTTGTCCTGAGAAGCTGTGTAATGTCCTGAACCTTCTGCTTTGATCAGGAGCGAAGGGCCCCTCCACCAGTGCCAAAGAAGCCGGCGAAGGGCCCCGCGCCGCTGATCCGGGAACGCTCGCTGGAGAGCTCACAGCGCCAGGAGGCCCGCAAGCGCCTGATGGCCGCCAAGCGCGCCGCGTCGGTTCGCCAGAACTCGGCCACCGAGAGCGCGGAGAGCATCGAGATCTACATCCCCGAGGCGCAGACCCGGCTCTGAGCGCCGCCCCGCCGAAGACCGTCCCCGCCCGCCCTGCCCTCGGCTGCCTCCCCAGACCCCCTCCGTCTCTGAGCTCAGTGACAGCCCCGCTTCCTGGACCACTTTTGCCCATCTTCTCCACCGAGCTTCGCTCCCCTGTCCTGAAGCCTCATGCAGACATCCAAAACCCTTTCTTTTCTGGGACAAGCAAACCCACCTCTGTAGAAAAGACGCCCGTAGATCACTCACCCTCCTCAGTTCTTTCAAGCTAGTGTGTCCCTAGAACTCAGCAATATAAAAACCATAGGGTATTTCAGAAACCCAGTATCACACAGGGTGATCCTTTGAGACTTAACCGTCTTCCACGTGTTAGAAACGAGGGCTCCGATTCCCTTTATTTGCCCCCAAACGGTTATTTTTACAAGCAGACAGAGCGCTTTATTTCTAATCTCAGAAATCACACCATCTCGTCGGAATCAATGGTGACAGAGAGAGGGGACCAAGCTGGCCTGGGGTTGGGGGCCTGGGTGCGTAGGAGAAGGGCAAAGTGTGCAGGTACTCAGCATCTGTACCTTCGCAGCTGTACAAACTGCCTCATTGGTACTTCATCCATCAACTTCAAATGTTTCAATCAGCAGAAGATTGTAAATTCGATCTTTCAGGGAAATTAATCTATTCTGAAAGGCAATAAAATGCAGAAAGTTAAGGCAAAGGAAACTCGGATGGTTTAAGATCTTATATAAGGAATCTATATATTTACATTATTATTAAGAAAATTTAGACCTGAAATGTTTTCTCAACTTTTCTTGTACTCTGTGTATTATAATGTCATGGCAGTGGTTTTTAAACGGGGGGCGGGGGAGGGAAGAAAGAGTTGGTTCTGTTAGTTTAGTGTCCACTCAGGTGGGCCCACTTAAGATTTCACACACTTCTGCTTCTTGAAGATGGCAAGGCCATTTCCAGAGAAGAGTTCTGGTTCTCTGCTACATATATGTCTAGTTTAGCCCAACACTTCACGTTTCAGGGATCTCCTCTCTCACTCCAAAACAGGGTTCGCGTGTTCCCCAGCACAGGATTTTGTCCTATATCAAATGAATAAAATAAAAGGTTTTTTCCCTACCCCAGTTGACAATGCTGCCTCATTCCAAAGAGACCTGTCGATATGATCCTGAAGTTTCAGGTGGTGAAGGAAGTCATTTGACAGGCAAGGGCCATGAGCTGTGAGGAGCTAGGAAAGTCGGCCTTCATAAACACTGACAGAAACCCAAGCTTTGGGTTGGATTCCAGGCTTTCTTGCAGTTTCGTCGTGGTAGATGGGCTCTGTGCACCCGCATCCTTCTGAAGTCTTCAATTGCCCTTACTTGTAACAGTTTGAACATTCAGAATGTGGCAATCTGAAAGGGTCAGCCTTGCAAGCTTGACAAGAATTAGAAATTTGCCGTTGAAAAAGGAAAGTCATAAAAGAAAAAAAAAAATGCTTGCACCAGAGATGCTTAGACAAACAAACAAAACAATAAAGCAAATATACTCTCATAGCCAGGTGCTAATTTAATTTTCTTTACAAAATTAAGAGAAGTGATGGGTTCTGGCAACCAGTATTTTCAGAAATATTCTAAAAACCACTAGAGAATTCGCTACCTCTCAGAGCCGTTGATGCTTTGAGCTACCTTTAATAATAATAATAGGGCATAAATGTTTACTGCTGTGGTTTACAAGAAAAGGGCTACTAACTTATTTTAAAAAAAAACAAACTTTTAATTAGGGCAGACAAAGTCAGTGCTTTCTTAAACTGGAGCAGAGATTTTTGAGCTTTACATACTTGCTAGTTTCAAAAAAGGCACACTTTTTTCTTTACAGTGGAGCAGTAATTAAATATCACAAGAAGTAAGGCCACCTGTCACCGTGGGTAGCCCGTGGTCACATTCATCCAAGAAAGACTTGGAATCCACAGGAAGCAGTGTCTATTCTAGACTCACCTTCTCTACCACAGCCCCTGCCCTGAGATAGACTACGTTCCATTTCTAACGCAATTCCAGATTCTCCTATAATGTTTTCTTTGGAAACTGATTTGGCCCAAGCTATTTTAAAGAGGGACGAGAGATGGCCTATTTATCTCATTTAAGTGAACGGCATTTGTATATTCATTAGCTATTTTTGGTAAGAATTTTAAATCTTTTAGCTGAACACCTGCAGGGCATCACAACCTTTGCCTTCCTGAAAAACACAGTACAAACACTTTATAAAAAAGCTAATTATTGATGTTAGGCCTTGACCCCCACACAATACAGCTTGTTATCCACCGGGAACCCGGAGACTGACATCCGTGAGCATAACCTTTGTTGCATTATTTTTTTTTGATGTAATTTGTAGAGATGTTTTTTAGTTCATAATGAACAGTGTATGTACCCTGAAAAATTACTTATTTTGTTTAACTTTGGTATAAAGGTGTTGGGCATTTTCTTGGGGGAGGGATTACAAAAGAAACTTGTCTCCCTTATCAAAAACAAACAAAAAAAATATGATCAAAGAAATTAAGTATTTATTATATTTTTTGCAGATGTTTCCATACAATTCACATAACCTTTTTGTAAAGAGAGATGAAGAAATGGATTAAAGATTTTTAATATTTGAAATGGTAAATAGAGCTAATTTATTTGTAATATATTTCTGTTATTTATAGATGTTCCCTTAATGTTTTACCGTGTAGTACTGCTTTAATTTAAGGCTTATCCTTGTGAATTTACCATTTCTTTTTTAAGAACATGTCTAGATGCATATTTTAAATAACCGGAATGTAAATCATTAGCATATCTGAATTCCCTATTGTAATTTTTAAAAATTATTTTGGTTTGGGGAAAAATGATTCATTTGAAAGCCTTCAGATGGAGGGGTGGGGAAGATTTTTATGGCTTTCTGAATTGGAATTTCATAGGCTTATTTACCTAGATTGTGTGTGGACAAAAAAAAAAAAAATCAAAACAAAAACCTGTAAATACATGAATGTTTCCCACAATGTAAAAAGAAGGAATTAATAAAATAATCAATGCACTGCTTTCAGGCTTGTGTGTTTTTACTGAAGCCCTGAGTCTTCTAAAATCTGTGTGGTTGTCTTTGGAAGTTGGGTAGCTCAGCAACTAAGAGGCCTATCATCCTTCTTTCTTAAATGTAATGACACACAACGCTATCTACCCAGTGCTGCACAGGTGGTGGGAGGTTCTGTCTAAAGGATTTCAGAACTAAAGGACTGAAGTCTTTTATTCTGATAATCACAGATATTGGGAGTTTTGATTCAGATGCTCCTACATCTGCATTAAGCTGACGGGTACAGATTATGAGTGGTGCTATACGCCCCTCACACGTATATATTGGAACTACTTTGATTTCTTTGCATACATATCCCCCGTTGTATTTCACACACAATTCCTAAGGGTAAAATCAGCGTTGTACTTTGTTGGTTTTATTCACAGTAATAAGAACTGTGTCCGCCAGTGACAGAGAATGTGTTTAACATGTGTGAGGTCCTGGATTGATGCCACCTCTATCTTCTTCTCATAGCTCACATTGGTGACTTTGTCACGGTCATCTGGGTTTTATGCTTGCAAAGTGGACTTGCACTCACTGGTTGGCTGAAAAAGTCTGGCGCCTGGGCCCACAGTGCCTCCAGTTTCCTCCAATCTCTTGACAGAATCCATCTATTTATATGCAACAGGCTTGGAAATGAGTGTACATACAGATAGGCATCTTTTCTGCATTTTGGTGCATAAGCAGGATCTGTGCCAGTCGCCAAATAACACAATTTGCTGTTGAAACCAAGAAGCAAAATGAGCAATTGACCGAATCCCGGGAGGCCACAAAGATCTCATCACTTGGACGTGCACTCAGACTCATCTGATCTAATCAGGCCCTCCCTTTTCACCAGTCAATTTTACCTCGTCTAGGTTCCTTACATCATCTCAGCCGATCCCCAAACTGAGTTTGCTTTTGAATGAAAGAATCTGAAGTTCGAGAATTCCAGGGTAAAGCAAGAGGACCGAGAATTCAAGTCCAGCCTGGGCTACAGAGAGAGACTTTGCCTAGGAAAAAATAAGGGACAAGAAAGAGAAGGTATAGGAAGAGGAGATGGGAAAGATGGGGGAGGAGATTGAGATGGAGAAGAAAGGGTTTTTAAGTGAGGCAGTTTCCCATGTTAGGGTCTAACACCATCCTGGAAATGTAATTCATTTAATTTTTTTTTAATATAGAAATTGAAAAAATAATGTTTGTTGAGAGCATGACTTTTTTATTTTTAATCTTTGAAGCCCACTCTTTGAAAGCATAAACGGACTTTGGCTTAAATAAATGACATATGTATTAGAATCCTGGTGTCCGAGTGTGTTCACTCTCCTTGGGAGCTAACGGTGCTAAAGTTTTCCTTTTGTTTGTTCAGTATCCTGTTTGACTTTCAGCTGGGAAACCAAGACCCAATCAATTCCTTTTGCAAACAGAAACTAATGACCCGCTCTGAAATCCCTCCTTCCCTTCTAACTAGTTTTTGAGTTTGCAAAAATGTATTTTAAATTGCCCTTAAATCACCCATGAAGCAGAGAGCATGAAGCTATTCCAAGTACACCATTCTAACCTGTGAAAATCCCAAGAATGTGAAACCCTGGATGTCATCCTGTGCCTTGATTAGGGGCCAGGGGATTATCTCCATATCTTCTAAACAAAGGAACACAAGCCTGAACTCAGACTGAAAAAGGTAGGAATCGGGAAACATTTTAATAAATAGCAAAGCCAGGGTCTGCCCCATTGTAGACCAAATACTGCTGTCTGTTGCACGGAGTGATCTCCACAGCACCGGTGGACAGCGTCCCTCCTTCTCGTCCCTATTTTGGGCAAGTAGATGTTAGTTTCACCTGGAAACCTGATGAGTGAACCAGTGTCACCAAGCGGTTTCTTCTGAGATCTCAATGAAGAGATTCTTCATTTGAGGGATTTTCACCTTGAGAAGGGAAGCAGATAGAACCCTGTGCCCTCTGACACCCAGGGAAAATGCATTTTTCCCAATGGCCCTTCAAGGAGGTTATAAATGACAAAACCTGTTTTCTGAGTCTCAAATCCTGACACCTTGAATGCTTTAAACCCTAACACTCTACAGAAAAAAACATCAGAGCATAGCCAGTCTTCTGAGGTTTGCACAGTCCTTACCTCAGGGCTGCACACACACACATTCAGCCAACCGTGAATCAGTATTGTGTGGAAGGGGCTGGAGAGAAGCATGTAAAAGTGTTTGCACCAAGTCGAATGATCTAAATTCAGTCCTCAGTACCAACATGGTGGCAAGAGAGAGTCAACACCTACAAGTTGTCCTCTGACCTCCACACACAAACCTTGATACATACACATTGAAAAATAAGTAAATATAATATTAATTTTTAAAACATATATTTGGAAAAGGTATCTTTACTGAACCTATATAAATGTTTCTTTTCATTATTTCCTAAGTAATTTACTGCAACTTCTTACATTGTCATTGTATTGTACTGAGTAGCAGAAGGAATCTAGAAATGAGGACAGAGCAGGATGTGGTAAGCGTGGAATGTAAATCTTATAGCACTCTATATGAGAGCATACACAAATTTTACTATCCAAGGTTTTGGAGCCAGTCACTCATTGATATTGTGAGATGTCTGGTTGGTGGACACCAAGTGTTTCTAGGAATTCAGAGTCCAAGGCCTACCAACAGTTTCAATGATGCATAAGTTATAGGAGGTTAGTTGATACTCTATATGAACCCACACAGCAAGAACACATCTCCCTAAATTAAAATAAAAATATTCTGCTAACTGGGACTGGGTAAGAGTGCCTGCTGCTTTTCCAGAGGACCTGGCTTTGGTTCTCAGCATAGGCAGTGGCTCAGGATCACCTGCCACAAATTTCATAGGATTTGACCTTTTTTGGCCTCCAAGGGCACTGCCCACATGGTGCACATACACATATGCAGGCAAACATTCATACGCGTAAAATAAAAGTAGATACATCTTTTAAAATATATGTCCTACTATCTGAAAAATCTGAGAGTCTGCTTTAGGAAGTGGGTTTGTTATTAACTTGTCTTGTTACCTTAGGGGGAAGACCTCTTGCTATGAAGAACATTTGCTTGTATACCTGACACTTCTTTTGTTGTTTGGTTGGTGCTTTTGACTTTTGGTTTTCTCTGTGTAACAGCTCTGACTGTCCTGTAACTCACTTTGGAGATCAGGCTGGCCTCCAACTCATTGAGATCCACCTGCCTCTGCCTCCCTCCAAATGCTGGGACTAAAGGTGTGTCACCATTACCCAGCCATCACTTATTAAAGATACCAGATTTCTCACATTGTTTTATTTCCAAAGTAAAAATCTCATGTGTTGTATAGTTTGAGCGAGTATGACTGAGTCAGCAAGGAGGCTGACCCCAAAGGCTACTCCTGAAGAAAGGTAATAATGAATAATTTGAACAATTCTGTCTTGGATTCCTTTGGAGTTTAACTTAACAAGTTTCCTGGGAATTCCCTGTTGTTAATGTGTGGAACGAACCACAAATACCACTAACCCACACTAGAGTTTATTTTGGAAGCTTGCAGGAAGGAAGAAGGGGGGGTAGATAGAGGGGGCCAGCGTGGGGTCTTGTCTTATAAGGGGATTTACATGGCCATGCTTGGTCATGCATATGGATGAAAGGGGTATGCCCCGCCCCCTCCCCAAGGTGTGCTCTGGCAGCCGCCATGCTGGAATAAATGCATTTACCAGGCAGCTACCATGGGCCAGAAATCCTAACAGTCCCCCCAGCTTCCAGAATGTTCGAGGAAAAAGAGCCTTTCTACACTGGGTGGAACATAGCAGTTCACGGTCTTCTCTGATTGGTGAAATTGCACTTCCAACACAGATCCTATTTGTTGACCTTAGCAAGGTAGTGATTCTGAAAAGCCTGAAGGAGAGCCCTTTCCATGACAGTGTCACTTTGTATCTAGTCTTGGATAGGCACACACAATGAATGCCTTGAATAGGCAGGGAAATAAATCTGTGAAATCTCAGAGAGTGGAAAGTCTGGACAATTGTTTGGAAAGTCTGAACCGTGAGGAAAGGCTAGCACAGAAGAATGTGATTTCCAAACTGAATTTGAGTGAACACTGAACACTTTAAACATCATGGTGATGTGAGAGAATAATTCTTCCTATAAAAATAGATCAAATCAAGGCTTTGCCGATTTTTAAAATGGACCTAAAATGTGTTTGAACCCAGTCTGACGCCTGGTTCTTTGTACATGGATACGATTTGTGCAGAACAAAGTGGTTTCTTACGTCGATTGCTGTTGTAAGGTTAAAAGTGAACATGTAGGTACAAGAATTAAGAGGTAAAGAGTAAGCTGAGGGTGAGGCCAACTATTCACTGCAGGTTTTCCTTCTGAGAGTCAACATATTTGAGCAGTTTATATATCCTGCCAGCACTCATCTGTGGGTTCTCAACTGTGGATGTATTTTCCCACCAAATCCAACACTCTACCTTGTTCCTGTTTGGCATCATAACCTATTATTCTGTTTGAGACCGCTGTGACCCGCCTACTCTCCTGAGTGTTTTCCCGATGTCCCCTTTTGTGCATGAGCCATGAAAGACTTTTTGTTGTTACTGCTGTTTAAGCCAGGGTTTCTCTGCGTAGCCCCAGCTGTCCTGGAACTCACTGGCCTTCAACTCAGAGATCCACCGCCTCTGCCTCCCAACATCACCAAGTTTGGTTCATGATATACTACTGGACCCTCTTATGTTGCACTTTTCAGCTTTTTCTGCCATTTGCATACTCAAAAATAAATTGAAGTTAGTGGACGGGGGTGTCGTGGCTTTCATCCCAGCACTTAGGAGGCAGAGGCAGTGAGATCTCTGTAAACTGGAGGCTGGCTTGGCCTATATATGTTGGCCTATATCATATTGGCTTATGATGTTACATTGTAAATAATTGTCCCACCCACTGGTTTAATAAAAAGCGCTGATTGGCCAAAGGCAGACAGGAAGTGTGGGCGGGGCTACCAGACTAAGAAAACTCTGAGAACAGGAAGCACGGAGCAGAACGCCAGAGAGAAGCCAGAAGATGCAGAGGACAACTATCCTGCTCTAAGAAAAGGTACCGAGCCCCATGGCTGAACAGGATAAGAATCATGGGTTAGATTAAGGGTAAAGAGTTAGCAAGTTATATGCCTGGGCCCCAGGTCAATCAGCGTACAATTAATATAAGCATCTGTGTGTTTCAATAAGTCTATGGGACTGTGGGTCTGAAAGTCCAGGCCACCAGGCTAGGGTGGAAAGTCCAGGCCAGAAACCTAATACTACGTATATAGTGAGTTCCAGGACAGTGAGTATCTAGGACAGCCAGGGATACCTGTCTCAAATAAAATAAAATAAAAGCAAATTGAAGTAAAATCTTTTTACCATGTATCTTCAAAATATATGGGAGCACATCTTCAGAATATATTTCTAGACTAATGGACATGCTTTATTTTTTAGATTTCTATTTTATTTTCAATTATGTACATATGTGCACATGAATGCAGCTCCCCTGGAGGTCAAAAGATATTGAATTTCCTGGAGCTGGAGATAGTTACAGGCAGTTGTGAACCTCTTGACATGAGTGGAAGGAACTGTATAAGAGCATCATTACCTCTTATCCACTAAGCAAGCACTTCAGCCCAGACATGCAGTGTTTTAAGGCTTGCATTGATTTTTTGCACTCAGATAACACATATGTGTTGCAGCAACTACTTTTTTGAAGTAAAGCAACAATGAAGCAAAGCATTCAGAAAGTAAATCCAGGAGGTGGGACATAATCCACAGAGAATTCGCTGGCCTGCTCTGAGTTCTAGCCACAGCAGCAACAGGAATCTGAGACAAAGAGAAACTCAGTCAGACACACTAATTTTAAAAGACGTTGCATATCCTAGCAGTATTTCAATGGCGCACACACATATAAAAATATTCCTACAAATTTGGCTGTGATATGAACGCAATTTTTTCCATAATTCCCAGGACACAGCAGTCGGAAGTAAAAAGAGTAAGCAATGTTTTATTCCTCGATGTGAACCCATCAGAAAATGGAGACATTGGTACCCACCTCACATGATCACTAAGAACTAGGATGGAGGTTGGGCTGGGAACTGTGGGGGCTGGCGAACTTATAGTAACTTGTATTCTTGGCAGTTATACTTAAAATTACAGTTACTCTTCTCTCTGTGTTCATGTCTTTGTACACACTGGCCAGAAGTCAACATCAGGTGTCTCCTGCGAAGTGCTACTGCACATATGCAGAGTAGCAAGTTAGGGGAGTAGGTTCTCTCTTTCCACCATGTGGGTCCCAGGATTAAATTGAGATCATCTTGCTTGGTAGCACTTGCCTTTACCTGCTGAGCTGTCTCTCCAGCTCTCCACCTTATTTTCTGAAACACCTTCTCTCACTGAATCCGAAGCTCCTTGATGTGGGCTGAAAGGCCAGTGAGCTTTAGAGCTCTTCTGCCTCTGCCCCCCCCCCCCCCCCCCCCCCCCCCCCCGTGCTACAGATGTCCGCTACATGGATAACTCTTTATGTGGGTGCTGAGGATCCAAACCTCATGTTGCGTATCAAGAAAACTGACTGAGCCATCTCCCTAATTACACTTGAAAGACTTCACTATGACTTCTGCAATTAAAACATAAAACTGAACAATATTTCTTTTTCATATTTCTGGGGATTGGCCAGAGGACATTGAATCCAGAAGTTGCTGCTTGTTCCAGTATTTACTCTGGAAAAGTTATGCATCGACACTAAAATTGAACTTACTTTCCTTCTCTCCATTGTCCTTCCTTCCTTCCTATCTATCTTAAGGTGCCCTGCATTTTGTGGGCTTTAAACATAGCAGGCACGCATTCTACCAATTACTCATACCCCTAGCAATATTCTATAATTCAGAAGGGAAAAGGGAAGGAAAGGATATATACTACAAATGTGTTACACAAACTAGACAACACTTGACGATAAGGAATGGAGAGAGATGGCTTGGTGGTTAAAAACAGTGGCTGCATTTACAGATGACCCAGATTTGATTCCCTGAGTCCACATAATGGCTCATAGACCATATGTTACTCCAATTCCAAGAGATCTGACAATCTCTTCTAGCTTTCTTGGACACCAGATGCACTATGCATGTACATACATACAGGCTAAAAGCACTTATACATAACAAGTAAAACATTTATATTAAAAAACAAAACCTTGAACCAGGCATGTTGGGGCATGCCTTTAATTCCAGCAGAAGCAGAAGGCTAACTATGTGTAGTAGGATGTTTCTGGCCCCAACTTCTGGGCCTAGCCTCAAGGTTTAGGACCACAGACCCACAGACCCACAGTCCCACAGTCCCACAGAGACACACAGATACTTTTCAATAGTTTTTGGCTGATCAGCCTCAGGCCCAGGCATATAACTTGCTAACTCTGTACCCTTCAACTAACCCATGACTCTTTCTGTTCAGCAATGTGGCTCGGTACCTTTTCTTAGAGCAGCATAGTTGTCCTCTGCTTCCTCTGGCGTTCTCTCTGGAGTTCTGCTCTGTGCTGCCTGTTCTCAGAGTTTTTAGTCTGGGTAGCCCCACCCACACTTCCTACCTGCCTTTGGCCAATCAGTGCTTTTATTTAAACCAGTGGGTGGGACAATTATTTACCATGAAATAACACAATACCCCTACAACTATGGGTTCAAGGCCAACCACAGTTAGTCCCAAGACAGCCAGAACTACATAGTAAGACCCTGTCTCAAAAGAAAAGAAAGAAAGAATGGAAGTAAGGAAGAAAAAAAAGGAAAGAGAGAAAGGTAGGAAGGAAGGGAGAGAGAGAGGGAGGGAGGGAGGAAGGGACGGAGGGAGGAAGGAAGGGAGGGAGGGAGGGAGGGAGGAATTTGAAAACTTGAAAAAGGTGGCTCACCTCATCCCTGCTCTCAGGAGGTTAAGAGAGGATTGTAAGTATGAGATGCAGTCAAGACTATATAAGACTCTAATCCCAAAAAGGGCGAACAAACCTGGAAATAATCATAATGTCTATTGTAATTACTATTTTCTTTTTTAAAAAGTGGTTTGATAATTGTGCCAAATAGGATAATTTGATAAGATACAAGCCTTAGAAAGATCTACTAATGAAAATAAGAAAAATATTCACACACAGAGGAATTTAGAGTAGAACCTACTGCATCTTTGCATTTGAAACCGGAGAAGTGGCCTAAGGTTATTAGAACACCAACCTTAATATATCTGGTTATCATAGAAAAACAACCCCCAAGGCTATACTGAGGTTAATTGGAATCCTATAGGAATGTTAGATTTGAGGAGATTTAAGAAAGCAGCCATTTCATTCAGAATGCATTCACCCTTTGTAAAATAAATATTAAATTCACGGGCAACTAGAAACAGAATTATTCCTCACGACCGGAAGAATTTACTTGCAGCAGTACTGGAGGCTGGTCCTCAGTTACAATGGAGAACATGGTGTTGACAGGAAGTTAGGACCTTAGAACAATCACTACAGCTAGAGGTCGGTCATGAGATTTCCCAAGCACAAATTCTCAATGAGAGCCAATACGCTGATTTGCAAAGACAGGTTACATTTGATGATCATACCTTGGTCTAACTATGTAACCATGTGTTATATAAAATTAACCAGGGCTAGGAGAGGTGGGGTTAGTAAGTAGTTGACAGTAGGTATCAGAGAGGACCATAGTAGAAAGAGAGAGGCTAAAACAGAAAGCCAGTTGCTACTTAAATCTCTGAACTCTCAGGTTTTTACGCTAGCCTTTGAATCTTGAGTTTTATTAGAATGACAGAGATTTAGTTAAAGCTGCCTTTAGCAGCAGCAACAGAGCAATGGCTGGGGGAACAGAATTCCTCCCAAGCTATGGTCTCAGTAGCTGGGCCACTCATAGTTTAAGCATACACCCTTTTTTAATGACCCAGCACACAGTTATTATCATTTTTTAATGTACGCTTAAGGAGCAGGGTAGGGGGTCATGTATGAGTACGCCAGTGTGGAGTGAGGTTTCCATCTCCATTAGTCTGGCTCTTTGGTGACATTCTGGAAATATGAACAGAGAAGCAGAAAGCTCAGCATTGTATTTCTATTTACAAATCAGAATGTATCTGTTTATTTTCTAAAATATGCTTTGCTGCAAAAAGTGACTCCCTTGTTATATTTACATTCCTGCAGCTGGTTACCCTGACATAGATAATGAGCCTTTATTTTCTCCCCTCCATTTTTGGAGATAAGGTTTCTATATATCCCTGACTGTTCTGGAACTTTCTCTGTAGACCAGGCTGGCCTTGAACTCATAGGAATCCACCTGCCTCTGCCTCCCATTCTCTGAGATTACAAGCGTGTGCTGTCATCACCACCCTATCAGCATTTTAAGAAGAATCACCTAAGTGACAGTTATCAATCATGTTCCTATTTCATATAATCCCAGAATCTAGAAAGCCCCCGCTCTTAGAAGGAGAACCAGGACATGTCTATTGTGAAAGCACAAATTATTTCCTACTGTGTTTACTGCTCTAAAGACTGTAGGGATTGGAAGAGTAAAGCCATGAATGAGACCAAATAGTTTCATGCAATACTTTGTTAAGAACATCAGACAATATGTAATCTGAGGATTATGAAGAGTCACGTGAGTAAAGCATACAGCCACACATTCAGATGATGGATAGGCTGTAGCAGCATGGATGATTGGGACCCCTCGGAGTCTGTACAGGACATACCCAGACACCAAATTCTCAGCACAGATGAGATTTATTACCCCAGAGGGGCAAGCAGGGAGGGAAGGGCAGGCTGTAAAGACAGACAGAAAGCACCAGCAATCAAACAAGCAAACAAAAGCTTTTTGTTTTTACGGAGAAAAAGGGAGCGTCTGTGTTAGAGTGAGTTGGTAAATCCTGATTGCTCTTATTAGCCAAATAATATATTTAAATTATTGAACCTTAGTATTTTGTCTCAAGAATGAGTCAGTGTCTAAATAAGGGAATAGACCCTTTAATCTAATGGATTTTAGCCAGTGTGTGTATGGTCTGTGTTTGCCATGTTCTGTCCTGATGGAGCCCTTAAAGGCTGAGCATGGCTACATGCAGCAAAAATATGTTTTTCCATAGAATCAGATAAACAAATAACAATAGCCGGTTGTAATGAATTATCTGAAGTAAACTCATTCCTATCTTCTACACCTGAGAGGGACATGAAAATGCATTTCAAAAACAATTCTATGTTCTGAAGAAACTGAGGTCACAAGGTCTTGTCTTATTTTGTGTTTTGAAACAGGATTTAGACCTGTGTAGCCCTGGCTTAGAAACAGGCTGGTCTCAAACTCAGAGGTCTGTCTCCTGAGCGCTGGGATGAAAGGCATGTACCACGGCCCCATCTGCTTAGCCCCCAAAAATGACTCAGACGTTTATATTAACTAGATGCTGTTCGTCCTATGGCCAGGCACATTGCTAGCTAGTTCTTTCATCTTAATTCAACCCATTTTCATTAATCTGCCCTGATATATGGCCCGTGGCTCACTTATTATTTCCTTACATCTTGATTCTTGGGCGGGTGGATCGTGTCTTCTTGACTCCGCCCTCTTTATCCACTTATGCGCTGATTTCCCGCCTAGTGCTAAGGCGCCTGATATAGGCCAAAACAGTTCCTTTACTCACAGAATACAGAAAGACATTCCCACATCACCTGACTCTATTCTTGGACTGTATTCTGACATTACTGTGTGCTTACTCCCACGTACCTGGTCCACGGAGTTCTGGGATGAAGTGTGCAAGGCCTCAACTGCAGCTTGCAGCATATCTTTCAAGGTCTGACCATCTATCATGGTCATTTTCCTCAATATCTCATTCACACACTGCAACAACCCCACACCTGAACAAGCCAGCTCACACATGCATGAGAGGGTAGCAGGCCTTATGGTGAGTGGTGTCAGATAAATCCGTTGCGTGTACACCTGAGTAACCAGAGATGGTCGTTAGAGTCCAGAAGGGGAATGCTTTTCATTCAAGCCCAAAAAAAAAAAGCTGAAGAAACATGAATGAGCAAGGAACCCTGCCACATTCTTTTCCTATGACTGCCAACAGTGATCCGGAAGGCAAGGGCAAGACCGGGTCACCATAGCACCTCTGACTCTCCGTTCTTCCCGTATTGGTGAGATATGAGCCGATTAAGACCATAAAGAGAAAAACAAAACAAAAAAAGTTTTATTACCTGGGTGCAGCTATTTGTAAGAACGAGATACGATGTCTGCTGTTCACACAGTGGGGAAATCAAAGCTCGTAGACTGGGAGATTTCCTATGTAATGAAAGGGTCCTACACTTTTATTTAAAGCTAGCGGTGTCCAAGAGAATCCATGCTACTGACTGATCAGTCCTCTTCTCTTGCAGACATGGGATAAGTCGAGATCACAGATGGAGGCCAGAGAGGAAAAGGGTACATGGATATCTCATTTTGTTTTGCTTTTTTAGAGATAAGGTATTTCAGGCTGACCTCCAACTCTGTGTACAACTGAAGTTGACCTTGAACTCCTGATCCTTTGGTTTCCTCTTTTGTTCTAAGGATTTTGCCTGTTTCTTTGACTTGTTTGTTTTGGTTGGTTGCTTGTTTCTTGAGATGGGCGTCTTGCTATGCTGTCTAGGTTGACTTTGAACATCGGGGCTCAACTAAGTCTCCTGCCTTAGCCACTCAAGTACAGGTAGAATATGTACCTAGCACCTGATTGTCTCCCATGGCTTTTTCAAAAGTATGTTTTATTTATCTGTGAGGGATGGGATGAGCTCATGACACTAATATATGTGGAGGTTAAAGGATGTCTTGGGGGATTCAGACTGTTTCTGGGTCCTGGGGATCAAACCTGGGTAATCAGGAGTGGCGGCAAGTACTTTAAACATGTGGAGCCATCTTGCCAGCCCCATGGTCCTTTTGAGAGAGACTTTTGCACTGGCATCTGCCGACTTCAGAACTGGTGGGGGCTGGTTGTGTACAAAAAGAAAGAACTCAGGGTACATGGCCTGAAAGTTCTGGGCCTTGGATCTGTTTCAAGACTTCTTAAGAGTTTGATTCCTACCTGCCCCCCCCCCCCAACTCACACACACTTACCCAGCCCCTACCCACCTTAGGCTATTGTTGGGCTCTGGCCAGCCTTGCCTCTCTGCAGCTCTTCATAAGATGTCCTTCTGTGGGTGCAGTTGCTTGGCTGGCCAGCCTTGCCTCTCTGCAGCTCTTCATAAGATGTCCTTCTGTGGGTGCAGTTGCTTGGCTCTTGCCCTGAATTCAAGGCTATGCCTTTGTATTTTCTGTAGTCATGCGGCTCTTTCCTCACCAGCCTCCAGGTCTTCCTCTGGATTCTCATTGAGTTTACATCAAAATGATTCAGTATTCATCCCAAACTGGCTACAGGTTTTTATAGAAGTTCTGTTGTGTAGTATTATGTTTCTGGTCTGGCTTTTCGGGCCTAGCCCTGAGGTTCTGACCATTGAAACGCATAGACACTTATATTGGTTTTATGCTGATTGGCCTAGGGCCCAGGATATAATTTACTGACTCTTTGCTCTTAAACTAACCCATGATTTTTATCCTGTTCAGCCACGCGGCCTTTTCTCAGAGCAGCATTTCAATGTCTTTCCTCTGAGTCTGCTGGAGTCACATCATGCTGTCTCTGTGGTGTCTCTCTGACTTCTCTGCTCTTCCTATTCCCAGAGTTTTCCCAGTCTGGTAGCCCCGCCCACACTTCCTGTCTGCCTTCAGCCAATCAGCGTTTTTATTAAACTAGTAGGCGGGATAATTACTTACAATGTAATATAATCGTACTACATTGTTGGTCATCAGAAAATTAGGGAGGTTGGAAGTGTACCTCAATTGATGGAGTGTATGCTTAAGGTGTAAAGATCCTGGGTTTAATTCCTAAGCACCAGGAAAGAGGGAGGGAGGGAGGGAGGGAGGGAGGGAGGGAGGGAGGGAGGGAGGAAAAAAGGAAACATTGAAGCCTTTTACAACCTTCCCCTCTTCCATCAAGTATAAAACACCTTGCCTGAGCTTGGTAAGATTTCTTGTTTCCTGGAACTAATGGTCCTGACCACAACACACCCTCTTCCTGTCCCTACTCCAACCTCTCTTTGACCCTCCACCTTACACCCCTCTCTACCGACTATTTCAGGGCACAGCACTTCACACAACAATTACTGCCACCTGAAACATAAAACCTGGCTGTCAAATTTAATGTTTCAACATAGATTGTTCTCTTACCTAAAGTGTCAACCCTAAAGTTTACAGTGATCTTTTCCATTCTGCCGTAGGTCCTATGCTGGTTAACTTCTGTGAACTCAACACAAACTGGTGTGGGGGGGGGCTCCACTGAGGGATTGTCTCCCTCAGATTGGCCTATGAGTATGTCTGTGCGGCATTTTCTTGATTAATATTTGTGTGGTACCACCTCTGAGCAGATGATCCTGGGCGGCAAAGAGAGCAGTCTGAGCAAGCCACCGGGGGCAAGGCATGGACCTCCACTTCAGTTCCTACCTCCAGGTCCCTTTCTTGAGTTACCACCCCAACTTCCCTTAGAGATGGATTGTGATGAGGAAGTGTCAGGCAAATAAACCCTTGCCTCCCCCAGTTGGTTTTGGCTAGTGTTTTTTTCAAAGCATCAGAAATCAAACTGAGAGAACACACATACACACACACACACACACACACACACACACACACACAAAGTTATAAGAACAAGTTCCTAAGTTCTCTCTCTTTTGGTGTTTGTTTCTTTCTAGAGAGGGTCTCACTATGTAGCTCTGGCTGTCCTGGAAATTACTATTTAGACCGAGCTGGTCCCAACTCTTAGAGATATGTCTGCCTCTGCCTCCCAAGTGCTGGGGCAAAGGCCTGTGCCTCTATACCCAGCAAAAGAAAGTTCTTTAGAGCAGAACTGAGTGGCCAACAAACGGTCAAACTGTCCGGTGACCTTCCCTGGATCTGGGCCAAAATCCTGCTTCCTCTTACTTGCTTCTGCCTTCTGGCCCTGATTTGCTCACTCCCAGCCCACCCTTCTCCAGCTTCTATTGACAACAGAGCTGTTCTTACTTCCCTCTCTGCTCAGGACTTTATAGTAGTGTGGGGGCTTCAAGGATGGTCGTAAGAGAGCTGAGGTCTTACTTCACCCAGAACAGGGTGATTAACATCTCTGATTAAGGGTTACACTTGTTTGTTTTGTTTTTGACCTTTTTGGTGCTGTGATCTATCATGGGGCCTTTTACAAGCTAGGGCAGAGCTTTACCACTGAGTTTAACCAGAGCAACGGAAGTTTACTTTTTGATTAATCCTATGGGTACTAGTTTTTTGTCTGCATGTGTGTGCGCAGGCTAGAAGATAGTGTTGAGTCCCTAGTATCTGATGTTACAGTCAGTTGTAAACTGGAACTCGGGTCCTCCAGAAGAGTAGCCAATGCCTTTAATCATCAAGCCGTCTCTCCAGCCTTCAATCCCAGTTCTTAGGTAGGTCACTCCATGGAAGAACATCTGATTTGCTTTCACCTTCTCCCTTTGGCCAGCTTAGGTGGGATATTCAGAAGAGACCTCAGTTTACTTTCTGTGCTTTTTCAACAACTTTGAAGTTTAGTGGTGGACTGGGGGGAGGGGTAGTATTTCAGCTACCAAATTGTAGTCTACATAGCAAGTTCCAGGGCAGCCAAAATAGTTACACAGAGAAACCCTGTCTCAAAAATAAAACAAAACCAAATTAATTAATAAAATAAAAACCAAATTGTAGATAAAGAAATCAAGCTTCTCGAAGATTCCAAATAATATACTTAGAAAGCTCTATCTAGCTTTAGCAAAAAAAGTCTTGCCTCACGCCAACCAAGTCCTGAGTTCAAGCCCTAATACCATAAAAACACAACAAAAGTCTTGCTTAAGCCACACTAGCCTAGTTCTCCTTATCTTCTGTGTTTTTTCATGGTAAACCATAGATCAGGGTCAGGGAGACAGCTCAGAAGGTAGATGCCCCTGCTGCCATGCCTAAGAACCTGTGTTCTTATACTCTTTCAAGTTTTTCTCTGACCTCTATACACTTGCAAACTTGATGTGCAAAATAAACATTAAGTTCAAATAAGTCATATTTTGAATCCCAAATACAGTTAAGATGCCGGATCCCAAAATTATATGGGCCCTGAAAGAGAATGAAAATCCAAAGCCAAGTAGGGACTAAAATTCAAGAGCAAAAAGAATGCTCTACTGGATGTGGAGAAGATGGAAGGAGAATGTAGAGATGGAGGCCAATTAGGACTATAACGTGTGTCTCAAAACACGCACAAATGGATGGATGGATGGATGGATGGATGGATGGATGGATGGGTGGGTGGGTGGGTGGGTGGGTGGGTGGGTGGGTGGATGGGTAGATGGATGGGTGGGTGGGTGGGTGGATGGGTGGATGTGTGGGTAGTTGGATAGACAGACAGACAGACAGACAGACAGACAGACAGACAGACAGACAGATAGATAGATAGATAGATAGATAGATAGATAGATAGACAAACTGACTGACTGTTTTGGTCAGGGGTTTGGTTGTAGCTTATGGATCAAAATTTCAGCCCACTGCCAGCCAGTCTGTGGAAGTATACTGAACATAAATAGCTGCTTCCTGGTATAGAGTTCCCCTAAACGGATGGCTTCCCACATCCAGCTTCCTGCCGTTAAGTGTCATGCCCACCTCCACAGACCAGCAAATGAGCCTGAACCGGGTCCTCCTCTGGCCGAAATCTGAGTTACAGCCCTCTGCATGCGCATACAGTGTTGGCAGTGACTGCCCAGAGCAGAACCAGAGGATAATGGTCCTGAGGGAAGCCGAGAGGTTGTGTGAGCACCCAGGGGACAGGCTCAGAAACAGGAAGGCCGAGATTACAGTCCGCTTTACAGCTCTTTTGAAGTCGCCGGAGCCAGCTCGGGAAGCGCTGATCAAAAGTCCTTTTGCGGGCTCAAATTAACAAGAGGCTGGCGAGCCGCGCATCACCTGCCCGCGAAGAGCAGCGCGGCCCGCAAAAGGACTCATCTGGTCCGGAGATGAGCCTTTCAGAAAGCTTACCCGGGCTGAAGGCTCCGGTACTGTCTGGGTCCAAGAGGAAAGGTGTGGTCTATTTTCTGTGCATGGAGGTATTTATTTATTTTTAAGGTTGGTCTTTACACCCTTAGAGCCCTCTGGATCTAATTATCGCACCTCCCCTTTTCAAATGAATGCGTTGGGGTTGGGAGTGACGGGGATGGAGTAGCCTCATCATAAACTCGCTCCTCCCTTTAATGTACCATTGTCTCTCTATTAAGAGCCATAGTATTAACAGTGAGGAGAAAAAAATAGTAGAATTAAAGGGCAAATATTAAAGCAGAAACTTACTGGGGAATTAAAAAAAGTTTGTGTGTTCAGAGAGCTGAGACCTAGGAAAGAAAAAGCATTGAGCAGTTGGGTGAGTGTTAGTACGTACAGAGAGAGCACAGTGAAGGAGTTCATTATGCCAGGAGATATGGTCAAAAGGAAATGGAGTGGGGATGGGGAGGTAATTTGGAAGACAACAAAAATAGAGGTATTTAGA
Organism: Phyllotis vaccarum; assembly: GCA_033318265.1. NCBI lineage: Eukaryota > Metazoa > Chordata > Mammalia > Rodentia > Cricetidae > Phyllotis > Phyllotis vaccarum. Next base: position 56,949,868 of record JARWLC010000018.1, read on the forward strand.
AAATGAAATTTGTAAACGATCATTTGCCAAGGCAACTCCGAAATCTTTATGTAAGACTGTAGGTTACTTAGTTTTCTTTGCAAGATCTTTTGATTTCCGGCACAGTGCACACACAGCATGAATCTGCAGAATCCCCTGGTGAATGAAGGCTGCGTTGCAGCCAGCAACCGCAGACAAGCTGAACTCCAGGATCTTCGCTTCCTCCCCCGTACAGCACTAACACCTCCTGCTAAGTTGTGAAGTCTGAAGGACATGTACATAAGGTGCTCAATAAAATACAATAATGTCATAAATGGTAATATAAGGTGCTCAATAAATATACTATTGCCTTTAAATTAATCTGACAATGTTTCTATGTTTAATGCGTTTAGTATTGGGAATTGAACATTGGACCTATGCAAGCCACACACACACACAACTCAATCTGACATTTCACGGCTATCCTGGATTCACAGAAAATACTAGAAAAAGCCTGTGATTAAAAGTTGTTTTGAAGAGGCTGAGGGAGGGTGGGGAGGATGGGGAGGAGGGTAGGGAGGGGGGAGCGGAGCAGAGGATGAGAAAAAAACTTTTTAGATAGAAAAATTCACAAAAAAGTTATTTTGAAGTTTATAAAGGCTTTACAAAAATTGTGAAGGAAAAAATTGTATTTTTGTGTCATCTTGAGCTATGATATAAATTATGTGATGTGTTTGGATTGAGCTAATTAACATAGCGAGATTGTTCATTAGAAAATTTTAAATAAATGGTGTTCTGGATTGTGTGGCTTGCTGTGCACATGGCCTTTGGGATAAAACATTGACTGTGTAATTCTTGACTTATAATGATATTACACAACCAGATGAGTCTGCCATAAATTAAAATTAATTCTAATTCCAAAAGGGATTTAATATCCTCATCTAGTTTAGAGATTTATTTTTAGTGTATGGGTGTTTTGCCAGCAGATAAAGGGTGTGGGATCCTCTTCCAACTGGAGTTGGAGCTGGGATCGAACCAAGGTCAGCGGTTAAGAACCACTTCTCTCTAGCCTCACTTACCTAGTTTAGTGTGGCCTATCTTTTTTGTTTTCTGTGGTGTTTCTTGTTTGTGCTTCCTGGAATCGGATGCCAAGGCCTTACCTTTCAAGTTGAACTACATTCCCAGCACCTTTTGTTTTTGGAGACAGGGCCATAAACCTATGCTATAACATGTTTTGAAGGTCTCTGTGACATACCTGAGCTCCTGTATCCAAAACCATATCAACATAGGGCTGGGCTGCACGCTAAGGTGCCATTTGTTTACCCTCATGGTCTTCTGGTGGCTAAGTTGGAGTTGTGACTCACAGTGTCCTCATCAGCCTAGGAAACCGTCAGGATGAGGAGTGTGAGTCTACTGCTTTCAAATCATCCATAGGTCAAAAGCTGGAAGTATCACAAACTGGCAGCCATCTTTAATGTGGAATCCTTTGAGTGCGTGTACATTCCAAGACACCTGCTGGATACCTAAGTCACCAATCGTACTGAACCCTATCACATAGAATTGCCTTTTCCAAAATATGTGTGCATAAGCATCACCTTTTATCTTAACTAAGCACGGCCACGTACCTTGTGCAGTTTGAGGTTGAACAGCCAGAATTAGCATGAATTCTGTTTCTTCCTCACAAAGTCACAGGTAGATTTAATCTCCCTTAGATCTGACCAACTATAGGATATTGATCTTTTTCTAACCTTATTGGGGATGAGCCTCAGGGTAAGATTGCATGAGATTTTGTCGTGCTACTTAGAACAGCATGGGATTTAAAACACAAGTTGCTTATTTCTTGAATTTTTCATTTAGTAGGTCTCAGTCCTTGTTTGCTCATGAAAGTCCTAAGAAAGGTAGATAAGGGGAAACAATAGTGTAAGTTGACTTTTCACGGAATCATTCAAATAAACTTCAGACCAAAATTCACCAGAAAATACTTAAAGCAATACAACAAGGGAGAAACAAAACAGAATAGCACTATCTTTCTTTTATTTTAATTGATTTCACGTTAAAATTTATGAGATTCAAAACTTTAGGGTATATATCCTATATATTATTGCACATATGCATATGCAGTAATTTCAGATAAGAGCTGAATTTGTCCCAATATCATAAATTAGAATGATCATATTGAACACCGAAATATTCAAGTTTCAGTAATTTTATTTAAATGGTGAACCAGTTGGGCTCAGAGAGGCTGTCCTCAGCCACCAATCCTTATGACTCAGGTTCCACTAGAGAGAACTGACTGTACACGTTGTCCTTGGACGCCCATATACATGGGGCGGCCCACACATATTTAAAAAATGAAGTGAAATGGAGCTTTCTAAATTAGCTTTTCTAAAGCAGAAAGCAAGCTGGTCATGCTTCCTAGGGTAATAATTATCTTATGAAATTTCCCCACGGTTTCCTTTTACCTACCTGCAAGTGCCATTTGATAAATGTCTGCCTACAAGTCCCCTACAACAGCCGAGTAAATTTCCATCATGGGATCTGAGTCATGTGCAAGTCACCCACAGGATACCTCCAGGGTTGCACGGGCTATCCGTGTCTATAAAACACTTCATTCAGAAATCCTATTTCCTTGACATTTGCTAAATCTTTGTAAACTTGCTATTCTTACTCATCAGTTTATCATGCTTCTCTGGTTTGTCTGCTGTGCTACCGTGGCCCCTGGCCTAAGCTACTGGGCTCCTACATCTGCCAAGCAGTTGCTGAACGTTCTCTTTTCAACCTCTGAATCATAAAATTCAGCCCACAGGGCAGTCTATTTTTAATTGCAGGTCATGATTTTGAGAGGTCAAGACTCAACACATTCTCCTGTTAATGAGCTTAATAAGATCTAAAACTCTGATCTCTACATTATTTTTTGTTCTCTGGTCATTTTCCAGAGATAGATATTTATTTGGTGGGTAGATAAAAATAAATGTTTGCTTTCCTGAAGTGGTTTCAGGGCTGATAGGGCCTTGGCTTCTTATGTAGTAACAACCATGTGAATCTTGTCTTAGAGTGCCAGTGCCAATTATCAAATTTATATTGAGACCTTAATTGAAAAACTGGTTGGGCAGTGGTGGCACACAGCTTTAATCCCAGCACTCGGGATGCAGATGAGTTCCAGGACAGCAAGGCAACCCTGTCTCAAACAGACAAACAAACAAACAAATAAATAAAAAAGATAAACACTAATTTGGCTAAAAAGTAATTCTACATCAAACTATCTTTTTTCCAAAATTGTCTACTGCCTGAAGTACATTTTAAAAGATAGCTTGGGAAGAGAATGGTCAACCTTTTTTCAGTAAATAAAATGGAAAGTAATTGAGAATACCTAAGGTCAATCTCTGGCCTGTAGACGTATCGTAATTGAAAACAGTGTGAGGGTAGAAGAGCTTCCCAATCATTACAACAGAAAAGATTTTTCAAAAGCTGGAATAAAGCTGGTGTGGCTGTGTACTCCTTTACTACCAGAACTCAGGAAACAAAAGCAGGAGGATCGTTTCAAGTCCTAGTCCAAGTCAGCCTGGTCTACAGGGTAAAAGAATCAGAAGGGAGTCTGGGGTGTAGCTCAATGGTTAAGGTACTAGCAGGGCATGGGTGAGGCCCTGGGTTCAATTTTTGGCAAATGGGAATGTGTGTGTGTGTGTCTGTGTCTCTGTGTGTAAAGCAATCTCAATGATCTAAGTTTGGGGGGGGGGTTGTTTTATTTATATTTATTTATGTTATTGGAGACAGGATTTCTCTGTGTAGCTTTGGAGCCTGTCCTGGAACTCGCTCTGTAGACCAGGCTAGCCTTGAATTCAGAGATCCACATGACTCTGCCTCCTGGGTAAAAAAAAAAAAAAAAAAGAAAAAAGAAAACCCAAACCACCAACAGTAGCCCAGGATGGCTTCAACCTTGTGACTCCCTGCTTCTTCAGCTGGGGTCACAGGTGTGCCGCCATGCCCAGCTGCTATCAAAGCTTTTCAATTACATGTTTCAACATAGTGGCTTGTATTTACTCTATCAGCTATTGATAACCAGGAAAACTGCATAAAACATGAACTTCAGGTCTCATTGACCTTAACCTTGTCCCCTGTGCCAGGGTCTTGTGCATTCCTCTAGGCTTGAGTCACCTCCTTCCCCAGCTTTGTATTTCTTGGGTTCTTTTCACTGTCTCTTAATGTAACACCTTAATGTGGGTAGGCAGTCGGATTTAAAGCAGAGTTATTGACCTTCGGTCCAGCTTTGACGTAAGCACAATTCTTTAACCACTTTCATTTCATCTGTACTATGGCCAGGCAGCTGTCTGACAGAACCGCACTGACTGGGAGACTTTTCCTTCATTTTGTGACACTTCTAGGGCATCGGCAGTCAGTTTTACTGTTTCACTTACAAAGAAACTTGAGTGTATCTTTTTCTATAGCAGCCGCTTTGACATTTAGATAAACTTAACTGTGTGAGAATTTGCTACTGTCTAAAAATGCCATGAAGAAGCTGCTGCACCCTCAGACTTTGCACAGCTCATGCTGTGGGACAGAGAGGATGGGAGAGTCACATTAAGCATGACTTTGGAAGAATGGTTCTGTGGCATGTGACAAGCAGAGAGGACAGCACCAATAATTCCCTTCTGGCCGACCAGGCTTTGTAAGTAATTCCCTATCCCAACAAACCCCACTTGTACATGGTATGCCATTTTTTTTTCAAACTTGTGGACTTGGGAAGTTTAATCAACTCAGAATATGATCATAATCAGTATTTTCCCAGTCATGGCGGCATCATTCTGGAAAATGATTTAAAAGTGTATAAAAGGTCATTTCTCTACAAATGAGTTCTGTGCTCAAATGCAAAAGCCTGTAACACCTGTGCCACCAGAACAAATATTTAAAATACCTATGAAATTTGCTTGTACTGTTTACTTGTAAGCAGTACAAGCTTACAAGTTGTACTATGACTTGTGAGCTATGACCAGTTGCTTGAAGTCTTTCATTTAACACAGGCCTGACTGAAAGGTGTGGCAGCTCATTCCTGATGTAGTGATCAATTAACTAAATGCTGAACCTTGTTGCGATTGGCCATTCATCTCTAAGCAAAGACTGAAGGGCCAGCTCCCTTCCAATCAAGAGTAAATATCACACATCCTGTTTATTCATACTGCTTTGTTGTCCACAGCTCTTCAAAGCAGTGACACCCACCCCAAGTCACACTCCCTCCCTGCCCCCAACTTCCTTCTCATGGCTGTACTTTATTTCTACTGGGTTCTAAGTGCTTCCTTCAAGAAAACACTCTTCATTGCAATAACTTTTAAAGAAAATACTTTATTACATCATGAAAAAAGATATCCAACAACTAGATTCATACTTGCTTGAATCTAAAACAAACAAAAAAAAACCTGAAAGTTTATTCATTAGTCGACTGTATGTGGGCACCTGTTCCACATGGAATAGAAAGACACTACGGCTTCTAAGTATTGCACAGTCTGGAAAAAAAACCATCAAAAAAAGGAGTGGGGAGCAGATCACATGATATTGGGAACCATCTCACATTATGAAAAATCTACCAAGAAACATTTTAAGAAGAAAACCCTTTGTTTCTACAGTAGCTTCAGATTGTAGTTCTTGGAATGACTGTATTCCATTGAAGACAGCTTAGTAACAGGAAGCTTCGTTTGAGCAATCCCATGTGCAAATATTAATAGAAAAATATATAAAATAATGCATCTCTTGCCGGCACCCTGACAATCAGGACCGTAGTTTGGAGGATTAAGCTGTGAGTTTGGCCTGAAGCTCCATCTCTGCCGCCTGTTTCAGTGCAACATCCACCAGAAGCTGGAAACCGCTGAAATCCTGGTTGAGGTCCGGCGGAGTAGGTGGAGGAGTGTTAAAAAGACCACTCTGAGGGTTTGGACTCGGTCCAGATTTGCAAGTGTCCTCTGGGTACATGAGAGAGGTATCTGTAAAGTTGCCAGTTGTTATTTGCTGCACATCTGTGCTCTGTCCCATACCAACCTGCTGGCACAGAGAAAAAGACCCATCTTTCAATGCAGTCACAGTGGTATGGCAGATCACTGATGGGCGAGCCAAAATGGATCCTGGGGAGGAAGGCTTGGGAGACACGGGCCTCCCTAGGGTTGGGTTGGGTCCGGCTGTGCAGGAATGAAATGAACTCTCTTCCAGTGGCATGAAGTTCTTGACACCCATCGCAGCTTCCACAGAGCTAGCTTCTGAAATCTTGGCCCCACGGCGGGAAATCGTGAACTGATTTGGATCTTTGCCATCCTTTCTCAGCATGTCGGGGAGGAGCCTGCGGCGAGCGTTGATGAACCAGTTACAGACCTGAAATCACAGGAATCTGCTTCAACACTTTCTCTGAGCACTTGACAAACAGGTTTTGAAACATCCTATGTAGGGTGCCTAACTGACCTCTCTTGAATAAAAGGTGTAAAAAGGGCTTATCTGGGACTAAAAAGGTTCAATGAATGCCTCGTATTGGAGGGAACCAACAATAAACAATAGCAAAGATAGATGAGAGAGAAAGAGAGAGAGAGAGGGAGAGAGAGAGAGAGAGAGAGAGAGAGAGAGGGAGAGAGAGGGGGGGGGGAAGCTTCTCTGGCCTTACAAGTTATTGCAAGGCATTTAAGCTGAGTCAGCCTGTCATAAGCACAAATTTGCTTTGGATGTGTCATCATCCACAACCCTTTCAAGTATAAAAATCTCAAATACTTGAAGTAATTTTAAGGAAGGTTCACCTTTAAGTCTGTTTCAACCTACTACCTACTGCCCCAGCATTGAAGTTAATCAACTACAGGGAAGCGTTTCCTGTATAAGAGGCCACACCTCCCCCAGTAACTGATTTCTCTCAGTTCAAATGACTGTGTCAACAGACATAACATGAATTACCTCACCGAGGTCTGTCATTGTTTAAATATCAAACCAGTTTCCTGGGCAATAGAATAAGGTTTAACCTCCTTTTCAATACACATTGTATAGGGCCTTTCAGGCACTGAAGGAAATGCTTCCTGACAGATGAGTGTCAAGTGTTTCTATCCTCTATAAATAGCCGATTATTAGCTTTTCACACTATAAAGTTTAAAATGGAAAGATCTTGTTTCCCTCTGGAGCAGGAAAGAGCTTAAGGACCTCACACACAAGAATGCTATAAAATGTCTAATGGTAAAGAAAGAGCATATATGCACGGGGGGGGGGGGGGACGGGGGACGGGGGACGGGGGACGGACGGCTTGGTTGTGGAACCCCAGCACCCCAGTGAAGTTCTGGCACTAACCTTTCTTTAGCTTTCCCCCTTACCTGCAGTATGGAAAGGTGTGTCTGCTGGGAGAGCAATGCTTTCTCTTGCTCTGAGGGATACGCATTGTATCTGTGTTCATACAGCCAGTCCCGAAGAATCTGAACAGACTCCTTGGGTAGATTGCCTCTCCTCCTCCTCTTGCCAGAGGCTGCTGAAGAGGAAAGGTCCAGGGGAGCGTCCATGCTGTCTTCATCCTCAGTATCACTGCCCGACGCTGCGACAATGCCTGGCAAGGACAGGGCCACACTCAGTCACTAGACTGTCTGCTTAGACTGTCCCATGTCCACGCTGCGACAATGCCTGACAAGGACAGGGCCACACTCAGTCACTAGACTCTAAGTCTGCTTAGACTGTTCCACGTCCACGCTGCGACAATGCCTGACAAGGACAGGGCCACACTCAGTCACTAGACTGTCTGCTTAGACTGTTCCACGTCCACGCTGCGACAATGCCTGACAAGGACAGGGCCACACTCAGTCACTAGACTCTAAGTCTGCTTAGACTGTCCCATGTCCACGCTGCGACAATGCCTGACAAGGACAGGGCCACACTCAGTCACTAGACTCTAAGTCTGCTTAGACTGTCCCACGTCCACGCTGCGACAATGCCTGACAAGGACAGGGGCCACACTCAGCCACTAGACTCTAAGTCTGCTTAGACTGTCCCATGTCCACGCTGCGACAATGCCTGACAAGGACAGGGGCCACACTCAGTCACTTGCTTAGACTGTCCCATGTCCACGCTGCGACAATGCCTGACAAGGACAGGGCCACACTCAGTCACTAGACTGTCTGCTTAGACTGTTCCACGTCCACGCTGCGACAATGCCTGACAAGGACAGGGCCACACTCAGTCACTAGACTGTCTGCTTAGACTGTTCCACGTCCACGCTGCGACAATGCCTGACAAGGACAGGGCCACACTCAGTCACTAGACTGTCTGCTTAGACTGTCCCACGTCCACGCTGCGACAATGCCTGACAAGGACAGGGCCACACTCAGTCACTAGACTGTCTGCTTAGACTGTCCCACGTCCACGCTGCGACAATGCCTGACAAGGACAGGGCCACACTCAGTCACTAGACTGTCTGCTTAGACTGTCCCATGTCCACGCTGCGACAATGCCTGACAAGGACAGGGCCACACTCAGTCACTAGACTGTCTGCTTAGACTGTCCCACGTCCACGCTGCGACAATGCCTGACAAGGACAGGGCCACACTCAGTCACTAGACTGTCTGCTTAGACTGTCCCACGTCCACGCTGCGACAATGCCTGACAAGGACAGGGGCCACACTCAGTCACTTGCTTAGACTGTTGCACGTCCTTGTGTTTTCCCACCTACTGAGTGTAAAGCTTTCAGTCTGGGCCAGGTCTCCATTCCAAGACCTGGAGGAGTGGTCGGATTATCACTGCCAAGGCATAAACACTCACACAGTTCATTGCCAGAGTCTTTCTTGCTGTTGCCAATTGAGATATAATTTTTTTTTTAACATGATGCTTAGAAAAGAATAATTACACTGGAAGGAAGTCATCACACTTGAAACAGGCAGGGTGCTGGGCTGCTAGAGAACGCACCTCACAATCCTGTCCTAAAGGTCACTGCTCACTAGAGACAATACATTTTAATGCTTTTCTCCTTCCATGAAAGGCTTGCTATAAAAGCAAGCACTGTACATTTTTATAGACTTGGAAGTTCCCTTAAACTGCCAATTAGATAATATGAACCTAGAATGATAGCCTACCCATCAGTCTTCAATTCTTACATGACAAAGAAAATTAAATATGCAGCTCACAAAGGAAGCCATTTTGGTGGTAAATACTTTAATCCTACCAGAAATGTTAAGAATTCCCAAACCCTACAGAGCATTTAAATCAAGAATTCAGTGAAAATTCTGGCCATCTTGATTTTTACAGACATTTTTAACACTATTTTGAACTTTAAAATGTTTTATCTAACAAATGCCATTAACTCTTTTCAAATCTAAAAGTCAGGCAAATGTAAACTTTACAAACTATGAAACTTTCTGTTTGAAGGGAACATTTTCAAAGATTTGTAAAGTTTTTTTATTCAGTCTTAATTGAGTCCCTTTACAGATCTAGGAAATAAAAACAGAATACTCTTTGCAGTGATACATCAACTCTATGAATTTTAAAGGAATGTATTTTACAACCAGCAGACTGACTTTGTTGACACATTATAGCTTTGGACTGCAGGGGGCAGAAGGTGCTAGAAGGCATTCCTACAGGAAAAGCCAAATCCAGCAAAGACAAAGTAAAAGCAAGTTCTAACAAAAGAGGCAGATGATTTTGCAAATTCACTGTAGTTTAAGGCTTAACAAACTGCCATAATGAACCACAAGAACCCTCCACTTTTAACTGCCTGCAATCGAAGCGTTCCTTACTAAAGATGCAATTAATGTTTCAAGAAAGAAAAAAGGTCTAAAGAAAAGGCCATTTTAAAATCGAAAGTACCTTCATTGTACAGAATCTGATTAATTTGTAAAGTTCCATATTGAAATTAGGTTTTAAAAAAACTTCTAAAAAACCCACCACCTTTCATTATGAGTTCCTGTTTCACAGTTGCTTTGATAATCAAGCAAATCTCACTTTTTAACATATCAGGTTGATTGGATAAATAAGAGCATTTGAAAAAGCAATTTGCTTCAACTTCCCCAACTTCAGAAAAACCAGACACTCTATTCCCTGCCGCCCTCCTCTTTTTAAATCTAAGAGGGGAAAAAAGTGTGAAAATTTGCTCATTGAACAGTTAATTCCCAACTGTAGATTGGCAATAACAAAGTACTTGAAACAAAAATACCCTAAAGCTTGCCCTTTGATCTGATAAACAAGAAGCACGATCTTTCAGAATAGATTCTGGAACACAAAGCAGGTTTCAGCTAAGTAACACCAAGCTGCCATCCCTGTTCAACTGAGAAAGAAAAGGGAAGGAAGGAAGGAAGGAAGGAAGGAAGGAAGGAAGGAAGGAAGGAAGGAAGGAAGGAAGGAAGGAAGGAAGGAAGGAAGGAAGGAAGGAGGGAGGGAGGGAGGGAGGGAGGGACAGAGAGACAGAGAGCAGAGAGACAGAGAGGAAAAGAAGGAAAAATGAAAAATACTTCCAGGTCCACTTTACAAGTTTTTGCAAAGCCTGCACAAAGGCTGAAGGAACAGGAAGTTAAGACTTGGTGCCTTGGGGGCCAGCTGATGTGTTTAGCACGGCTAAGACCACGTTTGCTACTGTCAGGGCCCTTTTCACGAAAACTCCCTCCCGACTGCAAAAACAAAGGCTTTTTTTCTTGTTACTCATTTCCTACTGTAACAGAGCTTTTTAAAAGTTTCCCGGTCAGGACTTGTTTCCAAGTCTTGCTTTGCTTACACTCAGAAAAAAAAAAAAAATGCGGTTGGGGAGGGAGAGAGGTGGGTGTGGGACAGAATCACAAGCCTCTTACTCTAGCCACATACAAGGAAATGTTGTTCAGAAAGCCACAAGATGGCCTGTGGATCCCATGGCTCTAAGAAACAAATCATGCTTCTTCACTTTCTTTCCCTAAAGCTCTGAAACATGGAGGTTAGGGGTGGGGGAGCTTGGATTTTAAAGATCTAATAGAGACTAGGAAAAGAATGTGGGGAAAGATAAAAGGAAAAGTTTTAAGAAAAAACAAACTTAACAAGTCTCCCCTTTGGACAAGAGTAACTCAAGTAACTTCACACTCCAATCACTAAGTCCACAGTCCACAGCACAGCGCAGCCCTAAACTGATTCAACAGGCTCGGAGACCCCGCACTTGCGGTTTTTCTCCCTTGTCGAGCCTTCTTCCAGCCCGTTCCGAAGCCCTTTTTTTTTTTTTTTTTTTTTTAAGCTCTTTCGGGCTGTCTCGGCGTTCTACGAGGACGCTTTATTATCATCAGACAGTCTTTGTTCTAAGGAAAGTTGAAAGGATGTTCAGACTTTTCTAAGACAATAGGCGGGGACAAGTTTAAGCAGTGCTGGCCCAAGGACGGGGAAGCAGCTTGCCCTCCCTCCCCTCCCAGGTAGTCTCCAGCAGGGGAGGCAGGGCAGTGGAGCTCGCGGGAGAGGGAGGAGCCGGGGAAGAGCGAGCAGCTTTTGTTCTTCGGAGTTCTCCAGCCGCTTCTGAAAGCCCGCTGGCTAACTGTACACCACGGTCCCTAAGAAACTGGAAGTGGGGCGGTGCAGTTCACTGCCTCGGGGGTCTGTCCCCATCCCAGACCAACTTCTGGAGAAAGGAGCCCGGGGAACCTCAGCAGTCTCTGTCTCCCACCGCAGCAAAGTTTCCCCTCCAACACGTCACTCTTCATTGTTTCCACGAGTTGGGGGATTGACTTGCGGGACCCACGAGCTCTGGGCTGGGGATCTCTGACGTTTTCCCCCAGAAAGGGACACCCAAGAGGGTGGTACCTGGGTTAGTAGTCAGCCCCCGTCCCCACCCACGGAAAGCCAGCTTTTGCATTCCACACCACTCAAAACCAGAACACCCTCGTGTAGGTGCTATTGGAACAGAACGCCTCCCACCGGGTCTACATCTGTCAGTCTCGCCCAAGGATCCCCAAGCTCCGTTAAACTCCTCCCAACTCCGAGCACCCAGGATGGGGATGGGCGAGGAGGCCTACAGCCGAGTACCCGGGGTCCTCATGAGTGGCGTGTGTTGCAGGGTCTCCCACAGAACTAACTACAAGGCAGAGCGAGGAGGGACCCGGGGGACGTGCGGCGGCGGTCACCGTAACCGTGTGTTCCGTTGGAACCGCAGTCGCGGTCTGGGTCTGAAAGAATGTGGAGTAACAAACTCGAGGAAGCTCTTGGGCATGCGCAGTAGCGCCCCCCTCTTGCCAGCTTCCCCAAGCGATTAACTTCTGTTTTGAACCACTCCACATAAATCACAACAGAAAAGCCAACTCTAGTCCACGACTGAACACTCAAGGGACCTCCCAGTGAGGGACTCCAAAGTTAACTTCAAAAGGGACTTCACAGTCTTTTGACCTTTCGGGTTTTTTTTTTCCCCCTTCTCTGTGTATTTTGTTTTTAAACCAGACTGACGGTAAGTTTTAGTTGTAAAGCTTGGTGGAAACAATGACAGTCTCGCTGTTTGCACTTACAACCAAGCCTGCTTGTAATACTTGAACACATTTTGACTGCATGGTACTGGTGTCCTAACAGCTCACGCTCTTCTAAATTCATTGTGGGAAAACTTTTAGAAGTTAGTAATTTTAAAAGTCCAGCTTTCCAGGGTTATGCTCACCCTTGGACGATGTGTATGTCCGGGATCACATTCCTTTGGTAGTGAAACACACACACACAAAACCCTAAAAACAGTACCGGGGTCTGGTGAGGAGTGAGAGCACCCGGAACCCAACTTCTAGACAAAAGGTAAGGCGTGTGGAATGCGCCAACGACCCCCCAACAGGGAAAAGCGAGTGTGAGGGTCCCCTCAAACACCCACCCCACACCCGTCTCCCGGGGACAGCACCAGCAACCACGAGGCGGCTGGGCCGAGCATGGGGTGTCAGCGAAGACAATGAGACTTGGAGGCGCACAAACAAGGCGCTGAGCGTGTCTCTTGACAACGCGCCAGCAGCGTGGAGAGGCTGTCTCCCCACAACAGCCCCTCGTGTTGTGTCTACAAGGCAAACAACAGCAAGAGCCATTTGAGACACAGCCCCAACAAAGACAACGGCCACTTTTCCAGCCCGGGTGCCACTGGGCGGAAAAGCCCACCGATCCAGCGTGGCCCGCACATGTCCCGCACCGGTGTCCCGCCTGCTCACAACCCGCCGCAGGCTTACCCTTTTTGCTTTTCATTCTGGAACTCCCGTTCCAGCGAGGGGTGAAGGAAGCCGGGCTTTGTGGGGGCCAGCAGTCGGAGCGGCGGGGGGCGGGCGATGATCCTCCTGTACTGGCGCTCCGGTAACTTACAGAAGAGTGTTCCAACTACTATGGCTAAACAAGGTGCTTGGGTCCCAGGCGCTGGCTCCTGGGTTGGAATCCAAGTGTCACTTGGGCTTCCTCCAGCCAGGATCTTCTGGCAGCCGGCCGGGGGCTCTCCCTGGCCCAACTTGCTCCCCTCCCTACTCAACTCCTTTGTTTCCCGCTCCACTCCGCGCACCTCGGCGCTGTCAGAGTGAGAGAGCAGAGGGAAGGTACAGGAGGTCCTGCCTCCGCCCCCAGCCGCCCGCCCAGCCGCTCCTCTGCCCCTCCCCCGCACCTTCCAGCTCAACAGCCCTGGTCCGGGGGTGCCGCGGTCACCCGTCGCCCTCTGGGGTAGCGGAGCCCACAGACAGGGTCGTGCCCGCCTGCCCGTAGCTCTAGCACGGTCCACATCCCTCAGCCCTCGGCGGCCACGTCGGTTTCTCCTTAGGGGGCCTTTCCTCCAAGGCCAGGAGTGCTTTTAAGTTTGCAACAGATGGAGAGAGGGTTAAAGACACCTCCTCCTTACCCCCCACCCCACCCCCGAGGAAAAAAAAAAAAGACACCCCCACCCTTGTTTTTGACAGCTGCCCCAAACTCCACTTGTCCCTGCTCCAGCCACAAGAGGCAGCAGCTCCTGATTCAAGGGGTGGGGCACCAGAAAAAAAGTATTCCCGACAAGAACCAACTTCTTCCAGAAGGTGCAGCTGCCATTGACACGCGGGCGCGGCGCGGCACACCCTTCACCTCGTGGACTCGTTCTTGACAGGGGGAGGTGTGTGTGTGTGTGTGTGTGTGTGTGTGTGTGTGTGTGTGTGTGTGTGTGGAGTGGGGAGGGGGGGTACGCGACACAGACATAGGCACCCTAGACAAACGTCTGTTCCCCCGGGCTCTGAGTTCCGGATTGGATTGCAAGGCAGTTTCGAAATCTAACACACTGCGGATAGACACTTGTCATGCTCACATGCTTTTTAAATGTCTCGGCTTGGGGATGACTGGGGCGCACACGCGCTCCGCTGCGGACCCCCACCCCCACGCTGCTCCTCCGTTTGAGTAAACAGTGTCTACTTTGTGGGCTGAAATCCCCACCCAGAGGATACCCCCCCCCTCCATCCTTCAGTATTTCAAACAGAAACTAGCCATTAAGTACACACTCGTTCCTATTGGTTTATTTTGCTCCAGAGGGGCGCTCCAATCTCCCCCTCCCCATACAAACCAGATGCCGTTTTTGGCTGACTTCAAGAGGCCGTGCCCGCACTTCTGGGTCTGGTTTTTACCTATGCCCAACTGTTAAAAAGGAAAAAACAACGACAACAAAAAACCAAAAACCTGTCACAGAAGACTTTCCCCACTACTTAAAAAAAGAAAACCCCAAACGTAAATAAACCGAACAGCGACGTCAGTGCCGGTGTTTGTCTCCAGTTTCGGTTCTGTGGCTGCTCTGGTTTGGTGACCTCGGTGGAGATCCGGCGGGAGCAAACATCCCGGTGAAAACAAGGTTAAAGCCGAGTCACACACTAAGGCGGCCACGGGATGACCCGCTAGACTTTGGAGTCTGATTACGATTACGTTGGAAATTAAAACAAGCCTTCGCCGCGCCCCCTTCCCAAAGACAACCCCTCCGGAGAGGGCGTTAAAATCCAGAGTTAAAGAAGCATGGGTGGTTTTTAGGGTTTTTTTTTTTTTTTTTTTTTCAAAATGAACCAACCGTGGGAAGCGTCACTGCTAGGCAGGAACCTTAAAACCACCCCTACCCCCACCCCGCGCGCGCCCGGTGGTTTGCAAAGTGCACGCGCGGAAATCAGCGCAGAAGGCGGTTGTAGGACCCTGTCCAGGGAGAACCCACCGGCTGGCAAAGCCCCTCTGCAAACTGCCGGGGCTGCAGCACTTTCCGGGACCCGGCTGGCCCGTGACTCAGCTGCTGCGCCCGGGCGCAGGACTGAGGTGGTGCGGCCCGTTGGAGGGCCGTCTCTCTCTGGTTTTGAAGGGTTGTTTATGGCTGGGATTGGTGGCTCACATCCGCTGGGGGTGGAGGGGGGGAGGAGGAGGAAGAGGAGGGGTACCGGCCCGGCAGTGACTGCCTGGTCCGCTTTGTTTGCAAACTTTGGACAGTGGCTCCGGGACCACTCCACGGAACCCGCCTCGGGTCGGCTACACCCAGCTGCGGCAGCGCGAGGCCGACACGTCCCTTCCTAGCGGCCACGCGGTGGCTCTCATTATGTACACAAAGGTAGCTTTTCTTTTCTCCACGTCTGCCTGGCTCATAAATGCGGTTCTCAGGCGACAGAGATGGAAACCGGGTTTACGGTTTGAAAACAAACTTTACAGGGCCAGCGGGAGGGGTAGGGAGAGACCTAGGAGCCTCTTTCAAACCAGGAGGGGAGGGGGAAGGAAACGCAGAATAAAACTCACCGTGACGCGAAGGCCAGCTGGACCCCGCCAATGCACAACCTCTGCTCGTGTAAATCATTTCGAGGCCGTTAGGAACGCGGGAACGCGCTGGCCGGATTCTGTGATCAGCTGGAGCCTCATGGAACCCCTCCCCCTCCCCTTCCCCCTCCCCCACCCCTCAAGCCAGAACCCAGCTCGTTAGGAGCTTTGCATTCCTGCAGGACTGCGTGCACTGGCTCTGAACTGCTCCAGAAAAGGGAAACGACCCCCGCTCCCCAGCGCGAGCTCGTTGTTGTTATTATTATTATTATTATTATTATTATTATTATTATTATTATTATTATTATTATTCGTTGTCTGCACGGCGGAAGTGTTCCTCTCAGATGCCCCAAGGCTTCTCCGTGTAACTGATTCAATTGACTTTTGGTTAGTTGTCGCCTCGTGTTATTTACTGGGTTCTTAAAGCGCCTCTTCATGGAATTGCTTAAGTACAACTGAGCGGTGGCCCTGAGCTCTCACAACCAAGCGATAAATGTTTCTCACCATTATCTGTTAGTTTATTTTCTTTACAATACACGCAGTCCCGTTGGTTGCCTTAAGCATCCAGAGTTAGCGTTTTCAGCAGACCCTGAGCAGGCAGACATTCAAATGGCACAAACTTGGGAAGGCCGAGAGAAGAGGCCCATAGCAATAAGTGTTATTATTATTATTATTATTATTATTATTATTATTTTATTATTATTATTGGTACCAGGCCTGTCAAACGGTTGAGGGAGGTGTTTGTTTCATATGGACAATTGCTTAGATATGATTCCCATCGGGTGCTGGGTTGGGTGGAGGAGGGCTGGCTCACACAGTCATCCGATCTCTTGCTGGCAGGCCAGCAAGGGCAGATATTTATAAAATATGCAGGCTGCTGGGCTTCAAACACTGCACGGGGGACCTGTAATCATCTTGTCCCATCTCAGGTCTGAGGAGCTCTGGATGCTTAAGGGGGAAGTTTAACCATTGTCTTTTCAAGGGCCCCAGGGTGACCCTAGCGTCTTGGGGTGAGTGTGTCAATACTTTCAGGATAGTTCTATTCTTCAGTTATAAGTAGCTGGCAGGGCTGCTTTTATTTTCGACCTCTCTCTAATCTCTTGTTCTTTTTCCACAGTAGAAGTCACACGTTTATTTACCTGGGTGATTTCAACTGCTGTTCCCTGAAAAGACCATCCCGTGTTGTTTCTGTGGGCTGGTTGGGGAGAGTTGGAATGATACAGATCCGGAGCCAAATTATCCCGATCTATCTCAAGTCCTATGAAAAGCCCTTTATCACCTATCCTACTTTTGACTATCAGTTAAAATCTTTAGAAGGTACTAATTTAACAGACTGTCACCTATACGGATGCCAGACTTTCCCGTTCTACTCCACCTTGCTCCACCATTGTATTTGATGAATTTATTTATAACTTAGTTTGTGACTAACATTTCATGTGATAACTTCCATGGCAGGATTTGAGGGTCTACCCGAATGCAGGTTCCCCAGGCCACAGTCAGTTTTACATTCAGCTCAGAATAAATGATCTCTTACTACCTTGGGTCTGAGATCTGTGGTTTTCCTGACAATGGCTTGAGACAGGATTTCTCTATGTAGCCCTGGCCATCCTGGAACTCACTCTGCAAACCAGGCTGGCCTCGAACTCACAGAGATCCTCCATCCTCCTGATAAGTTTTAATTTCCCGGTTGCTGGGTATCTGCTACCTCTGATGTAGTGAGCCAATCAAGAGGAATTAATAAATCCAGGCTTAATGAACAGAGCAAAGCAATTCTGGGTGACTCTTGGAGAGGCAGAGGAGGAGTCACAAAGTAAATAAGGCTACCTGGTCTCATAGAGCCTGTAGGTGTGGGGTTTGGGACTGGAGGAGTGAGGCCAGAGCTTGGAATGGGGTCCCTAAGTGGAGATCCCCAACAGTGCCTGTCCCTAAAGCCACAGGCCACCACTGCTGCCTGGCTACTTTCAACTTCTTGTATCTTCATTGTGCGCCATAGTTTCTGAAACATTTAAATGTTCTCATTTAAAATCCAACTTATGTACAAATTATATTTTTCTCAAAGTCAGGGTAACTTGGACAACACCTTCAAGGGTGATGAAGTTAAAAGACATAAAACAAGGTGTTGGGCATAGATTGCTTGGCTCTGAAGAAAATCCTGTCATTCTGGAAGGTCCTAGTTTGACCCAAGATCAGAGACACCCAAGAGCCCAATGCTGATCCCTGCTAGAACCAGAAACCTGAAGGTTCTGCAATTAGGCTCTCTGGATCCACCATCAACTCCGGGGTTGGGGTTACAGGCACCCACAAACCATGCCTTGCTTTTACATAGGCGAGGGGTTCTAAGTCTTCCTGTGTTGACAGCTAACACTTTTAGCCACCGAGCCATCTCCCCAGGTCCCTCTCTCTTTTATTCCCTAACATTCTGGGAGTGGGCTCCAGGTTTCACACGTGCTGAGGAAGCACACTACCATGGGGGCTTTGTGTCCTACTGTTTGGTGTTTAGAACGGTTTATTTTGTGAGTGTTTCGCCTACTTACATATATGTGCAAGTATATATACTTGGTGCCTGTAAGAGATCGGGATAGGGTATTTGGTCCCCAGGAAATGGACTTGAGTTATGTAAGTCACCATGTGAGTGAACGCCAGCCCTCGGCAAGAACAATGCTCTAAACCACTGAGCCACCCCTCCAGCCCCTTAAAACTGGCCTTATAATTAAACAAGCAATCGGGCAGTGATGGCGCACGCCCTCAGTCCCAGCACTCAGGCAAGGACAGCCCGGTCTGCAAACAGAGTTCCAGGACAACCAGAGCTCTGTCTCAAGAAAACAATAAATGAATGAATGAATGAATGAATGAATGAATAAATAAATAAATAACAAATGAACAAGAAAAAAAGACAACAAAAATTCAAACAATGAAAAACTACTCAAATTAAGATATAAAAACCTTTTTATTGTTGAGACAAAAATTTCACCTTGGCTGGTTTAGAACTCACTATATGACTGGGCTGGCCTTGAACTCACAGAAATCTCTGACTGTTCCTCCTGTGTCAGTGGTTCTTAACCTTCCTAATGCTATGAATTTTTAATACAGTTTCTCATGTAATGGTGACCCCCAAACACAAAATTATTTCATTGATACTTGTAATTGTATTTTTATTGTAATTTTATTACTCTTAAGAATTGTAATATAAATATCTGGTATCTAGGATTCCACGAAAAGGTCATTAGACTCCAAAATGGTCCTGACCCACAGGTTGAGAATCACTGTCCTAAGTGTTTGGGATTCCAGGTTCTCATCTCCATCTTATAAATTAACTGCATGATGACTTCCCTGGGTAATGAGCTAAGAGATAACAGTGATACTCTGAGCTTTGCTTTTTTTTTTTTCCTTGCTTAACAGTTTTCTTAGTGAGGGGCACATGATTGTCCCTAAATTGTAGACGCATTGAGTGAGTGACAGAATATAGATATCAATTAGAAAGAGAGTTTGCACTGGGGAGAATCAACATGTCTCTGCAGACTGTCAGGTAAGCAGATCTTTGGGGCCCATGGGAGACTAGCCTGTAGGGGTCCAGCAGATACTGCCAAGGTCTCCCTTAGTTAAAGTCCCACCCTTTCATACAGTCGTGCAAACTGTGAAGCTGCTGGTTTCCTTTTGGTCTATCTCTTAGATAAAAATAAGACACACCTGCACCAACTGTTTTTTAGATTTATTTGTTAATTATATATGGAGGGGTATAAGCACATGAGTACAGGTCTCCTTGGAGGACAGGAGAGGGAGGGCATTGTCCCCACTGGAGGTGGATCTCCAGCTCTTGTCAGCCAGAACTTGAATGCCCAGAACGGAACTTGACTTCTCCGGAAGAACGGAAGTGCTCTGACTTGCTGAACATCTCTCCGGTCCCTGCACTTTTTACTTATTTTTTTCTTATGTTCACATTTCTGTGCTCAAGAGGATCCGATCATTTGTGGATTATAAATTTGTCGTTTTCTTCTTATCTATTCATAATCATAGCCACATTTTACTTTTTTAAAAAATTATATTTTGCCGGGGGTGGGGAGGAAGGGAGAGAGAATATATATGGATCTGGGCACGAGCATGCTACATCGTGGGAGTCCAAATAGTAATAAAAAAAACATGGGGAAAGAGTAACTTGTCGTTCATGTATCACAGGGAAGTGAGCCTGTCTCATCAGCTAACAATAATACATTCTGAAACAAGTTGTTAGGTGATTTCATCATGCAGGCACCATGCAGTTCCTTATCCAAAATGGATATGATGTCACTAGGCCACTTTTTTATTATTTTATTTTTTAGAACAGACCTCCCACTTACTACATAGGCCAGGCTGGTCTGGAACTCACAAAAATACATCCTCTTCTGTCTTTCCAGGTGCTGGATCAAAGGTGAATAACATCACGCCTGGCAAGGCTATTCAGTCTTATGAAACCATTATATGTGTGTCACCCCATATGCCCCATGACTCTGTACACACACACACACACACACACACACACACACACACACACACACACACACACACACTGTAAAAGCAGTACAAAGTCATTTTTTATAAAATTTTTTAACGCATATTTTGGAGTGATTCTCAAGAGAATATTAAGGGTGACCACCTCTGGAGGTAACATGAGATTGAAGACTGGAGCCTTTGGCATAACATCATGTCACTGTAACAACTGAGTAGTAGTTTGTCCTATGCATTAAACATTATACACCAGTCTTTAGTCATAGTTAGTTAGTGGGGTTTTTTTGAAACGGGTTTACTACATAGCCTTGGCTGTCCTGGAACTCATTCTGTAAAACAGACTGGCCTCAAACTCACAGAGATCTGCCTGTCTCTGCTTCCCAAGTGCTGGGATTAAAGGCATGCACCACTACTGCCCAGCTTAGTCTTTAATTATGAGACTTGTAGATTTGTACAATCGCCTGGATGAAGATCTGTACTGAGACTCTGTTGTGTTTAAGGCTTTCCAGTCAGGTTCTCTACCCAAGAGCCAATGGTGGCTAATCATTAGCTGGTATGGACCCCTAATGGCACGGGAAACTATCCATTGCCCCTTTCAGGAAACAAGAAAAATGCTGTCATAGCCTGGGGGTAGGTGGCCAGATGTAAAACAAAAACAGTTATCTTGGGATGCAGACATCTTTATGTACCAAACATTGTGATGTGTGAAAATAGGGCTGGGTCATTTTCATCAAAAAATGAATTAGTAAATGTAGGGATAAAGTTAGTGTACCCCTTGAAAGGCAAAAACTGAAGGCTTTGCAGTCCAGTGGTGTGTTCATAAAAGGGAGTGGTCATTTGTCTCCACAGGTTGTTCTGTAGAAGCCAAGGCAACTTGGCTTTTTCGAGACAGGGTTTCTCTCTGTGTAGTCTTGGCCGTCTTGAAACTCTATCCGATCTCAGGCTGGCCTCAAACTCGGATTCACCTGCCTCTGTCTTTAATCTATACTAGGATTAAAGGTGTGCACCACCACCATCCGACCTTTATATTTTCTTGAAAGACAGGAAAGCTTATTTCCTTCCAAGCTACATGAATAAGTGTTTTTATCTTTATCTAATTACTTATTTATTGTTAGGGGTTGAACCTAGGACTTCCCCCAAGCTAGGCAAACATTGACCATTGAGCTGCACCTCAACCTTAATAAACTTAATTTTAAAACTCTGGTATCTATTATATATTATCTACGATACTTGATGTAGAAAGATTGGAATATTCCATTTTAGTTTTTTTATGTGGAATGCCCTCTAACATATTTAAAGAGTATATAACATACACGTGTACTATTCTTAAAATGAAGAAATCTCTTTCTTTTTTTCTTTAAAATGGATTTACATGTATCCCAGGCTGGCCTGAAACTCCCTAGGTAGCTGAGGATGACCTACAACTTCTAATCCTTATGCCTCTACCGCCCAAATGCTATGGCTCTAACCCTGCCTATTTTTGTTTTTAATATGGAACTAGGGGTCAAGTTCAGGAGTTCATGCATGTGAGGCAATCATTTTACGAAGTAAACTACATTAAAAAAAATACATGCCTACATTTTTACGTGTGGGTACGTGCACAAGAGTGAAGGTGTTCTTGGAGGTGGCAGCCGTGAGCCTCCCAAGATACGTGCTGGGAACTTGGAACCTCTGCAAGAGCAGTACAGCCTTAGCCAGTGAAGCATTAAACCATTTCTCCAGCCCCCAAACATTTTTTTTTTTTTTAGTTAAAACATTTTTATGTGTCTTGCCTGCATGTATGTCAATGTATCACATGTGTGCCTGGTGCTCTCAGAGGTCAGAAAAGGAATTTGGATCCTTTAGACCTGGAGTTAGACCTGGCTGTCAGCTGCCATGAGGGTGCTGGGAATCCCCCCTCCTCTGTTGAACCATTTCTCTAGCCAAACGCCCATTTTATTTTTGGGAAATCCTAACGACAGATGAGTGATCTCCGATATCACGACTTTGTCATTCACAGAGTGTTTTGCTTTTTATTATTGGTATTTTTCCTTTGTTTGTTTGTTTGTTTGCACAGAGAGTAAGCTGAGGATAGTGTGGGAATTCACTATGTAACCCAGACAGACACTGACATGACAGTCTTGCTGGGCCTGCAGAGTGCAGCAGTTACAGGGGTGTGACACCACACCTGGTTCTCTGCTGAGGTAGAACAGCACAAGGCTTTGTGCAAGTGCTCTATCCGCTGAGCTACATGACCAGCCCAAGAGCTAGTGACTCTTGAGCTGTCTGGATCAGCATTTATGATTAATGTTCTAGCTGGCCCAATCAGTAGCTCTGAACTCAGTGGCCGAAGTGACTTAAAATAGGGCTGGGTAGTCGCAGAATTATACACCCCATTGTCTTTTTCTGGGTGTTTTCTGCTTATAGGGTTAAACATTTTCCTCAGAACAATTACATTTTGTCTTTAGTTGGTACTTTAATGCTTTTAATTCTAGTAGCCCATTATCTAGGTCAATAAAGATAAAATTCCTTTTCTGGACAGGCTTACTCTTAGATACTCATTTACATTTTTCCTGCTGGCACACTATGTGCCCATTTTGTTCTGTTTTGCTCTGTTGTTTGGCTGATGAAACACATTCACATCTCTACACACTTTTCCCCCCTGGTGCTGGGAACTGGATTGTCATTGTGACCAAATGCTCCACAGAAAGCAATTATAGAAGAAAAATGTATTTTGTCTCATTGTTTAAGTGGACATGGGCACCCCCTCAAAAGACAAAAGCCTTTATTTTTCTTTCTTCCATCCCTTTTTTTTTTCTGTGAAACACACAGAGTGAGAATGAGAGAGAGATGAGGGAGTGTGTGTGGTGGGCTTTCATGGGTCTCTTCTCTCCCTCCACCTTGTTTCTGGGACAGAGTGTCTCCTGTTTCTTCTGCACTGGATGCTCCAGGGTAGATGGTCTTTGATGTGGGAATGTCTTTCTGTATGCTGTGCATATCAATCTTTAAATAAAGGACTGTTTTGGCCATGGCAGGCACTGTAGAAGAAATAGGTGGGGAATCAGAATAGTTAGGAGGAGGGCGGAGTCAGGGGCAGATCGAGCAAGCCGCCCAAGAAGAAATTTATAAGGAACACAGGTGAGCCACGGGCTATGTGGCAGGACAGATTAATGAAAATGGGTTGAGTTAAGATGAAAGAGCAAGCTAGCAATGTGCCTGAGACACAGGCCAAACCGCATGAAGTTAATAAGTGTCTGAGTCATTTGGGGGTGGGGGGGACGACTAAGTAGCAGGCAGCTAAGCGCTCTGGGACTGCAGGTCTGTGGGTCTTCAAGCTTTGGGCTGTTTCTCCTGTCTCTGTCTTCTATCTCTTCATCCAGGAGTGCTGGAATTATCACGCCACTGCATTAGGGTAGGTTCTGGGGATCAAACTCAGGTCAAGCTTGTACACCAAGTCTCTTTTGCCCACCAAGTGATCTCCCCATGTCAAGACGGAATCTTCATTACATGGAAAGAAATGATTCAGGCTTGACTGTGCCTTGTATGTGTGACTTACGTGTAGTATTCAGTGGTGTACAGCTTCTACAGCCATTGTTCACTCTGTAGTGAGTAGTGTGTCAAGAGACCACTTCAGGCCAGGCTCATGCCCAAATGGAGACTGTTAAGTCTGTAATATTTTTGGAGATAGTCTCACTGTACAGCCCTGGCTGGCTTGAAACTCTACCTGCCTCTGCCTTCTGGGTGCTAAGATAAAAGATGTGCACCACCACACCTGGTCTCCGGCTCATAATTTTTAACTTCAGCATAATTTCAGCCTTACAGGAAAATATAAGAATAGTACAAAGAAATGCCATCTACTCTTTACCACCCAGACTCTACAGTTTGGTTCATGATTTTCCACATATACATATATGGACACACACGAATACACGTAACTAATTTTCTTCCCTCCTTTAAAAGAGACTTATTGTTTATCTGCCTCTGCAGGCATGGGCAGGCACAGGTGCCTGAAGAGGCCAAAAGAGGGCACCAGATCCAGTAGAGCTAGGGTTAATAAGCAGTTGTGAACCACCCAGTGTACTTGCTGGGAACTAAACATGAGTCCTCTAGAAGAGAAGCAAGTTCTCTTAACCACTGAGCTATCTGTCCAACCCCGGCATGATTCTTCTTCATACATACGTATTTTATTTTCCTTAAATTATGTGACAGGGTGTTGCAGATACATTGCCCATTGGCCCCCAAAGACCCCAGTGTCCTAAGAACAAGGGCATCTCCTTACATAGTGAACTTAGGAAATGAATACACTGCTGAGAAGCTGTTATCTAACATATCCACTGTTTATATTTTTCTACCTGTCAGATAATGTCCTTCATCAGAAACAAACTTTCCTAAATTCAAATGAGGATCAGACCGTGGTGAACCTCTCTGATCGGCCTTCCTTCCTTCCTTCCTTCCTTCCTTCCTTCCTTCCTTCCTTCCTTCCTTCCCTCCCTCCCTCCCTCCCTCCCTCCCTCCCTCCTTCCTTTCTTCCCTCCTTCGCTCCTTCCCTCCCTCCCTCCCTCCCTCTCTTTCTGGGCAGTAGTGGCACATGCTGTTAGTGCCAGCATTTGGGAGGCAGAGGCAAAAGCATCTCTGTGAGTTCAAGACCAGGCTGTGCTACAAAACAAGCTCCAGAGCAACCAGGACTGTTACACAGAAAACCCTGTCTACAAACAAAAAAAAGCAAAAGGGGCTGGAAGACATGGCTCTATCCTCTGTTATTCCAGACTGATTGTATTAAATATACAATGTATCTCGAATCTCTCTCTCCCTCCCTCCTCCCCCCTCTCTTTCTTCCCATATTTCTATCTTTGAGACAGAATTTCTCTGTGTAGCTCTGGCTGTCCTGGAACTTATTTTATATGCCAGGCTGACCTCAGCTCAGAGATCCACCTGTCTCTGCCTCTCAAGTGATCAGACTAAAGGTGTGTGTCCCCAACACCATCTGGCTTAAAAACAAAACAAAACAAAACAAACAACAACAAAAAAAAACCCAAAACCCGGACGACTCTATGTTTGTGTTTTGTAACCTTGGCATTCTTTTAAAAGTAAAAGCCTGCTGTTTTAGACTTCCCCTTCCAGCTTGGCATGGTCTGATGTCTTTTTGATTGAAGCTGTGCATTTTTGACACTCACATTTCAAAAGCGACCTTATGCCCTTCTTAATGCAGGTGTAATTTTTAGCATAGACGTCTTTTGTTAACCTTAGTCACATGGTTGAGATGATGGCTCACCAAAGCTCTCCACTGTGGGTGTTATTTTTACCTTTGTGGTTAATAAATCTATCAAATGTATCAAAACAGGAGCATATCCTGTCCTTCCAACCATCCTATACCTCCGTACTCCATCATTATTTTCTCCATTTTTTCTGCTGTTCTAAGTAGGGGAGCATCCCCTCCAGTTGATTGTGTTGCTGTTGTGAGTAATTACAGGAGCACAGATGTCTGGAATCCTGGTTCATTTAGTGCATTAGTAGTCCATTATTAGCAGTATTTAAAATTTCTCAGACTTACCCAGAGGGAGCTCCTCAAACTGGTTTATTGTTTTTATTAATTAAATTTATTATTTGACAATTTCACATATACAATGCATTCTTATTACACCCTTCCCTTCCCTTTCAATCCCCCCTCTTCCCTGAAGTCACTTTGTCATGTTCATGGGGATTGGCTTTGTTTTTGTTTTTAGATTTAATTTTTTTTTTTAAATGTGTGTGTTTTTCCTGAATGTGTACATGTGTTCCATGGGTGTCTGGTACCCATAGAGACCAGAAGAGGGCATTGGATCCCTTGGAACTGCAGTTAGGATGATTGTGGGCCACTCTGTGACAGTCGGGAAGGGAACCTGGGTCTTCTTCAAGAGCAACAAATGTGCTTAACCTCTGAGCCATCCCTCCAGCCCCCTTAGGCTTTCTTGTTTTGCAGCCCACTGAGTTTAATCACAGTGGTTCATGTGACCTTGGGCAAAGGAACTATTCATTCAAACCGCTAGGCCCACCCACCACCAGTGGGTCCACATGTGAAGAAGACCTCCCTTCCCCAGTACTTCCCCAAAATGGTTTCCCTATCCATCTCTCATTCACAGAAGATTTTCTAATTTTCTAAGAATATTTCAGATGCATGTTACATTTTCCTTGTTCCAACCCCGAAACCCTGGAGTTGGTCATTTATCCAGCAAGCCCTGGCTATTCTCAGTGGAAAAGGGGCTCTTTCAGAGATACCAAGTTGGGCTTGAAGCTGGTGCATTGCTACTGGACCACCATGGCTTCTGGGTTTCTCAGCAGAGCTAAAATACACACACACACACACACACACACACACACACACACACACACACCCCACACATTACACACACACACCCCACACATTACACACACACATGCACACACACCCCACACATTACACACACACCCCACACATTACACATACATGCACACATACCCCCCACGCATTACACACACACACCCCACACATTACACACACATGCACACCCACCTCCCACACATTACACACACACACCCCACACATTACACACATGCACACACACACACACCCCACACATTACACACAAACACACACCCCCCCACACACACCCTTTTGTATGTTCAAAATGACAAATTCAAGC
This sequence comes from Phyllotis vaccarum, assembly GCA_033318265.1. NCBI lineage: Eukaryota > Metazoa > Chordata > Mammalia > Rodentia > Cricetidae > Phyllotis > Phyllotis vaccarum. Next base: position 56,976,618 of record JARWLC010000018.1, read on the forward strand.
AGGATATGATGGTAAAGAGCTATACAGTTATAATTCCAGTACTTAGAAGACTGAGGCAGGGTCACTGGAGTTTGAAGTCATTTGGGGCTACATAGGCAATAGTCTGTGTCAACACAATCTGAAAAAAAGTGTGTGTGTGTGATGGGGGGGGGGGAGAAAGTGGGGAATACATTTATCCTGATACTTCCAGCTTCAGTCCAACACCACAACACTTTCATCTCCCACTTCTGGTACCTGTGCCTCTCTTTTCTAACAGTGAGAAGCCTGCTTTCCACCAGCTCAGGTAATGAGTACTTAGTCCTAGAATATGGCAGGCGGGTAACTGCAGAGAGCAGCCTTACCACTGATAATTAACTCCTGTTTCTTTCCTCCTGTTGGTCTGAGGGTTTAAAGTCAAAGCACCCCTTCTTAAAACTTCAGTTAATTCTGCTTTATATGCTCTTCAATTGACTCATACTCTTTTGAAATACATTTAATTTTTTTATATTCCATATTGTGCTTCCCACGCTTCATTTTTATGTCTCTACAATTTTTCTCCTGCGTTTGTACATTTAACACACTCTGAAGTCTTCACTAAGTGAAAAGTTCGCTCAGAAGTCAAACCCACAGATTTAGAAGTAGGAGGGTTATAAATTCAAGGATATGCTGAGGGTAGAGGGCTGGAGGCCAGCCTGGGCTATATGAGATCTGTGTGTGTGTGTGTTTTCTGGATTCTGGATTTGTGTTAGGGCTCCATTTGTGGCAGTAATAATAAAATGATAATAATAAATAATATAAATAATAAATATTAGAAAATGCTTTATGTCCGGTTATAAAAGTCTTACTTATTATTTACCAGAGTTTTGAGTGTCAAAGCCTAGGCCCTGGCAATCCTAATAAGTGAGGCTTGGTCCCCTGTCCACCATTAGCCAAATGAAGAGATGAGACAGAGTGAGAAGCAGAGAGGATATTGGGGAAAGGAATAAACAACACAGTCCAGTCCCCTCACGTCCGTCTTCAGGTCCTTGACTAGTAGCTTAGGCACAAACAGGGCAGGAGGACAGCACACCTCAGTATTCCTGCTCAAGGTGTGTTTCTTGAAGCATTCGGTCCATCGTTGTCTTGGCTCCAATCTGTCTTGCAGGGTGGGTTGACAAGCAATCCAGTTGTGAAATCTCTTCCTGGGATACTGTTCTTCTGGCTGGCCTTGGGCATCATGGTCTTCCTAAGGTAAGATTCCTGGGAAAATTCCAGTTCTCTGGGATCTGTTGTCTCTGCTGTCAGGTAGCTGAACAGAAGAACTCAACGGTCTCTTTAGAATATCTTCACTCCTTCCAGTGCGGCTACACAATGGGCCACAGTTTAATTCTTTCTTACCTTTGAATGTTTGGACTGTAGTTATAAACAGTTCTGTACTGGACAATCACATTCACAGGCATTTTCATATCACTGCAAATGCATCTTTGGGAAAAACCTCTTGTGACAATACTTTGTCAAAAATAAGTACATGGCATCTGAGCACTGGCGAGATGGCTCAGTGGGTAGGGGTACCTGCTCCAAGCTTGACACCTGAGTTAGTTCCCCCAAACTCACACGATAGAAGGAGAGAACCAACTCCCATAAATGATTCTACATATATGCAAATAGACACTGAACAAATGTGGGGTAAGTGGAGCTTCCAGACTGGGGATATGTCTCAGTTGGTAAAGTTTTTGTCTTACATATACAAAGCAAAGAGTTTGGTCCCTAGCAAACCCATAATCAAGTTGGTAATACATAACTGCACCAGGATGGTAGAGACATAAGGATCTGAACTTCAAGGTTAACTCGAGCTACATAGTAAATTTGTGGGTTACATTATATCCTGTCTCAAAAAAGAAAAAAAAATCAATATTACCTATCACAAGCTATTTTCTGAGCTTGTTGTAATCAATTAAAATAATGTATTTAAAGTTTTGGGTATAGTTAGAAAATAGCAAGTTTAGGGTCAACCTGACATAGATAGATAGATAGATAGATAGATAGATAGATAGATAGATAGATAGATAGATAGATAGAGAGGTAGATAGGTAGGTAGGTAGGTAGGTAGGTAGGTAGGTAGGTAGGTAGGTAGATGACACATATATACACATACATAATGTGGTTTTGTTAGACACTACAACATTCCACTTCACAATCATTGTACCTGTTACTAGTGAAAATCTTTCTTCCTTGTCAGTCTATAGGCTGATGGATTACAAGTGAACCTAGTCCAAGCTGGGCCAGATCCTGACTGGGTCCTGCTAGAACTGAGAACCCAGTCTGTCTCTATTTGGAAATTCAAAATTGGTGCCTTCCCAGTTCCCTTTGGCCAAACTCCAACCATCTTTGGACCTAAGGATTCAAGAGAAGCCAAATTCTGTTTCTCCTGGTATGCCATTGACAGTTCCTTTCTTAGAGGAAGCTTGTCACATCTTGTAGGGAAAACACCAGTCTTAAAACTTCCTCTCTTACCCATACCTACCTATCAGCTGCAAAACCAGCTTCCCTTTGGTTTTAGTTAGTTTGGAGGACAGTTTAGCCAGCTCTCACAAACACATTTACTTGCCTGTTTGCTTTTATAAAGGGTACCATGAAGGGTACAGATGAACATCTAGATAATTTCTCAACCCATGGGTCACAACCCTTTGTGGGGTCCAATGACTCTTTCAAAGGGGTCACCATCGCAAAACACAGATATTTATATTATTATTCCTAACAGCAGCAAAATTACAGTTATGAAGTAGGAATGAAGTAGGTTTTAGAAGTAGTGGGGTTTTTTTTTGGTTTTTTTGTTTTGTTTTGTTTTTGTTTTTGTTTTTTTTTTTTTTGGTTGGGGGTCAGCACAACCTTTCATTCAGGAGAGGCTGTATTAAGGGCCTCAACTTTAGAAAGCTTGAGAACCACTAAGAACCACCGCCATAGATGGAAGGGTGGGTGTACAGGGTGAAGAATTCAGAATGGATTCAAAGTCTCTCCCTCTCTGGATGCACTGCCCTCCCAGAGTCCCCCACCCCTATGGGGGTTTCTGCAGGTTTTGTTGTACTTCAAGAACAAAATTACAATAAAGTTTGTCACGGGTGTAACTGACTTCAGTTTGGATTTCATGAATGGAGCGGTCTCTGTTTTCCTGAAAGGACTGAAGTCCCTCCCCCACTCCCCTGGGCCAGCAGAACAGAAGAGCAGGGTTTATGAACTGGGAACAACAAGGAAAGAGAAACAAGAACGCCTGATTACCATCAGGTTCAACCAGATTACCTTTTATTTGTAAGGACTAAGGCAGAGAGCACTTCCTTGTGGAGCTGGCTGGAGGGGGCCAGAACTTCCAACTTTAAGGGAAGAACTGGTCCATCAGGGAAGTTCCTTCTTTAAAGCTTCAATTCTGGTTAGGACAATTGGCTCCAAACTACTTTGGTCCGGTATGGAAACTAGACTCCTAAAAGTCACTTTTGCTAAAAAGCGATGACCCCTGACCTGAGCCACCAGTGAGGGAGAGCAGGTGAAAGTCTTCCACTTGCCTTGGCCGCCTTTGGTGTTTTTTTTTTTTTTTTTTTTTTTTTTTTTGCTGAAGGCACAGAGATGAGTCATTTTCCTTAACTTTCCCTCTTGTCTCTTTGTATTCTAGAAACAGTAGGCACTCCTCCTCCCCTGGAGCAGGCTGGAGAAGGGCTCTGTTCCCTCAAGCACCAGGGACTTCCTTAGGTCACCTGGGAGACAAAGACCAACAAAACCACACCTAGACCAAGGCTCTACACACCTCTTGTCCCTCCAGTCTCCCTCTATTTAAACCTGAAGCTGAAGTTGGTGCTTTAAAGCTGCTTTAGCCCCTTCTCTGCACCTCCCACCATTTCTTGTTTCTTTGATTGGCCGTAGGGAAGGGAGGGTTGGCTGAGCACAGTTTGGTAGGGGTAGCAGTATAAGTATTGTCAATCCAAATCCCTGGGAAGAGTTGGGCACCAGCATAGGAGCTCAGCCCATACAGTGGCCTCTTCCGTACTTGCCTCATGAGCACCAGAGTTGTTAGGGCCAAATCCTGGAAGCCCTTAACTAGCAAGGCTCAGCTACCTGTCCCAGTAAGCCAAGTATAGTACAGAAAGAGAAAACAAATTTAGTTCATGTCGCTACATTAGGGAAAAAAACAGAGAGGCCTAGTAAACACCCTTCCTATCCTAAGCCCATCCTTGGGGTCCTGCTTAGACTTACACAGAGGGCAAAGTACCCTTTGCATCATTATACAGTCCCTGTCACTAGTTATGGTCCTGCCCATTGCTGACATTCGTTGTCTTAACATCTGCTTCCAGGTGTATTAAACAAGTCAATACTGACTGACATCTTTTTCCCAGGGAAAAGCTCACCCTATTGCTGACGCCAGAGCACTATCCTATTTCTTCATATCCTTTGGAGAGTCCAAGGTTTTGCTGTAGTTGTACGACAGGAAATGAAGGTCAGATGTCTATTTCACAATATTACACTAAAGAAATCTGGTTCACAGACATAGAAACAACCTCCTTTACTGGTGACTTTCTTATTTCCTGACCCAGATCCTGCAAAGCCTAGCTGAACTTCCAGCCCCTATGCAGTAAAGACTTACTACATGCTATTATTCACTGCTGCTGTTATGATTACTGATCATAAAAAATATGCGGAGCAGGTGTGGAGTTCAGCTGTTAAGAGATAGTCATATGACTCACAATTATCCACAGTTCCAGCACCAGAGGACTGGACACTCTCTTCTGGCCTCTACAGGCATGCACACACATGTACACACACACACACAAATGGGCTGGATATAGCTCAGTGGTGGAGTATTTATCTAGTTAACATACACAATGCCCTGGGTTGACCTCAAGGACTGAGACAGGGGAGAAATTCATAACACAGCTAACTTCAATGAGTTATATACATTAATTAGGCTACAGCTTAAAAGATTTTATTTCTGACTCCATCTACACATAAACCCTCCATGCTACTACTTAACTGGGTGTCTATTGAAGACTCAGGTTCTTTGTATGGCTCTTTTCTTGCCGGCTACTATCGCCCCCTCACTCCCTCTTTTTCTTTGCAGTACTAGAGGTGAAACTCAGGGGGCATATTCCTTAAGCAAATGCTCCACCACTGAGCTCTTAATTCTCACTACCTCAACTTTTCCACAATGGGGATGAAAGGAACAAGGCATGCCTGTGCCCTATAGCAACAGTCCAGTCAAAACTAGGTCACATGTATGACAGTAACTTGTAAAATTATATTACTAAGTGACCTCATAGTGACATTTTTTATTTATTTATTTTTGATTGTTTGTTTTTTGAGACAGGGTTTCTCTGTGTAGTCCTGGCTGTCCTGGAACTCTCTCTGTAGATCAAGCTGGCCTTGAACTCAAAGAAATCTGCTTGCCTGTGTCTCCCAAGTGCTGGGATTAAAGGCATGCCCCACAATGCCTGGTTTATAATTCTTACCATAGTTGTTAACTAGAACTAAGTAACAGGTCCAACAGCTAAAGAATCTAAGAAATGGGCTTTGGTTTCCTGTTACAGAAAGCTTGGTCAAGGCTCTGTGGAGGACCATTAGGGAAAGCTATTTCTCTGACCTGAGTGGAGACTAAACATTCTAAACTACCTAAAACAAAAGAATTAATGCAGTTGGGCTGGTCAGTTACTCCTCAGGAAGATAGGAGCATCCTACAGAGAGGTGGGCTCACTAAAGCAATGTTTAAGAGATAGGAGGAAGGCCAGAGCGGAGGCCTGCAGGCCTGCCTGGTCCACTAGTTCCTGGACAGACAAGACTATACATTGGGACCTTGGAGTGTCTAAACTAAAAAAGCTAAAAAAGGGGGGGGTGTGGCACTTAATACTCAAACTCTGTCTCTTAGAGCAATATCCAACAAGCCCAAGATTGAACTAGAGGATAGCAGAATCTTTAACACCATTTCAGATAAGGCTGTTAGAAGAAATTTTAAAAAAACACATAGAAATGCCACAGAAGACAATGGGGACACTTTGGGCCAGCATACTTGGCGATGGCTCACCATTGTAGTAAACATGTAGTCACCATACAATACCTCACCATTGTAGTAAAACAGTAGCTACAGTTCCCTACTTGGTCTTCATTTTTCTCTAAAACTTTCTTACTACAGGGTTTCTGGGTTTCACTCTCTTTTTATTGGGTGGAAGAAAGTTGAGGACAGGTACCTCAAGTTTCAGAGGTCTCGTGAATGTGAAGAGCCACAATGGAGGAGGAAGCCTGTCTCCCAGGCACTAGAGTTTGAATTCAATGTTGCAGTAGCTAATTAGAACTTTTTGCATTAAAGTTCTGGCTCCTCTGTGTGCTTTCTATTTTCTTTCTCTAGCACACGGGCACTGCCAAAAAATACCATAGATTAGAGAGCCTGTGTGTGTGTGTGTCTGTCTATCTGTCTGTCTGTGTCTGGATAGGGTCGACATTGCTGCTTACTGTGTACTGGGGATCTGATCACTGGTCTTCTCAAAAGCCAAGGAGGTTTTCTTAACGAATGTACCATCTCTCCTGCTCCTTCACCTTCTTTGTCAACACAGGATTTCTCACTAAATCTAGGACTCATCAAATCAACTAGACTAACTGGCCAGAAAATTCCTGGGACCCACCCGTTTCTGTCTTGACATTTTGCATAGTTTTAGGAATCAAATATGACAACCAACTGAGCCATCCCCCTAACCCCAACTTCTTCCTCCTACCTGTCTTACAGATCTATATGGTCATGTGACTGTCTAAGCCAGTGGTGAATGAAATTGAAGGGGGGGGACTTTCAAGTGATTTTTTGTTTTTTTTTAAAGACAAATTTCTTTAACCTGGACTCTCATGTGGGTGAGAATGTGGAGGTCAATTAGCTTCTATTGTGTGGCTAGTACAGTAACTTAGAGGAAATAACACAAGAGGAGAGAACTGTGGATTGCTGAATTCGCTTTTCTGTAACATTGGAGGGAAAAATGGTCCGTCCTGTTATGGAGTCCTGTGTTTTTCTTTTCTTTACCAATAGTCTACACAATAGCAAGACCCTATCTCAAAAAATAAGGTTAAAGCTCAATGATGGGGCTATTCCTTACATGTCCAAGGCCTTAGCCATGACTCCCATGCCCCCTAGCTTCTCCCGACAAAGACAATGTCAAACCTACATTGTAAATATCTGGTGTGTGTTTATTTATGATAAGACATATTTTGTGGAAGAAAATCTAGACTTCATCAAAAACTCAACAAGTCAAAGATGAGTCAATAGTAAGAGCCAGAGTTAGTTCATTCAGTCAATGCTGACGTTCCCAACGAATCTTTTATGAGTCACATCCTCTGCTAGATGTTGGGAACTAGAAATGGGTACAGTGATGTTACAACCTTCTCCTGCCTGGATCAGACTATCTGTTAGTGGGGCTACCTAGAGCTTCTGTAGGCAAGAGCAAAAATAAGAACAGAGAGCCGCATGCCGCACAGAGCAGGCTCCCACTTCCCTGAACCATCAAGTCATTCTAATATCCAAATCCAAGAGTATCCAGAGATCAGAGAGAGTCCTGGCTCCTTGCCACCTTCTCTGTAGCTACCCAGTCTCTTGCACAAGGTCCTGGCTTTTGCTGATCAGAAGCAAATCACTGTGGTCCTACGTATTCCATTCTCCCTTATAACAGATACAACTTCTTTGAAACATCCCTATGTTTCCTTATGATAAGCTGACTTCTGTTTCCTGAGTCCTTCTATCCTAGGGTAATGAGCGCCTCCCAAAGAGGGAGGATATGATAAAAGGAAATGCTCTTTCAGACAGGAAGAAGCCTGAGCCTTGTAACTAGGGTTTTGAAGATAGAAGGAAGAGAAGGGATACCAATTAGCCATTTCCAACATCTCTTTCTGGGTTAAGATGAGGTCGTGAAGCATGGTCAAGGCAGACAGTATCGTTTCCCAAAGTTGCCAGGCCCAGAAGCTCTCTTAGGTTTCACAGACTGGAGAGGACACAAAGGTGCGGCCTTGAGAACAGAAGCCTTGCAGGTTCCTTCCAAGGAGACTTGTTGGGCCTGCAGTGTAGGGGTGTGGCTGTGGCATGGGTTCAGACAAACTGAAGGTGCAAGTCCACAAGGCACTGACCAAGCCATGAATTATTTCATAGACCAATTTCACCCATAGGACAAGCAGAAGCCAAGATGGCATGGGGCAGTTAACCCTGAGGCTGGAAAAGGCCAGATGAGACCTGAGACACTGTACCACTCAAGAACCTCTTTATCCCAGACCTGACAGGACATAGTAAGTTCAGCCCTTTTTCAGGAACAAGGAAAAGGTGTAGAGTAAATTAAAGGGACAGAGTATGGATTTTATCTAACATAATTTACTCAACTAGATTAAGATATTTACTGGCCCTAGTAGCAAGTGAACTTTGAATGCATCAAATGTTTGCCTTGAAATAAGCTTGAACTAATGGGAAGAAATGGAAATATCACTAAAAACAACCAAATCTAGGGCCTGAAGAGTTGGTTCAATGGTTAAGAGCACTGGTTGCTATTGTAGAGAATCTAGGTTCAGTTCCCAGGCTCCATACGGCAGCTCACAGTCATCTATAACTCCAATGCTGAGGCCAATGCCCTCTTCTGGCCTCTGTGAGCACTAGAGATACACATGGTATATTTACATACATGTAGATCAATGCTTCTTACACTTAAAGTACAAACAATCTTTTGGTGATATATTGTATATTTAATAAAAATAGTCTCGAATATCAGAGGACAGAGCCACCCACAGAGCATAGCCATGAAAAGTCAGAGAGTGGTGACCCAGGCCATTATTCTCAGCACTAGGGAGTCAAATGTCACTCTGGATCTTTGTGAGCCAGGCAGTGGTGGCTCACACATTTAACCCTAGCACTAGGAAAGCTGACCAGGAAGTGAGATAGCTGGGAGGGTGGGGGAGGGGGAGTTCAGCTTCCCTTGCTGCTTCCCTGGTTGGCTGAAGATGGAGAGACTTGGACTCTGAGGATTCACAGAGACTGACCTGAGGCGTTGGCTGGGTGAGATTAGCTGTGGTTTGTTCCTCGTCTCTCTGATATTTCAGCTTTTCTCCAATATATCAAATATAATTTCTGCAATATAATCTTATTTTTTTTTGACAGTGTCTTTTTATGTTGTTCTGTCCTAGAACACCCTATGCAGACCAGGCTAGCCTCAGACTTAAAGATCCCTCTGCTTCTGTGTCCTGAATACTGGGATTAAAATATGCCACCACCACTTGGCCCCCAAAACTTAAGAATTACAAAACTTCAGTTTAAATACCTCAAATGACTCCTATTTGTAATTCTTGAATCAAGAGAAGCTTCAGTTCCCCTCAGGAGACTGAGAGAATGAGTGTTAGGATTGGGGACACAGAAAGAAACTCCAAAGCGGATGGGTCACTTAAGTACTTCCTGTGAGGACGGAAGCAGAAGGTTTTTATAGTTAGGTCTTCTGGGGAAGATGAAGATAACACTATTACCTCTATTTTATAGCAAGGAAAAGGAGTCAAAGGAGCCATTTGAATTGCTCACAGTTGCAGATCAAGCCCCGTGTTAGTTGTTTTCAAGGAGTTACTAAAGATCTCTCCTCCCTCACCCCCAACCCCAAATATAATTATGTAACAGAGGCTAATTGTCTAGCAGACTATACAATGTGGCCAACTCCTCCAAAGCAGGTCCCTGCAGCACTTAAGAGTTCTTCAACCCCACCCATCTCCCACCAGGATTATTTGGCAGTGAAAGCAGCGATCCTGATACCTATTTCCGGTCACAAAATAAGCTTTCAGCAATGGTGTGTTAAGAGGAAACACAGGAGCTGAATTAAAAGACAATTAGGGTTAAACTATTACTCTCATAACATAGCCGCTACTGTAGCTGTCTGGTAAAGAGCTGGGGCTAGGGATGGTTGAAATACCATGACTTCAGGGATGTGAGTGATCACCGGTAGGGCCAGAGCTGAGTGGCTAGTGAAGACTGTCCAGCTGAAAGCATCCATTATCCTTCAAGACAGTGTGCATCCCTCCTGAATGAGAAAGAGGCTGAGGCAGCAAAGGGTGACAGCTAGAAGGCGGCCACCGGGCTGCTCCCAGCTGGTTCTCATGGCTTGGCCACATGCATTGCTGCACAGCTCTCCAGAGGATTATGCCAATGAACAAGGGTCCTTTGTCAGAAGTCCTGCCCCATTCAACCACTCTCAAAGCTGCTTCCAGAGCTCAGCCGAGGCTCTGAAGACATTCTGGTGGCTTCTGGGTAAAGCAGCACATTACAGAGAAACTTTTAGAGTAGGAAAATCAGTCCCCCACATCATGTATGGCCTCTCTGGCAGTTTAATTTTAGATATTTGACAGCAAAATTTCCATCATTATAAGTACTTCATGTGCGGTTTAGGCAGGAGCCCCCCCTCAGCACTTTTAAAGCATTAATTTGTTTATGAGGGGAGTGTCTGGGGCCACAGGCATCCACGTGCAGATCAGAGGACAGTTCTCTAGAGCCATGTGAGCACAAGCTGTCAGGCTTGGCACAACTGACTTGACCCACGGAGCCTTCTCAGAGCCCTCAAGCATGTTTATTTCCAAGTACCCTCCAAAACTCCCTGTCCTGGGCCAGGCTGTCTCTCTCCCTCTGACAGTAGGAAAGAAAAACAGCTAAGGGTGTTAGAAAACATTGCAGCTTTAAGAACAGCTGAAAGGTGACCAAGCTGTTTCACTACTGTTCATCCCTTGGAATATAAATGCCGGCGGTGGAGAGAATCTTAATCCAAAACTCCTGCATTGCAAATTATTCCCTATTCTATGTCTGCGGGATGCTGTAACCCCGCACCCCACACACTCCTTTGATGAGTTGCCTTTGTTGGCTCATTACCAATTAGGCTATTTTAATCACCACTACTGGACCTCGGAAGGGCCCCACCGGGTGATGTTTTGTTATGCATTTGATGCCTCCAGCTACCCATTACTTCCTATTGTCTCTTTAGTTTTGCTTGTTGATGCTTAATTTGAAACTGAAGAAGGTGGTCACCGACCATCGTCAGACCAAGTGGACAGCAGCAAGAAGGTTACAGACCTGGTAAGGCAGAAAGTCTAGGAGGAAGAAGACGTAAGCAGCTTCCCTCACTGCATCTCTGTGTTCCCAGGGTTTTATTTTAATTGCCTGTTTTTATTCTTCTGGTTGTTGCCTTATTAAATAATGTGTTAACAAGGATGATGCTCCTTAATACAGTCTTTTCTGATATTATCTACTGGCTTCCTGCTATGGAGGGTGAAAATTCAATTGATAGGACCCGACGAGATGCCCTGGTGGATAAAAGGCACTTACCACCAAGCCTGGGTTTGAGAGAACTGATTCCAAGTTGTCTTCTGACCCTCACATATCCATGGTGCTCCCCAGTAAACTCCTTTGCTCCTGTCCATTTATCTTTAGCAGGCTTGTTAGCAACCTTCAGAGAGGGTGGGAAGATTCTTTTCTCCCATTCTGCTCTCTCCTTTTTATGTCCATTACCAAGCCTGCCACCAATACTTTTTATTAGTGGTCAATACTTCTAAATAAGCTATAAATAAACATCTATCTCCATATTGATCATAGAAGGTAGAAACAGGAACTGTACTGATAATAACAACGGCAAATGGTAGCCTATCTACCCAGTCTCATTCGGTCCTAACAGAACTCCATATTTTCTATGTAGCCAAAAGTTTTAGAGGAACCCCAGATACATTCTTAGCAAAAAAAGAATCCAGCATGGAATTGGTGACTTCTTTTTTTTTTTCTTTCTTTTATTTTGAGACAGGGTCTTTCTGAGTAGTAGTGGCTGTCCTAGAATTTGAGCTGTAGATCAGGCTGGTCTTAAACTCATAGAAATCTGCCTGCATCTCCCTCCCAAGTACTAGGATTAAAGGTGTGTGCTATCATGCCTGGTTAATTGGTATGGGTGTGTACTAACATATATATATATATATATATATATATATATATATATATAATTTTTTATTAATTCTTTGAGAATTTCATATAATGTATTTAGAACATATTTACCCCCAAATTCTTCCTCTAACTCCTTCTGGATTCACCTCAACAGCCTTTCCCCCTAATTTGTTGCCCTAAACTTCATTTGTTTGTATTTTGAGACAGAGTCTCACTATGTAGCTGGAACTCACTATGTAGACCAGACTGGCCTATAAGGATCTATCTGCCTTTACCTCCCGAGTACTGGTATTAAAGACATACATGTGCCAACAGACCTAATGCTCTTTAAAAAAAAACAAAACAAAACAAAACAAAACAAAACAAAACCCCCTCATTTTGTGCTGCCTGAATATTCACGGACCTAGAGTCATCCATCTACTGGAGCATGGCCAGCCTACCAGGAGCCACATCCTTAAAGAAAGCAGGCTTTTCTACAGAAGCTATCAACTGTGAACAGCTCCTCAGCTGGGAGGTGGGCCCCACACGCCTCTCCTCCTCCCATGGTAGAAGGATGATTAGCTTGGTCTTGTGCTATCATGGCTACTGTGAGCTCATGAGTGCAGTGGTCTTGTCATGTTCAGAGAACAGTTTTGCTCTCGTCTTCCCCGACTTCTCGACTCTTACAACCTTTCTGTCCCCTCTTCTGCACTGGTCCCTGAGGATTTGGTGAATTGTTGATATAAATATTACATTTGTAGCTGATCACACTGATCATGGCAATTCTTATAAATAAAATATTTAGTTGAGAAAGTTTGCTTACAATTTCAGAGGTTCAGTCCATTATCATTGTGGTAGAGAGTGTGGTGGCATGCAGGTTGACATGGTGCTGAAGCGGAGAGTCCCACATCCTGACTCCAAAGCAACAGGAAATCAACTGACTCACTAGATGGTATCCTGAGCATAGGAAGCCTCGAAGCCCCCACAGGGACACACTTTCTCCAACAAGGCCACACCTCTTCCAACAAAGCCACGCCTCCCAGTATTGCTACTCCCTATGAGTTTATGGGACCCAAATACATTCAAACTACCATATTCTACTCCCTGGCTGCCATAAACCTTTAACAACATCGGAATGCAAAATGCATTTAGTCTGACTTCAAAAGACCCATAGTCTATCACAACCTCAACAATGTTTAAAAGTCCAATGTTCAAAGTCTCTTCTGAGATTCATATAATTTCTTAAGTATAATCCCCTGTAAAATCAAATTGAAAAGCAGATCACATACTTCCAACATATAATAGCATAGTATATACCATTCCAAAATGTAGGGAAGGGAGCATAGTGAGAAAATACTAGACCAAAGTAAAACCTAAAGCCAGCTGGGCAAACTCCCAACTCTGCATAGAAACACTCTTCAGCTCTAGAACTCTGTTCAGCTTTGTTGACTGCAACACATTTCTTTCTCTTGGGTTGGTTCCACTCTCAAGGATACCTCTTCTCAGAAGATAGCCCACAACTCTGGCATCTCTAACATCTTGGAGTCTCTAAGGTAATCCAGGCTTTAACTTCACAGCTTCATGAAATAGCCTCTCTACTTAAGGCCTGCATTCAGGGACACCCCTGACACATGCCTGGCCACAGAAGCATTCTTTAGGAGGCAATTCCTACAACCTGTTTCTTCTATTTTGAAGCCAGAACCATGTGGCCAAAGCTGCAAAGTTCTCCCTCTTTCTGGGACTGCAACATGGTCCTTTGTTCAATTACATCTTTATCAGCTCTCTATTTTCTACCATCATTGCCAGAGCTTGGCTGTTATTGAACTTACTCTGTAGACCAGGCTAGCCTCAAACTCAGAGATCTGATAGCCTCTGCCTTCTTGGTGCTGGAATTAAAGGTATGGACCACCACTCCTGGCTCTAAACTTTTCTTTGATTTCTTTTCACAAATAGAAAATTCATCTGAATGAGATCTGTCTGCCTTTGCTTCTAGGATTGGGGTTAGAAGTGTGCCCCATTATACCCAGCTCAAAGCTTTTCAGTAATCCCTTTTCATTATATATCTTAATTAGAGTTACCACACACACACACAAAACCTAAGACAGAGTCTATATTAGGTTGTTTTGAGATTTCTTCTACCAATGGAATTAATCTAAAAACTCTCCACTTTAGTCTTGGGCAAACTTTTTGGACAAGAGCAAAAGGCAGCCACTTCCTTTACCAAAATATCTTAAGAATGATCTGTAGGCAACATACTAAAATTCTTCACTTCTGAAATCTCATGAGGTACCATCCATAGTTCATCAAATCACACTCAATATCATTGACTTCCATGATGCTACTAGTATGGCCCATTAAACGATGCTTAAAGCATTCCATTGCTTTCCTAATCCAAAGTACCAAAGTCCATATTACTCAAAACATAAACAGGGTTAGGCCTCTGACAGCAAAACTCCAGTCCCCAGTACCAACTTCTATCTTAAGTCAGGTTTTTATTGTTGCGAAGGGACATCATGACCACAGCAACTCTTATAAGGAAAACATTTAATTGAGAGGGTTCATAGTTTCAGAGGTTCGGTCCATCATCGTCAAGGCAGGGAACATATCATCAGGAGCAATGTTGGAGCAGTAGATGAGATCTTACAGGTTGATGCACAGTCACGAGGCAGAGAAAGCTAACTAGGAATGGTGGAACCCACAAAGGCTGATCCCCAGTGAGTCACGTCCTCAGACAAAGTCATGCCATCCAGGAACAGTTTTACCAACTGGGGACCAAGTATTCAAATACATAAGCCTATGGACTCATTCAAACCACAACATCACAGCCACATAAATGAGCAGAGGTTGCTGGGCAGTGTGGCATACACGTTTAATCCCAGCACTTAGGAGGCAAAGGCAGAGGCAGGTGAGTTTGAGGGAGGCAGACAGGGAGCTGGAGGCCAGGCTGGTGTACATAGTTGAGTGCCAGGACAGCCAGGGACACATAAAAAACTAAAACCAAAACCAAAACCAAACAAAGAAAAAGAGAAAAAAGGAGCCGAAGTTTAAAGGATGCAAGTAGAGTGTGTGTGTGTGTGTGTGTGTGTGTGTGTGTGTGTGTGTGTGGTGATATGTTATATATCTAATAAAACCAGTCTGAAATATCAAATCTACTCACAGTCAATCCAGGAGGATCAGAGAGTGGTAACTCATGCCTTTAATCCCAGCACAGGAAAGACCAGGAGTGGTGACCTAGGCCCTTAATCCCAGCAGATCTGAGTTTGAGGCCAGCTTGATTTACAGAGGGAGTCCCAGGCTCACTGGCAGGCAGTGATGGTGTCAGGCCTTTAATCCTATAACTCCAGAGACAGAGGAGATCTTTCTGTGTTTCTGTGAGTTCAAGACTAACTTAATCCTATAACTCCAGAGACAGAGGAGATCTTTCTGTGTTTCTGTGAGTTCAAGACTAACTACCAAATAGTAGTAGCCCACCCCTTTAATCTTAACCTGGATGTGAAACAACTGGGTGAAGAGGGTATTTAAGGCAGGCGTAGGAAGACAGATTCATGCAGTAGAAGTCACAAGGAGTGAGGCTGAGGAAGCTGGAAGACAGCTGGTGAGATTAGACCGTGGTGTTTCCTCTCTTTGATATTTTAGCCTTTCCCCTATATCTGTCTCTGAATTTCTTTTATTACAACCAGAATTGGTGCTACATATGTGTGTATGTGTGTGCATGTCTGTGTGTGTGTATGTATGTCTGTGTATTGTGTGAAGTGTGTGTGTATCATGTGCGTATGTGTGTATATGTTTGTATATGTGTGTGTATTGTATGTGTGTGTATATGTATGTATATATGTGTGTATATGTATGTGTGTATATGTATATATGTGTGTATATGTATGTGTGTGTATATGTATGTGTATGTATAATGTGTGTATATGTATGTGTGTATATGTATGTGTATGTATAATGTGTGTATATGTATGTGAGTATATGTATATATGTGTGTATATGTATGTGTGTATATGTATGTATATATGTGTGCATATGTATGTGTATGTATGTATATGTATATGTGTGTGTATATGTGTGTGTGTGTTGCTAGGGATTGAATCTAGGGCCTCCCACTAGTCAGTGCTCTGCCACCAAGCTACATACCTACCCACAAATGAATATTTCTTGGGAACCTACTATCAGCCTAACATCTTTCCTGTACTGATGAATTATCTTTGTTTTGTCATCCATTTCCCTCTACCAACACGTCACTCAAACTGATTTAAAAGGAAGTGCAGGGCTATCCTTGGTAACATTGTGAGGCTGAGGCTAGCCTGGGCTCTAAGAGAGCCTGTCTCAAAAAAAAAAAAAAAGTATCCTGGGGATAACAATGTATCATGGTATAAAGTGGATCTTTCTTAAATGTAAAGGTCCTTGCAAAGCAAAGCCCTTTTCTTAGGCGCTGAATCAGGACTGACTTAAGTGGATGTGGGGTTCTCCCAGGGCGTTTGCAGAAACTCTTGGTTACAGATTGTACTTTTTCATATTTGCTAATAATCATGCCTGCTTGGGGGTGGGTCAGACCCTCATTCCTTTCTTTACACAAATGAGTGTCAGGAGTCCCTAAATTCTCCCAGCTGACACCAATCTGTGTGGCTACAGCACAGGTTCCCTTCAGCCGCCTGAAATCACTACCAGACACAAGGCTGCATCTGTAGCTGCTGCACATTTACATGTGGCTCGAATAAATAATTTTTCTCCGAGTTGCACTTCTGTGATTTCATTTCCTCTGTGTTCTGTCAGTCACATCCACGTGGGAACTGATGTTCTGGATATCCACAGGCATGAGTCTTGGTCAGTTCCTGCTGGGTTTTTTGTCCGTTTGTTTTTGATGTGTATTGTGTTTTGTTTGCATGCATGTCTGTGCACCCAGATGAGTACAGTGCCTGTGGAAGCTAGGGAATGTCAGATCTCCCCCAAAATGGAATTCTGTTATTTTTCTTGCTCTTCTGCTCTTTGGGGGGGGGGGGCTCGGCCCAGCTCCCAAGTAAATACACAGGGGCTTATTATTACTTATAAATGCTTGGCTTACTTCTTGCCGGTTTCCCCTATCTTAAAATATCCTGCCTATCTGGGATTTTCCCTTTTCTTTCTTCTGTCTATCTTTATCTCACTCCTACTCTGTGGCTGGCTGTGCAGCTGAGTGACTGGCCCCTGGAGTCCTCCTTCTCTGGCCACTTCTTCACTCTTCCAGATTTCTCCTTCTATTTATTCTCTCTGCCTGCCAGCCCCGCCCATCCCTTCTCCTGCCTTGTTACTGGCCATTCAGTTCTTTATTAGACTAGTCAGGTATTTTAGATAGGTAAAGTAAAATAGCTTCACCAAGTTAAATAAATGCAGCATAAACAAGAGCAACATCTTTCCATCATTAAACAAACGTCCCAGGGGCTAGAGAGATGGCTCAGTGGTTAAGAACACTGTTCTTCCAGAGGATCCAGGTTCAATTCCAAGCTAACAACTGTCTGTAAGTTCAAGATCTGACATCCTCACATTGACATACATGCAGGCAAAACACCAATGCAAATAAGAGAAAAATAAATACATTTTTTAAAACCCAAATGTCCCACAGCATTAACAGAAGTAACACACCTTAAAATAATATTCTACAATACCGTTCCAGATGGCTTTTAAACAACATGTCAGAACTGGGTACTGAACTTAGATCCTCTGTTAGAGCAGCCAGTGCTTTTAATTGCTGAGCCATTTCTCCAGCCCTGAGTTCGTGCCTTTAAGAAAAGTTACATGAACCCTTCCAGCCTCAAGTTCTCAAGGTTGTGTGTACATATGAGCACATGTATGGCTGCTCAGAAAACATTGCCATTTAAAGCCCCTGTGAAGTTCTAAACTACAGCCCTACTTGTCTGCAGGGAATCAGTACCCACCACCACCTGAGCCTCCTGGGCTCAGTGGACATCTACTTTCTCCATGCCTCACATTTGGAGGCTTCCCTGAGGCCCCTTTCTGGCTGGTTCATAATTGGCTCTTGGCCTGCTGTGCCTCTCTCACCCAGGTTGAGGCTAGCCTGGGCTGTAAGAAGCCTGTCTCAAAAAAAAAAAAGTGTTTTTTTTTTTTTTCCTGTAGTGACTCTAGGGGATAACAATGTATCATGGTGTAACGTAGATCTTATTTCTCAAAAAGAGAAAGGCGAGCAAGACTTCTGTGTTTAACAGATGTTACCAAGGTTTGACGTAAGCCCAGGGGTACTTACTATTCTGAAGAAATGGAAACTTGAGACTGGTCCCCAGTGGTGGTCCCTTCATCTAAAGTCCTGCCTACTCTTAGTCTACCCCTGCGTTGCCAGAGCCCAGTTCCTCCTTTTCAACTGCTTCACTTCCATTTTAATCAGGTAGAGGAAGCAGAGATCTGAAAGCCATACCAAAACAAATCTCTGTTTAAAACAAAGATGTTACCCGAGGAATTATTACTACATCTACCATCTCCAGGTCAAAGATGTGTCCTTCAGTCAGCATGCAGATGGCGGTACACTGCCAGGTCAGTGCTGGGAACTAAACCTTGGTCTTTTACAAGAGCAGCAAATGCCCTCAAGCACTGAGCCATCTCTCCAGTCCCCACAGTGACAGCAACACTCAGTCCCCGTAACACAACACTCAGTCCCCGGTACCGACTTCCATCTTAGTTAAGGTTTTTATTGTTGCGAAGTGACATCATGACCACAGAAACTCTTATAAGGGAAACATTTAATTGAGGGGGCTCACATATGCATATGGATGTATGTGTGTGTGTCATGTACATGCCTAGTATTCACAGAGACCTGAAAAGGGCATTGGGTTCTTTGGAACTGGAGTTACAGATGGTTTTGAGCTGCCACAGAGGTGCTGGGAACCAAACCAGGGTCCTCTGTAAGAGCAACTGTTACAGTGGGGTTTCTTGGCCCCGGGCGGCCAGAGGTCCAGACCCATAGACCTATAGCCCCAGATCCCTTAGCCGCCCACCACTACTCAGGCCCCCCAAAAATGATTCAGATGCTTATATTAAGTTCACGCTGTTTGGCCTATTGCTTAGGCACATTGCTAGCTAGCTCTTTCATCTTAACTCAACCCATTCTCATTAATCTGTCTGCCATGTGGCCTGTGGCTCACCTGTACTCCTTACATGTTTCTTCTTTGGGCCTCTGGCTCAGTCTGTCTGACTCCGCCCTGCTTCTTCTATCTATGCTCTGATTTCTCCTCCTACTTTTTCTATGGGGCCTGTCATGGGCCAAAACAGCTCCTTTATTTAAAGATTGATATTCACAGCGTACAGAAAGGCATTCCCACATCAAGCAACCAATACTCTTAACTACTGAGCCATTGCTCCAGGCCATTGGTTCTCAACCTGACCTTGCAAAGGGTCACATATCAGATATTTACAATTTATAACAGTAGCAACATTATAGCTATAAAGTAGCAATGAAAATGATTACTGGGATCACTACAACATAAGTAACTGTATGTATTAAAGAGTTGCAGCATTAGGAAGTTTGAGAACTACTGACCCAGGTTGTGTAACACTGTTGTTTTTTAAATAAGTTTGTTTGTTTTTGGAGGGAGAGGAGAATTTGAGCTTGTTATGCAGCTCAAGACAGCTTCAAACTCATCATTCTCTTGCCTTAATCCTCAAGTGCAAGGATACAAAGTATAGGTTATAACTGACATCAAATACTTTAAAATAATAGATTATTATCATCTTAAGTAATAATAAGGATGTGTCTTGTGTCTTAAGATATAAGATAGTGTCTGTGTGTGTGAGTGCAGGTGTCCCAGAGACCAGAGGAGTCAGATCCCACTGGACTTAGAGTTACAGGTGGTCATGAACCACCCGATGTGAGTGCTGTAGGGATTAGGTTCAAGTCCTCTGAAAGAGCAAGCAGTATGTGGTCTTATTGTATGAAATTTCTGGCCCGGCCTAGCCCCACAGTCCAAATGAATCTCTCCTGCCTGCAGCTTGGCCTAGCCCGAGGTTCAGACACTCCTGAAGCCCCACTGCTGCTTAGCCCCAAATAATGACTCAGATGCTTATATAAATTATATGTTGTTCAGCCTATGGCTCAGGCTTATTGCTAGTTAGTTCTCTCATCTTAACACATTTTTATTAATCTGTCTTGCCATGTGACTCATGGCTTACCTGTACTCCATTACATATTGCTTCTTGGGCAGCTGAATTGTGTCTCTTGACCCTACACCTGTATCTATGCTTGGATTTCCCGCCTGCTTCTAAGCTGCTCTGCCATAGGCCAAATCCAATTCCTTTATTATCCAATGGTATTCACAGCATACACAAAGATAAACTACTACATCAAGCTCTTAAGCAATGAGCCATCTTTCCAGCCTCCTTAAATACTTTTAAACCTGTAGCTGATGAGTTGAATGCATGGATAGTATGATTGTTAATTTTACCATTTTGAATTATAAGCGGCTCAGGAGATGGGTGAGGCATACCTTTGGGTGTCTTCACAGGCGTTTCCGAAGAAATAAACCAAGAAAGGGAAGGCCCCTCAACATGAGCAGTATCCCCCCCATGTGTGGTAAATGGATGGAAAGAGAAAGTAGTCAGAGAGGGCAGACAGGATGGTTCAGTGGGTAAGGATGCCAACTTGACGTCCTGAGTTCCGTCCCGGGAGGAGAGAAATAGCCCTCAGAAGTTATCCTCTTCCAAATCCTGTGTTACAGAGATGTGGGAGCAAGATGAGGAACAAGCAGAAGTACTAGTGATCTGGGAGCTAAGCAGGCAAGCAGAAAGCAAAGTGGGCAAATTCCTTCCTCCTTACACTTTTTGTTGCCTTCAGGTCCTGAATGGCCAGGCTGGTTCCTGGCTGCAGTGGAGAGAGCAATAAATTTTACCACCCGCACTGTTGAAATGCTAATCTCACCAGAAGTACCCTTATAGCATACTCTGAGCACCCTGTGGCACTGGGGACACAGGCTGGTATCACAATCCTAAGTGAACTCTACAACAGAGTGCCTTTGTAAGGAAATTGGGGTGGCAGGACCCAAGAGTGCTTGTATTTCCTTGTATATCCACAAGCAGTGATAACCTTGGCCAAAACAGTTAAGGGGTCTGTGCCTCATTTATAAAATGAGCCTGCAACAATGATTTCATGGTGCTCCTATGAGTGTTAATTAGGCTATTTTAGGTAGCGTCCTTGGAGGTGCAAATGGCACACCATAACAAACATTAATTATCGTGCCTGAATAGTCCCAGGATACAGCTGGGAGAGACTTCTGCAGACTGCAGAAGATCTGCCCTAAAGACTCGATGCAAACCTTTTTGCTTCACAGCTGTACCTTGGGATCACCCCATGGCCATTCACTTCCCATTCTGCCTGACTATTTCTTCAGAGAAACTCATGCTTAATGGTCTCTATTACACTTCTACAAGACACTGTCAGAGGGTGTGTGTGTGTGTTTTAAGATTGACTTTATTATTGATTTTTGTGTTTGTATGTCTGTGTATGTGCATGTGAATGCAGTTGTCTGAGTGTCTTAGGGATTTTATTGCTGTGAAGAGATACCATGATAACTCTGGATTTTGCTGTTATTTGCTTTTTGTTTTTTCTTTATTTTAAAAAATGTACTTATATTTAAAAAAGTCTTTTTTTTTTTTTTCCATGTATCCCCCTGTTTGGTTTTTGTTTTTTCAAGACACAGTTTCTCTGTATAGCTCTGACTGTCCTGGAACTTGCTCTGTAGACAAGGATGGTCTTGATCTCTCAGAGATCTCCCTGCCTCTCCTTCTGTAGGGCTTGGATTAAAGGCATGCACCACCACACTTTGGGCAATTCTTATAAAGAAAACATTTAATTGAAACTGGCTTAAAGTTTCAGAGGTTTAGTCTATTATCATCATGACAGGAAGCATGGCAGTGGGCAGGCAGACAGGGTCCAGGAGAAGGAAGTGAATGCCACACTAGGCTTAGCTTGAGCATCTGAGACCTTAAAGCCTACCCCCAAAGTGATATACTTCCTCCAACAAGGCCACACCGCCTAACAGAGCCACTCCCAATGGTCCAAGCTTTCAAACTATCCATTTAAACCACCACACTGAGGAAGTCAGGAGAGGGTGTCTGTTTCCCTGGAGCCAGGGTTACTGCAGGTTATGGGCCACCTGTTATGGGTGCTGGGATTTGAACTCAGGTCCTTTGCAAGAGTGGTACACACTTTTACCCTGAGCCATCTCTCCAGACAAAGGTCTTTATTTTTATTCACATTCTTCTAATCTGTTTATAGAATTCATGCCACCAGCTTGGCTCTCTTTGGGGTTCCCCTTGCCTTTACTAGATTGGGACAGAAAAAGACAAGGGACTATTTTATAAACAATGATATTATTGAACAGCCACAAAGTGTGTGTGTGTGTGTGTGTGTGTGTGTGTGTGTGTGTGTGTGTGTGTTGTGTGTGTATGTGTATATGTGTGTGTGTGGTGTGTGTATGTGTGTGTATGTGTATATGTGTGTGTGGTGTGTGTATGTGTGTGTGTGGTGTGTGTATGTGTGTGTGGTGTGTGTGTGGTGTGTGTGTATGTGTGTGGTGTGTGTGTATGTGTGTGTGTGGTGTGTGTGTGTGGTGTGTGTGTATGTGTGTGTGGTGTGTGTGTATGTGTGTGTGTGGTGTGTGTGTATATGTGTGTGTCTGTGTGTGTGGTATGTGTGTGTGGTGTGTGTGTATGGTGTGTGTGTGGTGTGTGTGGTGTATGTGTGTGTGGTGTATGTGTGTATGTGTGTGTGTGGTGTGTGTGTGTGGTGTGAGTGTGTGGTGTATGTGTGTGTGTGTGGTGTGTGTGTGTGGTGTATGTGTGTATGTGTGTGTGTAGTGTGTGTGTGTGGTGTGTGTGGTGTATGTGTGTGTGTGTGGTGTGTGTGTGTGTGTGTGTGTGTGTGTGTGTGTGTGTGTGTGTGTGCGTGCACGTGTTGCTTTGTTGATATACGAAGTTTGGGATCTACCTCACTCCACTCTACAATTTTCTCCCTGGTTCCATCATCTAACCAGCTATTTCCCAGTTTGTGTTTATGGAATTTATTTCTTCCTAATCCACAAAATAAACCTTCCCCCAAACATCGAAATATATGTGGGTGTGAGTCAGAGACAAACAGTGAGGTGCTGTGTCCTGAAGCTTATTAGTAAACTGTAGAGATTCCAGAACATCAGCCTCTGCTTCAGGCTCAGATGTGAAAGCTTGTGTTTCTGGGGAATGATCTCAGGACTCTGGAGTGAGGGAAGGGAAGGTCGCAGGCAGTTTCAGGTTGAACCTGTTTGGTGTCTTTTTGCTGCAGGGAGGTAACCACACACAGCCAGGCAGCATTTGCTTTCTCTGTGCCAAGTGTTAGAGCTTTTGCGGTGAACCTGGAAGAACTGTCTCACTATCTAGACAGGGGCTGCTTTGTAAGCCAAATGGCCAGCCCAGGATTCTGCCTAATAGGGGGATGTTCTCAAAAAAATAAAGCTACTCACAAAAGCATCACCTCTACTGTGTCACAAACCAGCTCTGTAAAAAATCAACAAAGGATGCTAATTATGCTACCAAAAGGTTTTCTTCCCCAGAATCCAAGAACCCGTAACATACTCATCCTGAGGTCTTGCTACCTCCTTATCCGGACAATCTCCTTTGGTACCAGTGTGGAGAAACTTCTTTTTTTTACTTTCCAGCTCCTCAAATTTCCTCTACTTTCCTATGTTTTTAGCCTGACATTGTCCTTTGCCTATTAAAATGTATGATGAGTTCACTTACTGTGTTATGTATGAAGAAATTTTATCATATTCGTCTTTGTTTGCACTTGGCGTATTTTAGGCATTGCTTATGTTATGAAAATCTTTTGAAAGTATTACTCCCCATTTCATGTTTATTTGCACTTATTTTGTGCTGAATATATTCTCATGCCGTAAGTTTTTGTCTCCCTGGTGTGTTCTGAGATTTTTTTCCCCCTTTTCTTAGTCTCTTCTTCTGTTTCAGAAACAATGCGCTCCTTGTTTCTCTGTGAGGATCATCTCTGAGGCAGGGGAGCCTGTGGGAGGGTTAGCCTGACCCAGCTCTGTCATCACCCCTGTGAGGTACCGCCGCCACTGCTTTGTTCATCTGGATATGCCCATCAACCAGAGCATCAGTGTCCAAGTCCTCAAGTTCAGCATTACTTTGCATTTTAAGCATGTAAAGGAAAAGTTCAGCTTTCGGGCTAGGGAGATAGATAGCTCAGAGAGTGAACGTGCTTGTTGACAAGGCTAATGACCTAAGTTAAATTACCACAGCTCATGTGGAGAGAGAAAACCAGCTCTGGTAAATTGTCTTCCGACTTTCACACATGCACTATGGTGCACAGGCATGTACCCCCCGCCCCCACACACAGTCTATATAGACACAGTAAATCAGAAATAAAATGTAAGTTTAAAAAATCAGCATTACTTTCGGTCCACTGGCTTCGTGTCCAGCCTCATTTGACCAGTGTATGTGACTCTAGAAGTGTCATCAGTCAGGTCCTTGGTGACTTTTATGGTAAACACATTCCTGATTGCTGGGACACTTTAGTGAACAGAGAATGAACAAAAGATTTGATTTTCTAAATCTGCCTGGTTTTGTTGGCCTTTCTTGGCTGGGAGAGCAGTGAACCATTTTTCCCAGGTCACCTCAGGCTGCTTACAGACAAAACTCAACCCTAAATGGTTATTTAATATTTCAAGTTAAGTCCGGCTCTTGATTAGCCACAACTTCCTTCAGCCTGGATTGTTCCTCTCCAGCCTGGGATGAAAATGTCACCTGCCACCAGGTAGGATTTAACATTTACTGAACTCGCCTTAATAGACTAAAATGATGAGTCCAGGAGTGTCTGTGTTCAAGGCGAGGCTTAGCCATTAAGGGACCCCACTTTGATTAGCCCTCCTGTTCCCATCAAAGGTTATCAATCAGAACAGACTTGGCTGCCTGATCTAGGAAAAGCCAGAGATGCTGATAGGACCCAGCAGTGGACAATGATAACCTGTGAGGCGCTTACCCAAGAAAGGCAAAAATAAGTATAAATAAAAACCCTGAGGTAGATGACATCATTGCAGGGAAAATTGGAGATTTCCCTTCTGGATGGGCTCTCCCGCTAGGTTAGACTTACCCTGTGTTAATTGAGCTAAATTTGACAACTATAACTTGTGTGTTTTTAAGGTGTATAATGCTTTGATATACACATACATCATGAAATTGTGCCAATTAACACAGCTGTCATCTCTCATTGTTTCCAACTCTGTGTGTGGCTTTGTACACGCTGATTTACTCTCTGGGTGTGGTGGCACAAGCCTTTAGCCCTCGAACTCAAGGCAGGATCAGGCAGAACTCTGTAAATTCAAAGCCGATTTAGTCTACATCTTGAGTTCCAAGACTCCCAGGGCTATATAGAGAGACCCTATCTCAATAATTAATTAATTAAAAAGTTATTCTAACAGATGGCCCAACAGTTTATATGGCTTACAGCTCACATCTTCCTATAACTCCAGCCCCAGGGGACCCAGTGACCTCTTCTGGACTCTGAGGTCACCTGCACTTAACATATGCACCTTCACAGACACATATTCACAGAATTGAAATAAAATAATTGTGACTGAAGAGACTCTTCAGTGGTTAAGAACACTTGCTTCCCTATCAGGGGATCCAAGTTCTGTTCTCACCATCCATTTTTGTTGGCTCACAATCCCCTCCTGTGGGATGGTCTTTAGGTACACTGTGAATATGTGTTACTATAATTGTTAATAAAGAAGCTATTTTGGCCTATGGCAAGACAGGATACAGCCAGGCAGGAAATCCAAGAGGGGTAGATAGAGAAGAAGGATGGAGTCAGGGTAGACATTACGGAGCTGCTACGGAACAGGTAAAGCCAAGAGACACATGGGATACATGAATTAAGGGAAAGGGATTAATTTAAGATGAAAGAGCTAGCTAGCAATAAGCATGAGCCATAGACCACACAGTGCGTAATTAATATAAGCCTCTATATATTTATTTGGGACCAAGAGGTTGTGAGACACAGGAAAACTTCCACCTACAATCACCTGTAACTCTAGCTCTAGGGGATCTAACAACCTATTCTGGACACACACGCAGACACATACACAAACACACAGAGAGATAAAACAAATATTGTAAAATAGAATAATCTTTGTAAAAACAATTGACTCATAGTGAATCAAGACCATTTAAGATGGATTTTCTAAGCACCTTTCCAGTGGGTGTTAGTCATGATGCTGCATGTGGATAGCACACTTTTGTCCATTCACATGCACACAGGTTGTGTCCTGTATTTGTAGTGTGGTAAGAAATGCTTCAGTTAATTAGTGCAGGTGTCTCTTTGAGATGTGTTAGACTTTCCTGGATTCTCACGCCATCTTTAATTTCAGGCAGACTGTTGAGAACTATAGTGTGGGTGCTGGGACTTGAACCTGAGTTTTCTGAAAGAGCAGTCAGTGTTCTTAAGTTGAAGATAATCATACTTACCTCACATTTTAGAAAGATTCAAGATGTAATATGTTATATAAGTGTGTGTAACCCAATAGAGCCTTATTTTGGAAAATATACATACATGAATATACAAATATATATACAAATATATGCATATTTATATATGTATATATATACACACATACACATTAGACCATGGGTCCCAGGCAGGCTGGCCTTAAATTCACTATATAACCAAGGAGGACCTTAAACTTCTTTATAAAAAGACATTGAAAAGATTATTTTAGTTATGTTTATGTGTCTGTGTGGGTATGTGTATGTGAGAACAGATGTCTGAGGAAGCCAGAGGAATCAGATCCTCTGGACAGTCGCCTGATATGGGGGCTGGAAACTGAACTTGGGTCCTCTGCAAGAACGCTGCTTGCTCCCAACTGCTGTGCCATCTTTCTAGCGCACTTGATCTTCGGAGCCTCCTGCTTTCACTTCCAGGGTTACAGGCGTGTTCTACCACACCTGTAAGCTGAGGAGGGAACCTGGGCCTTCATGCAAAGTAGGCAACCACTCTACCAACTCAGTCACATCCCCAGAACTTTTAGTCTTTTCAAATTAAAATAAAGGTAGTAGAGCCTTTAAAAATCACCACTTACAAAAGAATGGAGTACCTAGAGGAAGTAAAAGATGGATGCAAACATAAAATTAGATTTTAAGCCAACTCTGTTGTAAATCCTCATAAGTGTGCTTAGTACTCAGTACTGTGCCTGGCAGCACTCAGTCACTTTGCTGTCTGTGAAAAGCTTCAAAGCAAGACAGTCCTTTGACTCTTGTACCACTGGGTTACCCAGTTCACTGAGCACTTTTACACATCAAATCGCCCTATTGTAATTCACCGAGCCCTCGAGTGTGAAATCACCACAGCACCTATGGTTTTATTTGGAAAGTCTGGGATTTATGAGGTAATTTTCCCTTTGTCTTCCCTCCTTATTTATTCCCACTTGCTTTTTCGTTTCTGCCAATGTCTCACAGGCAAGCAAAGTAAAAAACAAGCCGAAGGCTTTTCATGAAGTAACTGGCAGCTGTTGTTTTTTTTCTAATCACTAAGAAGGGGAAGAAAAGATAGGAAAAGCCAGGCCACAAGACAGTCACATCCTGTTAGATATTTGAGTGTAAATGTCCTTCAACTAGCCCTCAACCAGAAGGATGAGCCAAAGGAGGGCAGGGATACTGCCAGGGCACATTTCCATACCAAAGAGTGTGAGGTGTGGGACAGCTGTTGCCTTTGTCTTCTCAACAAAACATCCCTCTTTACACTAGAGGATTGGTCTTCCCAGATCCCAGATGATCCCCATGGGACTGGCTACTGAGGTGGATACACAATCCGCCCCATCCAATCATGCCAACCCAACCATGTTTACACAGTGCACCCAGGCATTGTCCCAGGCAAGCCCAATCATGTTTCTTCCAGGAGATTTGCCATGTGACCAGGAAAGCTGGAGAGGGTCTCCCTCTCTAAGCATGAATCATGAGTAGGGTGAGCAGGAACCTCCTTTCCTGCTCATGAAGAACATTTTTGGATCAGAAGAGAACGAGGCCACTTGCAAAGAGAAACAGACAAACAGACCTGAGTGGAAGAGTGGGAAATACAATCTTGATGACATCATTTCAGCTCCCGAATCCACCTGTGACTAAAGCCTTTGTTTGGTTAAGCAGATTGTAAAGAGTTCTGAGTTCCCCATCTCCCCACCTCATTCATAGCTCCAGGCTTAATAAGTAAGTGTGAAGGTTTTATGCTTTATTATTTAAAAGATTTGTTTGGTTGTGTGGGTGTGTTTCTCATGGAGGGCAGAGGGGTCAGATCCCCCTGGAGTGGAGTTACTGGCGGTAGAAGCAACTGTGAGCAACCCAATGTGGGGGCTGGGAACTGAGCTCTTCCACAAGAGTAGTGTGCACTCTTAACTACTGAGACTTTTCTCCAGTCCTATGATATCCTAGGGTTTCTATCGCTGTGGAGAGACACCATGGACACGACAACTCTTATAAGGAAAACGTAATTTAATTGGCTCACTTTCAGTTTCAGAGGTTAAAAGTCCCCTATCATTATGGCAGGACATGGCAGCATGCAGGCAGCTGAGGGTCCTACATCTTGCAGAAAACAGGAAGTCAGCTGACTGTCACACTGAAGGAAGCTTGAGCAAAAGAGACCTCAAAGCCCGCCCACAATGACACGCTTCCTCCAACAAGGCACACCTCCTAATAGTGCCACTCCTTTTGGGGCCCATTTTCTTTCAAACCACCACACGTAGTACAAAGGTTGAAAGAAAGGAAGCTTACTTTTTAATATACAAGGAAAATTTGGACAGGAGCTGTCATCCATGATGGAGAGGTAGGGTAGACCAGAGGGAGAAGGGGGTGATAGGAAGCCACAAACCTTCACATCTTAAGTAAATTGAAGCTTAAAAAACAGTCACCAAATACATACTTGGCAGATGACTTCTTGGTAAAGCCAGATGTTTAAAGAAGCATTTAGTTTATGTGTATGAGTGTTGGCCTGCCTGTGTATCTGTCTGGGCACTATGTGCATGCAGTACCCATGGATACCAAAAGAGGACACCATCAGATCCACTAGAACTGGAGATAGAGACAGCTGTGAGATGCGGTGTGGGTGCTGGGAACCAACCCAGGTCCTCGGGAAGAGCAGCAAGTGCTTTAAACCACTGAGCTCTCTATCTAGACTCAGTAAAACCAATTTCTAAACAAGAGAAAACAAGAAAACAAGGCTTAATTAAAAACTCAAGGTCTTTGACCTTTTATTGGTCTTGGAATGGCCATTTTAAGATTAC
Organism: Phyllotis vaccarum; assembly: GCA_033318265.1. Taxonomy (NCBI): domain Eukaryota; kingdom Metazoa; phylum Chordata; class Mammalia; order Rodentia; family Cricetidae; genus Phyllotis; species Phyllotis vaccarum. The sequence continues at coordinate 57,005,796 of JARWLC010000018.1, forward strand.
TTATCAAATCCCCAACCCCTGGTTGCTGCCACCAACATCTGAACTAAAGTTGTGAGGAGAAGCAGAACAACCCGTCACAACATAATGGTTATTCTGAGAGAACAAAATAGAACGAAACAGAACTCATCCCAGAGTTATGTAGATGGCGTTTTCCTGACAGACAAGACTTAATCTTCAGGTTCAAACAACGTATAAGAACCTTAATAGTCAATATTGACTATTGATTGTCAAACTGATAAGATTCAGAACCAACCACGGCACAAATCTCTGGGCTACATTTCTCACAGTTTCTTAAATTAAGGAAAAAAATACATTTATTTATTTGTTTGTATGTATGTATATGTGTATGTATGTATGTGTGTATTTATGTGTATATGTGTATGTATGTGTGTATGTATGAATGTATGTATGCATATATGTATATGTGTATATATGTGTGTATATGTGTATATATGTGTGTATGTGTGTATATGTGTATGTGTGTGTATGTATGTACGTGTGTATGTATGTATGTGTATGTATGTACGTGTCTATGTATGTATGTGTGTAGGTATGTACGTGTATATGTATGTGTGTTTGCATGTGTGCTGTCCTGGCCTCATGCCATGGTGAGAATGTACAGGTCAAAAGTCAGTTCTTTTCTTCCAATTCTGGGAGTGAACTGAGACATCAGACTTTACAGCAAGTTCCTTTACCCACTGAACAATTTCATCCGCTCCAGTGTTGAAGAAATTATTTTAAGTTGTGTAACCATTGTTTATGTTGGATTTTTTTTTTAAAACTCTGTTAAACCATGTCACTTTGCCTGTCTAAAACGCCCAATGGTCTAATAAAGAGCTGAACGGCCAATAGCAAGGCAGGAAAAGGATGGGCAGGACTGGCAGGCAGAGAGAATAAATAAGAGGATCTGGGAGGAAAAGGAAGAAGGATCCAGATAAAGAGACTCTGGGGTCAGCCACCCGGTTACAAAAGGTAGAAGGGATGGATAAACTAGGTCAAGAAAAGCTGGCAAGAAACAAGCCAAGGTAAGGTCGGGCATTTATAAGTAAGAATAAGCCTCTGTTAGTCACAAGTTTCTGGCCTGTCCCGCTCAAGGTTCGGTGTGGTCCCACAGCCACTTAGCCCCAAATAATCACACAAAGGCTTTTATTAATTACAAATTATTTGGCTTATGGCTCATTCCTTGCTAGCTCTTTCAACTTAACCCATTTTCATTAATCTGTATATTGCCATATGGCTATGGCTTACTTGAATTCCTTTATATCTTGCTTCTTTGGGTGACAGCTCATGGCATCTCTGTCTGACTCTTCCTCCCTTTCCCTTTATTTATACTTGGAATTCCTGCTTGCCTCTAAGTTGCTTTGCCATAGGCTAAAGCAGTTCCTTGATTATCCAATGGTAATTCACAGCACACAGAAAGACATCCCACATCACTTCTGTGTGTGATTTATTTGGGAACTGGGTAGTGTGATGTGGGAATGTATTTCTGTATGTTGTGAATATCAATCTTTAAATAAAGGAGCTGTTTTGATCTATAACAGGCACCATAGAAGAAGTAGGTGGGGAATCAGAATAGGTAGGAAAGGAAGGGCAGAGTCAGGACAAATCGAGCCAGATGCCCAAAGGAACAACATGTAAGGAACACAGGGGAGCCATGGGCCATGTGGCAGGATAGATTAATGGAAATTGGTTGAGTTAAGATGAGAGAGCTAGCTAGCAATGTGCCTGAGCCATAGGCCAAACAACATGAACTTAATATAAATGTCTGAATCATTTTGGGGGGCCAAAGCAGCAGCAGGCAGCTAAGGGGTCTGGCACTGCAGGTCTGTGAGTTTGAGGTTAGCTTAGTAGACTAACCTCATCTTATTTCCTGTTGAGTAAACCAGGGCTACATATCTTAAAATAAATCAACAGCACATACTTTATTCAATCAAACATAGAGATAAATAACTATCATTGTTGTAACTAATGTCTCTACTTCTTAATAATGTGATTTTAATGGCTTCTGCAATAGAAGTATTTTGTGTAGTAGGAAACATGGTCTGGTTCCCAACACCCACATGACTGTTTACAACAGGTCATCCTTCCAGTTACAAGGGATTACATCTCTTAGCCCCAATACAACTCTTTTATTCTCTTTTGGCTTCAGCAGGTACCAGACATGCACATAATGTACATACATACTCCTAGGCAAAACACTCAAAATACATTATAGTAATTTGAATGTAGTTTGTTTATGGCCCCCATAATCTCACAGGGAGTGGCACTATTAGGAAGGATGACTTTGCTGGAGGTAGTATGGCCTTGTTGGAGGAAGTATGTCACTGTGGGTACAGACTTTGAGGTTTCCTATGCTCAGGATACAACCCAGTGTCTCAGTTGACTTCTTGTTGTGAGCAGGATTTAGGACTCTCAGCTCAAGCACCACATCTGCCTGTGTGCCATGCTCCCTGTCATGATAATGGACTGAACTTCTGAAACTGTAAGTCACTCCAATTAAATGTTTTCCTTATAAGAGTTGCTGTGGTCATGGTGTCTCTCTACAGCAATAAAAGGTTTAATATACACATAATATAAAAATAAATTAATAACCACAATATAATAATAATAATAGCCAGGTATGATGACATAAATATACCTTTAATTCTAGCACTCTGAAGGCAGAGACAGGTGGATCTCTCTCAGTTCAGGATCAATGTCATCTACATAGTGAGTACTAGGCCAGCTAAATATACATAATAAGACCCTGTCTCAATAAACAAACAGAAAAGTTTTATTATTTCATGGTATGAAACTATCAGTCATATACTGAAATAAATGTTCCAGGACACACCCACAAAAACCTAAGGCTTTTTGTGGACACAGTCCTGCTACAGTCTTCATGTGGGTAGTGTTTGGTGCTCTAGGATGGTGCTATTAGAAACATGGTGAACTTCTGAGGTGGAAGGTCTTTAGGAGATTGAAAGAAAACCACTGGAGGGTGTTGGGGGCACCCGATCCATGCTCTTCTTCTCCCTCTCTGATATTAGCCATTCTCACCAAAGGCCCAAACCAACGGTCACCCAATCGTAAATCTCAAAAACTATGAGGCAAACACACCCATATTATCTCATAACTGTACTAGATCTCCCTCCCCCAAAAGCAACAAACTTAAAAAACAAACAAATAAAAAAAAAAAAAACCCAACCAACCAAAGACCCCAAACTAGTTTCACTGTGTACCTATGGCTGCATGGTTGGCCTCGGTCTCACAAAGATCAAAGAGCTACCTCCATCTCATGTCTATTGAGTACCTCCCTTAAAGACATGGCCACCACACCTGTTCTTTAGTTATTCTCTGGACTCTGAAACAGAATAGCAGGCAGTGTACAACTGAAGGTTTGAAAAAGATTTGTTTGGCTTACATTGTATAATGGGTACACTGTATCATGGCAGAAAGACACTGGCAGGAGTCACATTGTGATAGAAATCAGTAAATAAACAGAACATGGGCAAGACCCAGTAAGTCTCAAGACCCACCCTTAGGGATCCACTTCCTCCAGTATGGTTCTTCCTCCCAAAGATTCCATATCCTCCCAAAAGAACATCACTACCTGACAATCATAATTCTCTTCCTTCAACATTCCACTGATAAAAGATTCAAAAAACAAACAAAATCAAACAAACAAAAAGATGCTGGAAGCAGCATTTTTCAGGACCACAAAGATGGTCAATAACAGGCATGGAGCCTTCCTAGGAAGACCCAAGCTCTCTAGACTCAACCTGTGAGAGGTCTGGCCGTTTCTGCTTATTTCTCTGGGGACTTTGGGAACACAGCTGCCATGCTGCTTACAGCAAAAGCCACATGGACAGGCCAAGTGCATATCCAGCCAACAGCCCTCCTGAGCTGCCAGCTGCCAGCCCCTGTCCCTGCCAGCCATGGGAAGGAGCCACTGAAACAGCCTCGCCCAGCCAAATGCCCAAAAGAACACAACCACAACCCACATCACACAAAGCTAAAACCTGGCCCAGCAGGCCCAGTAAACACATAGAATCATTGGCGATAATAAAACGGATGCTGCTTTGGACCACTAGGCTCTAGGACTGTTGGATAACAATAAATAGGGCCCAGAAGCAACCAAAGCTAATGAAAGATTTTCTTCTGAGCCCTTCCTTCTCCAACCTTCTAAGGAGATTTTGCAAGTATTTTCTACATTTTTTAACTTTTTGAGAAAGGAGCTCATGTAGCCCAGGATAGCCTCAAATTCACTATACGAAAGTGCTTTGAACTTTCTCTGTCTCATGAGGGTTGGGATTACATGTGTGCATTACCAAACTGCTGTGGGCTATGTGGTCATATACTGTAAATGTTTGTTATCGTAAATATTGGTTTAATAAAATGCTAATTGGTTAAGTAGCTAGACAGGAAGTAGAAGCAGGGCGTGCAGACTAGGAGAATTCTGAGAAGTGGAAGAGCAGAGCTGTAGACCTAGACAGTGAGAAGCACGGGGAGGAAGATGAGAAGGCTGCTCTGACAAAAGGTATCAAGCTATGTGGCTAAACATAAATAAAAAATATGGGTTAACTTAAAGAGTTAGATAGTAATATGCCTGAGCCATAGGCCAACCAGCTTGTTCTTAATATAAGCCTCTGTGTGACTATTTGGGACTAAGTGGCTGTGGGTGGGTCTGGACCTCAGGACGAGGCTAGGCCAGAAACTTCTGACTATTCCACACCATTATATTCATTGCTAGGATTGAAGCCAGGACCTGGTATATGCTAGGCAAGCATGCTTCCTGCTGAACCATACCTAAACCTTGAGGCTTGATTTCTATCCCTTGTTTAACATCAGAGTGAGAAGAGATGGGGAAGTATTTCCTGATACAAGGAACCACAAAAATTATTCAGACCTTATGAGGATTTTTTTTTCTATAAAAGGAATAGGGTAATTAAAAAAATACACACAAGGGCTGGGAATATCATGGTAGTTATTCATCTATCATATGTGAAGACCAAGTTCAGCTGCCAGCACCACAAAACCAATGATACTAAAATAATATTTTATGTTTTTAATTTAAAAAAAAAGTGGTAGTAAGTCTCTAAAAACAAACAAATAAGCAAGAAAAGGCATGAGATTAGTTACTTTCTGTTGCTGTGATAAAACACCATGGCCAAGGTAATCTAAAGAAGAGTTTATTTGGGGTTTATGGTTCCAGAGAGATGAGTCTGTCACTGCCCTGACAAAGAAGCATATAGGTAGTACTTAGTGACTGGAACTGGAAACTGAGAGTTGAAGGTCACATCTTGAACTACAAACAGAAAATAGATAGGCTAACAGGGAGTGGCATATCATATCGCTCTTGATACCTCAAAGCTAGGCCCCAGGGACATACTTCCTCCAGAAAGGCTATACTCCTAAACATACCCATACAGCACCACCATCTGGGAACCAAGTGTCCAAATGTCTGAGACTATGTGAGACCTTTTCACTCAAAGCACAACAGGTATTTATGCTACTAGGGTAGTGATGTGGGATGTCTTTCTGTATACTGTGGATATACGTTGTTAGCATTGATTAACAAAGAGGCTGTTTTGGCCAGGCATCTTAGATGCAGGTGGGAAATCCAAGCAGAGATAAAGGCAAAAAGGACAGAGTCACTGAGACACTGCCAGCTGTCACCCAAGGAAGCAAGATGTAATGGACCACAGGTAAAGACATGGAGCCATGTGGCAAAACACAGATTAATGAAAATGGGTTAAGTTGGTAATGAGCCGGAACCAAGAGCCGAACAATTTTTAATTAATATAAAGCCTCTGTGTGATTATTTTATAAGCAGCTGCAGGACCATGGGTGGAAAAGATTCCTCCAGAATAGTCAGAAAACTTCTGGCTACAAATGCGCCCACTGTTGGGCAGTGAAAAAGCTTTAAAAAGATTCTAAATAGGCAGAAACAGAGCCACACTGGGCTGCCTATTCTCACAGTCTCATGCCAGTGGCAGCACAGAGACTGGTCTTCCGGCAGCTGCCTGTAAGATGTAGCCATGAGCTAAGCAGCATGGCTGATTTCCACAGTCTCTCTCATGGGCTGAAATACAGAGGGGCTTTCTCCCAACACAGCTTCGAGTTTCAGAACACAACTGAGGCTCAAAAACATAGCCTGATGATACTTAATACTGCTTCCCAGAATTGGGAAGATAAGTGTGACTCAAATGATTCCACTGCCATGCTGTAGCCAAGAAGGGCAAAGTCTGAAGCAAAAGGTCCTGGCTACATAGTTTAGCAACCTACAAATTCTCTTGGTCAAAAATGATTAAAGATGCACAATAAAATAGATGCAGATGGAGAAAACCTTTAAACAGGTTATAATTTAAAAATTATATTTATAATTATAATTTATAAATATGTGGACTTGGGAGAGAAAAGAAAAAGGTAGAGAAAGTCCTTAAAAAGGAAAAACAGAGTAAGAAAAAGATAATAAGCCATTTAAAGATGAGGAATATATAGAATCTGTATTATGTCTGTTACTGTATTTTCTTTTAATTTTAAATTGTTAATGAGATAACTGTAGAAAACCATTTGATTGTAAAGGCTGCTAAGTTAAATCAACATATATATTTTAAAACTGTCTTGACTCTGAAATTTGAAAGGATATGTTGCTTTGGAAAAGAGGTTCTGAGATTTTGTTTCTATAGAAGAAGAGAACCTGTTGATGGCTTCCAGGATAATATGGTTTGATTGAGGAAGACCTCTAAAAAATCTCTGATGGAAAGAGATGGCCACAGTAGCTTTCAGCCTGCTAAGATGATCCAACCTCAGGGTCCCTCAAAGATTACCAGCACCCCCACTCAGCAGAAAGTAGCCTAGAAAACTATGACCACACTGCACAAAAATAGACTATAGATGTTTATCTTTGTTTAGAAGGTTTGGTTATTAGTTATAATCAATCTCTTTCTAAATAAAAAGAAAAGGGGATATAGATTTGATAGGATAAAAGGGTAGATTATTGAATCTTTTAAAAAACTACTTGTTTTAAATACTTTATATTGAAATTGGTTTTGTTTAATTGATATGAATTTAAGGTCAATTTTGTTATACAATTTTTACTCTTAAGATATTTTGTTTATGCAATTCCTTTAAAATTGTAATGTGCAATTAAGCAATGCAGATTAATAGTTAATTGTCTATGATAATCAAACTTGATGTTGGATGTCTTTCTGTATGCTGTGAATATTATTGGTTAATAAAAGGACTGTTTTGGCCTGTGGCAGAGCAGCTTAGAAGGAGGCGGGAAATCTGAGCATAGATAAAGGGGGACAAGGGCAGAGTCAGAACAGAGACGCCCAACACAGAGGAAAGAAGACAAGAACGCTGCTCTGAGAAAAGGTGCCAAGCCACACAGTTAAACAAGAATCATGGGTTAAGATACAAGAGCTTGTAATATGTCTGAGCCATAGGCCAAGCAGCTTGTAATTCAGCCTTTGTGTAATTGTTTGGGGTTAAATGGCAGTGGGGCTGTGTGTGAGTAGATCTGAACCTTGGGGCTGGAAAGGCTGAAAGCTTGCAATGGACTTCCTTGTTGTGATATATATTTAATAAATCAGCTTGGAGTATCAGAGGACAGAGCCATCTCTCCAGATTATTATTATTATTATTATTATTATTATTATTATTATTATTATTATTATTATTTTGAGGCAGAGTTTTCTGTATAACAGTCCTGGCTGTCTTGGAACTTGCTTTGTAGACCAGGCTGGCCTTGAACTTACAGAGATCCCCCTGCCTCTGCTTCCCAAGTGCTAACGGCTTCCTGTTTACTCAGATAATATTATATTCTTGTTCGGTCTTTGATGGAGTTGAAGGTTAGATAGTTATAATTATGGTTTTCCTTAGTTATAATAAGAGTTACCTTTTATTATACATGAAACTTTGGACTTACAAAGATAAGTTAGATATTAGAATTTTTCTTTAATTTTGCTAAATACAAATAGACTAGATATTGTAACTGTAATTCTTGCTTGATAGCTATTTTGTTATATGTAATTTTGCTATGTTAAAATTGAAACCTTCCTTTTTGAAGAAAATGGGAAGTGATGTGGGATGTCTTTCTGTTAGCTGTGAATATACTTGTGACCATTGGTTAATAGGGAGGCTGTTTTGGCCTATGGCCAGGCAGTTTGGAGGCAGGTGGGAGATCCAAGCATAGATGAAGGAGGAGGGTAGGGTCACACAGAAGTTGCAGGCTGCCATCCAGAAGGCAAGATGTAATGTAATGGAACACAGGTAAAGCCGCAGAACCACATGGGGAATACATAGATTAATAAGAATAGGCTGAGTTAAGTTATAAGCTATTTGGTAATGAGTCTGGGCCACAGGCTAAACAGTTTATAATTAATATAAGCCTTTGTGTGATTGTTTGGGACTGAGCAGCTGCAGGACTGTGGTCTGGACCTTGGGGCTGGGCTATGCCAGAAAGTTACAACTTCAGGGTATTGAGACCACTTCTGAAGAGGGAAAGGGCCATTGTGACATAGAATTTTTCCCCCCTGGAAGCCTTTATCTGAGTCTCCAGCAAATAGTGTGGACACAGTGACTTACTATAAATGTTTTGTGAAGTTTAAAACATCCAGGAGTAATTCAATAGCAAAGCACAAAATACTTAATTATGATTATGGAACAGCATATAAATGTTAAGATGTTAATGCAAATAAATTAAGAGACAAGAGAGACATTGAAATATAATTCAGAGCCTGGAGAGATGGCTCAGTAGTTTAAAGCACTGGCTGCTCTTCCAGAAGACTCGGGTTCATTCCCAGCAGCTACATGGCAGCTCACAACTGTCTATAACTCCAAGATCTGATACCCTCACATAGACACACAAATGCAAAACACCAATGCAGATAAAATAAAAACAAATAATTTTTTTAAAAGAAAAATATAATTGGAAAGTTCATTACTGTCATCAGAAAAAAATAAAACTCATAAAAAAAAAAACCTTAGAAATTGTTCCTGAAAATTGAGACTTAGGGTAGGAATAATTCAGACAACTTGTCTTTTAAATTATAGGTGTCTGTCCATCCCTGTCTCTCCCCCACCCTCAATAACTCACTCTGTAGACCCGGCTGGCCTCCAGCTCAGAGATCCACCTGCCTCTGAGTGCTGGGATCAAAAGCCACCACTGCCCACTGTGAACGGTGTAGAAAGAGCCAGGCAGTGGTGGCACATGCATTGATCCCAGCACTCAGAGGCAGGTGGATTTTTGAGTTCCAGGACAGCCAGAGCTACACAGAAAAACCTCAGAAAATAACAAAATAAAGGAAGAAATGAAAAACTTTGGAGAAGTTTGCAGAAAAAATAAAGAAAAAATGCAACAAAATACTAACATTTTTCTTCAACTACTAGAAAGGGAGGATTTTCCCATTAGTTTTATTTCCCTTGATATATATATAATTTATGTTCTGAATATCTACAGCTAACTGATTTTGAACAAAGGATATAAGAATATACATTAGAGAAAGGGTAATTTTTTCCTAACAGAAACCTGGATATGTGTATTCAAAACAACGAAATTAGACTCTACCTCACACCATGTACAAAATCAGCCTAAAAAGACCAAAATTATAGAACTGCTAGAAAAAAAAATCAGAGGCAATACTTCAAGAAGTTGGTGTTGTCAAAGACTTTTTGTACAAGACCTTATGAGCCTAAGCAGCAGCAGGAAAAAAAAAAAATAGATGAGTGGGATTCTGTGAAACTAAGAAGAGGCAATCATTATGTCAGGAGACAGATACTGAAAATATATAAGAAACTCAAAACAATGATAATATTAACCTAGACATTTCTCAAGAGAAAACTATAATGTACAATATGAATTGTTTTAAAATATTCAACATTAGGGGATGCTAAACAAACATTGCCATAGCTCACTCTAGCTAAAATGACTGTTCTCAAAAAGACGAAAACTTACAAATGTCGCTAAGGACGTGTAAAAAGGGAATTTTTATTTTTTGTTTTTATCCCCCCCCATCCCTGGTGTGTATGTGTGCGTGCGTGTGTGTGTGTGTGTGTGTGTGTGTGTGTGTGTGTGTGTGTGTGTGTGTGTGTGTGTGTACATGACACACCCTCCTGTCTGGTGTGTGTGGAGGTTGAAGAACAACTTTTAGGGATTGTTTATCTGTCTCTACCAGGTGGTACCTGGGGGGGAAAAGCCAGGTTGTCAGGCTTGGAGGCAAGCTTCTTTACCAGCTGAGCCATCTCCCTGGCCTGAGAAAGGGAACCTTTATTATACTATTAGAGTGAACAAAAGTTATTATAGGTATTATGGAAATAGCATGAAAATTCCCCCTTTTAAAATCGAACAAACAAACAAACAAACCCAAAGGGACTGGGAACTACCACTGAGCAGCTCACTTCTTATGTCTCATTTGAAGGCGTACGGCAGATGCCTCTGGCCTCGGAAGAAGAAAATTCTGAGAATGAGTCACAGCTAAGCCAACAATCCTCTAATTAATTTCAGGTCCCCAGGGCAGGATGTTTCTCTGGTAGCAGTCAAGACCAAGAGCTGTCATGAGCAGTGGAAGCTGAGAGCACAGCCAGGAGAGGACACACGCCATTACAGAGCACCCTGAGGTGCACCATCTGAACTGAAGAGGAAGCTGCAATGGCTGTGTCGGCTCCTACTCCACAGTCTCCGGTTCCTCTGGAACATGAAGTCTGGGCGATTTAGCCGGTATTAACTTTTCACCTGTCACTCTTACCTCTTAATCTGATATCTACTCAGGAGAAAAGTATCTTCTAGTTGCTCTTTTGAGACATAGACCTGGCTGTCCTGGAACTCACGCTATGGGATCCGCCTGCCTCTGCCTCCCCAGTGGTGGGATTAAAGGCGTGTACAACATGATGCTCATGTTTTCTTTTCCTTAATTCCAGTGGTTTTGACAAGGATAGAGCTTGGAGGAAGAATGAGTTTGTGAGATTATCCCATCTCTTCCATTGCTAGTAACAGTTTATACATTACTTTTCTCATTGTTTCCATGCACAGTAGAACTCAATTTGTAATATGTGTGAAGTATATAGCTATTCATGAAGAAAATAGTTGTGGGAAGTCACTACTATATCTTGATATTTTGCCTACATGCAGTTTAACTTAATGCTCACATGCATCTGTAGCTAAAATGCTAAATTCCGATTATTTGGAGTTTGAAATCTCAGGTGCTGAAGAAATGACTTAGCTGTTAAGAACACTGGCTGCTTTTCCAGAAGACCCAGAGTCTGTTCCAGGAACCCACATAGCACCTCACTACTGCCTGTATCTGAAGTTCCGGGGGATTCAGCAATCTCTGCTGCCCTCACTCTACACCAGGTATGCATTTGGCACAGATGTGCATGCAGGGAAAAAACCCATATACATTAAAAAGGTCAGAATTTAAAAAACACCTCATTACTGATTTCTGTCTTGAGGCATTATAGTCAGAGAATGTACTCTGTATAATTTTGCTCTTAAATGTTATCGTTATTTTTCAACCTGGGCAAGTTCACTCCTTCTTAGGCAGCCTGAAGTCTTATCGCTATTTTCTGTTGACACTGGGACAATGTGCATTCTTGTAAATTGGATTATTCGATTATTGCAGCCTCCACAATCCACTGTATTTGTTGCTTCTGCATTTTGTCAAAGATAGAACGAGAAAGGTAAATGTTGAAGTGTGGGGCACTGTTCATTTCTGTTTCTTTGGCTTTTATGTTTCCCAGGTACATGAACTGTCATCTTTATCAACATAGTTAACAGCAATTTCCTTTCAGAAGCATGTTAGTTTATGGCAAAGTTTTTAATTAAAAACATTTTAGGTTATCTCTGCTTCCCAACTTGTCCATATAGCTTGCTGCCTGCCTTCCTTTCTTCCTTCCCTCCTTATTTTTTTGAGGAGATTCTGTGATCCAGATTGGCCTTGAACTTGCTATGTAGCCGAGGCCAGCCTTGAACTCCTAATCTCATTCATCTGTTTCCATTTAAAATTAAAGTAAAAATTATCTGTACCTGTTTAAGGCGTTGGCCCTGATTTCATTACATTAACAATAACATAACAATACACTAACAATGTAATGCTACATTGCCAATTACATTGTAATAGTTAGGGTTTCTATCACTGTAATGAAACACCATGACCAAAGAGCAAGTTGGGAAGGAAAGGGTTATTTAGGTTACACTTCAGCGTTGCTGTTCATAATTGAAGGGGTCAGGACAGGAACCTGGAGGCAGGAGCTGATGCCGAGGCCATCAAAGGATGCTGTTTCCCATGGCTTTCTCAGCCCACCTTCTTATAAAACAAAGGACCAGCATCCCAGGGATGGCATTACACACCATGGGCTGGGCCCTCCCACAGTGGTCATGAAATTAGAAAATGCCTTCAGCTGGGTCTCATCCAGACATTTCCTCGACTGAGGCTCCCTTTTCTGATGACTCTAGCCTGTGTTAGGTTGACACATGAAGGCACCCAGTACCATTGTGAAGTATTTTTGTTTGCTTCACTTCAGATCACATGATAACTCTCTATCTACCTTTTATTTTATATCAAAAGTTAGAAGATGATTCAACATTGGAAAGTCTGAGACATCTCTGGCCTTTTATACAAAAAAGCTATGAGATAATTCAATGTTAGGATACCTATTACTAAGATATATAGTAATAGCCAACAACTTTACTTATTTTTTAAGGTAACACATCTAAGATAGTATTCAATACAACTTGGATTTTAAGTATCATAAAGTAAACAAAAGCAGGTACTTTTTAATTTTAATGATGTCCCTACAGGACATCTTCGCATTGGGAGTTTAGAATCTATACTTATATTGAATAGAGTAAACTTCTTATATTATTTTAATGCACATGTCACTCAGAATTAAGGGCCATTTATCCCAAGACTTTAGATACCACAAGCACAGATGCTCAAGCCACCTCTGAAATGAGATTGACAGTTAAGTTGATGAGACCGGAACCACCTGTGAGTATGACTGTGAGGGCATTTCAAGAGAGGGTTAACCAAAGGTGAGGCCTGCCCTGATGATGGGCAGCACTGCTCTGCAGGCTGCAGGCCTGGATGGAGCAAAAAATCAAGATCCCTGCTAGAGCAGATTCCCAACCACCATGACCTGAGCAGCCCTGCCCCATCCTGCTCTTTAAGCTAAGGTCAGATGGGTACTCTGGAGCCATGAGGTAAAATCTTCCCTTGTAAATTATTTTGTTTAGATATTTCATCCCACAGACAAGCCCTGAGACTAATGCACATCCTTCGGAATTTTAAAATATTATTTTTAATTTTTTGAAGACAGAGTCTTACAACGTAGCCCCAGCTGGCCTCAAACTGTCAGAGATCTGCCTGCCTCTGCCTCCCAAATTTTGGGATCAAAGGCATGTGCCACCATGCTTGGCTGTTCTCATTTTTATTGTTTGGTACATGCTTAAATTATTCTACATTTCTTCATCCAAAGACTATTCTTGTAGGCCCCTGCTTTTTTACTTACCCCATGTGTTGACTGTTATTTTTAAATAATTTAGCATTTACTTTAAAAATAATTAAATTTCACTTATTTTGTGTGTGTATGGGAGACGGAGGTTTCATGCCACAGAACGCATGTGCAACGGAGAAATGGGGAACGTTTATACCATAGAATACATGTGTATATAAAGGGATCAGTTTTCGCCTTCTACCACATGGACTCCTTAGGCCATCAGGCTTAGCAGCAAGCACCTCCACCCACTGTGCTATCTCACCATTCCCCATGTGTGTTTAAACACCTTCTTACCTCCTGAAATAATAGCGATACAGGCCTACTTCTAACCTAAAACTAGTCATTTGTTCGAGGAGCCCTAATTATTTTTTGGAAGAGATGGCACTTAAATTAATGTGTCTTAGCATAGAGTATTTGATGTTCATAAACTAATATTTTCATTGTAATACATGCTTTCTTTAATCTCAGCACTTCAAAGGCAGAGGCAGGTCGATCTCTGTGAGTTCAAGGAGGCTGATATACATAGTGAGTTACAGGAAAATCAGAGTTAGCTGCTACACACAACACACACACAAAGCAAAAAGCCCCACTTTTGAATAATGTAGGGAACTGTGATAATTTACCCCATCTACCCCACTATCTACCATTTCGATGATGACAGTGTTGTTAATTATAGAAACAATTTAGCTACATTTAAAAAATTATCAGTTATATGCTATCTTTAAAATAACCTATATACCTGTTATAAAGCATTGGTTCTCAGGACTTAAAATTGATTCAGAGTCATGAGATACAGTAGATGCCTTAAAAGAAATAATTGTCTTCCCAAACGATCTTAGTATATGCCATTAACATTTTCTTCTCAGCCAATTCATGATTTTAAAACCAGGCATGGTGCTGAATACCACCAGTAGTCTCAGCATTTAGGAGGTCCATACAGGAAGGAAGGTCCAAAATCCAAGGCCATCTTGGCTACATAACAAGTTTAAGGTTGATCTGGGGTACATGAGATCTTGTTTTAAAACAAAATCAAGGCTGGAGAGATGGTTCAGTGGTTAAGAGCACAGACTGTTCTTCTACAGGACCTGAGTTCAGTCCTCCGCACCCACATCAGGTGACTCACAACTGTCTATAATTCTAGGTCCAGGAGATCTAAGATCTCCATGGGTGCCAGCGCCTATGTGTACACACAGGGTAGAGGATAACATAAATAATATAAACAAAACACAATGGCTGGAGGGTACGAATACCCACTGTTCAGTCAGAGAGCCTAAGTAAGCTGTGTTCCCAGTACCCATGTTAGGTGATTCACAACCATCTGTGACTTTAGCTCCAGGGGATCAGCACCCTTTTCTGATCTTGTATTGACCTGGATGCACGATGGAGAGCTTGTGAACCCCCTCCCATCCCCCAATAAAATGAAAACACCACCACCTCCTTCTTCTGGTGTTGAAGTGGGTGGCAGTGACCTCTGCTGGAATCTTACTGTTTATCTAAGTGAATGATTCACTGACTGTGACACATGAGATAATTATTTCTGTTGCAATGTGGTTTTATGTCTCATGTAGTGATAACTGTATGCAACTCATGAAATACTTCCTAAATTCTGAGTCAGAAGAGCAGCTGTGGAAAAACTCTTTCCTAAAAAATGTTCATGGTCTAGTTAGACATTTAACAATAATTTTTCAGAGATTTGGTCACTTACTTTACTCTTGGGAAGGCTTTTCTTTCTTTCTTTTTTCTTAATGTAGCCAAAGCTGATCTTGAACTCCCAATACATTCCTGCCTCCACCTCCAGGGTGCTTAAATTTCAGATGTGTGCCACCAAACTATTGTTTTGATTCCTTAATACATAGAAATATTAGAAGAACATTTTAAAAACTGTCATCAAGATAGACATAATATCCGTCAACTTTTATGTTATGCTCTGGAAAATTAATCTCAGTCGAAGATGTTTGTGAATCGAGAACCTTTATCCACTTAAACTTTGAATATTAGTTTGTGTTTGGATGTGGAGAAAAGAGGGGGTATTTGAACCTGGGGGGCTCATCATGCATATTAGTATGTGCTCTACCACTGAGGTACACCCTCAGACCTGTGTGTGCCCTTTTCGGTGATTGTGCACATATGTGAACAAACTTAACAGTAGTTTACATTTTTTGCCACTCATGTCTAGGTTTAAGAGTTCATTGGCATTAAACGCTTGTAATACAGAGGGTGGACTGTAGGTTTGGGGCCTTTCCTTGTTGAGGTTTGTCTTAGGTTGAGTCATGGAGACAATTTCAATGTGGAACAGAAATACATAACAAGATATAAAGCATTCCTTCTTGCCAGGTGTGGTGCCACATGCTTGTAATGTTCACACTTAGGAAGCAGAGGCAGGCATTGGGGAGATAACCTAGTGGTTAAGAACACTGACTGTATCTCCTGAGAGCACCTGAGTTTGATTCCCGCCAGATGCATAGGGATCCCATACCCCAGCCAGCCATAAATGCAAACAAAATTGAGAAACAATTTGCCGGTTGTGGTGGCGCACACCATAGGATTTGCTGAAGGAAGCAGAGGCAGGAAAATGACACAAGTCTGAGGCCAGGTTGGTTTGCAGAGTGAGTTCAAGGCCACCTGGGGAAACACAGCAAACAAAAACATGTAATATGCCTTCTTAATCAGTATACATTGTTCTTGTGAGAACAGATGATGTACATATGAAGTCGGGAAACCTGATAGAGAAGTTTTGTTTTTTTTTAATCATAAACTTACATAAAAATAGAAGTCTAAAGCTTATTACAAGCAGGGGTCACAGAGATGACTTGGAAGCTGAAAATGATTGTTCTATCCCAAAGGATTCAACTGCTGATAGCCTCACTTGCACAGGAACCTAAATGCCTCCACAGGAACCTAAATCCCTCCTTGCTCTTTGCATTCAGCAGGAATGTGGATCATGAGCTTTCTACACAGTTTCTGGCTACACCACAGACCACAAACAGCCCTTGGCTGCAGTAGGGACCACAGACCCAGATGAAGTCCTCAGAGGGTAGCCTGGACATCAACATGGCCTCGGGTGGCAGCGCAGGCCACTCACATCAATATGACCCCTGGTGACAAAAAACCAATTTTAACATGGTTCTGGTGCAGTGATATTGCAGTGTACCAGTCATAAGTGTGAAATTAGCAATTGATTTAGTAAACAGTTTAAGTAAGGGAATTAAAAGTCATAAAAAATTATCTTAACATAATTTATTTCAATAATCCTCACAAAAAATAGAGAATTATAGTTCCAATGGCGGCAGCTTTGTAATATCACTCATTATATGAAAAGAAAAATGCTAAAAGTATATTAAAAGGGAAATTTTAAATAATGATTTAGATACTTAATTTTAAATATTGTATTTATTTACATTTGTGTTCATGCGTGCATGGGTGTGTGTAGTTACAGGTATGAGCCCTTGGTTCTGGGTGCTAGGATCTGAACGTGGGTTTTTTTGCAACAGCAGTGAGCACTGTTAGTAGTTGAGCGATCTCTCTAGACCCTTAAACTTTTTTTGAAAGATTATATGACTTAGATACTTAGCATTTCGTAGCAATAAAGGACATTCAGACTAAAACCTATGGTAGCAGAAGTGTCCTCTCTCAAATGTGTTTGACTTACCCAGTTCCATGCAGAACTAGCATCTATTACCTGGCTTACACTTTTCCCTTGAGTCAGACCCTGTATAGCTCAGGATACAAGGAAAAATAGTAGGCTCAAACTGGCTTAAGGTACCAAAACTCTCAAATAAATAAATAAATAAAAGTAGCAAGCTCAATCTAAGCACCTACGAAAGGATTATACCCCACCATCAATGAGACTTTATCCCCAGAATGCAAGACAATGTAACATCCAGAATTTAAACAGTAGCACAATGCCACATTAGCACAGGATGTGAGAAAAGCATGTGAAAAAAGTCAATGTTCCTCAACAAATGAACGGATAAGCAACGTGTGTGTGTGTGTGTGTGGGGGGGGGGGTCTGTCTGTCTGTCTGTCTCTGTGTGTCTGTGTGTCAGTGTGAACATTAATGCGTCCACCAAAACTAATGATATTCTGACTCTTGTTACAACAAAATGAACATTAGACTGGGTGAAAGAAGTTAATTATAAAATGTCATGTGCTGTATGATTCTATTTGTGGGAGATTTCCAGAATGTTAAATTGATGCAGACTTCGAGCAGATTGGTGGTTGTGAAGGATTTGGGGCGGGGGGGGGGGGGGGGGGGGGGGAGGAGGATGAGGAAGGGGGAGGAGGCACTTGGAGGACAATTGCATGATGGGTTTGGAGTCCTTTGGAAGTGACAACAATGTTTTGAAGTGTTTAAAATGGTGGATAGAAGACTAGTGAAATGGTTCAGCAGATATGCGAGGTGTAGTAAGTCACTGTTAAATACCTTCGCACAGGGGAAGTCAAGCTGGTGGATCTGCTGTCGGTTCTCAGTTGTTTTTGGCTCAAAATAATCTTTTTTGCTAGAGTGCCACAATTGAGGGGTTGCATAATCAGACTCAATTTGAGGTATTATTTACACTCAGATATTAATGTTACTTACAGATAGTAAGACTCGGTTGTTACAGCAAGCTAGCTCTTCTTCTCTTTATTTATTTGTTGTTTGCTTGTTTTCGAGACAGCCTTGGCTCTCCTGGAACTCACAGAGATCCACCTCTGCCTCTGCTTCCTGATGCTGGGACTAAAGATATTCACTATGCCTGGCCTACATACCTCATTTTCCATTTAAAAGATCCAAATCTCTAAATTAAACAACACTGTCGCAAACCCACAGAAATATTCCAGCAGAAAGAGACTGCAGTTAGAAGTGTAAATAAGGAAGAAGCACTAGAAAGAAATGTCAAATCAATCCGTCTATGTCAGGTTCTGTCCAGTGATGTGATACAGCTTAGCACACATTCCTCACAACTGTACACCCACCCCCAGCCCCTAGGTCACTTGCAGAGCTGGTACTTCAACTCAGGCACATCTAGAGTCATCACATAGAGTTAAGAGAGAGACTATTTTTTCAAAGGCAGGCATGCTGGGTGGAAGACAATCCCTACTTCCATTATCATGTTCAAGTGAACAGATTCAATGTAATGAACTTGAACAGGTTCCTTCATATCTCTCGGTCAGATCTTTTCACTTGGTTAAAGTCTACACTCTCTTGATGTAGCCCAGGTCGAAGTCTCTGAGAAGCCTACATACTTATGTTTTATTCCACAAAGTATCCTCACTGATAAGGTACAGAGAGGATGGTATATAAATCTTGTGTTTGCTATTTGAGCCCCCCACATGTGATAACAAAGTATCATAAAGGTCAATTTTACGCTAAATGTTTTCTAGTCAACACGGCTCTTTACAGAGAGAATTCAAGAGAGAATCATCAAGTATCCCCAACAGTCTTCAAGCCCAAGGAAGGCAGTGTAAACCTTGTGCCGTGGCAGAGAGTGGGCGGCACTGTCCAGTGGGCTGGAAAGCAGAAGGGGCGGGTCTGTCTGTCGTCTGTGGCTCTTTCTTCTAGAGTGGCCCTGGGCCCAACCTGAATTCCCCAGCTTGAAAAGGCCAGTGTGAATCATCTGTCCCACCCTTACCCTGCCTTTTGAGGTGCTGGGGCAAGCAGAGGCAGAGAGTGTCTGCACTCTGTACAGACTGAGGGGGCAGGCAGCAACAAGAAAGCTCCTACAAATGAGTTTAATCGCAGTGCGTGGGCCAACACCTGTAATCCTAGCCATCAGGGAGCAGAGGCAGAATTTGGAGCTCCAGGCCAACCTGAGCTACACAAAAGGACTGTCCCAAAGCAAATGAACAAAAAAAAAAAAAAAAAAAAAAAAATCAAGAGGAGTTTAATTCTGTGTCCCCAGAGAAGATTTAGAAGTAAAGAAAGACCTAGACATGGACAATTAGAGGGGCTTGTACTTTAGATGAACCCCACATAAGACTTGAGACCCATAGTAGTTGATTCTTAAGAGTTCATTGACTCAGTGCTGTTAGGTTAAAACCCTAGTCCAAAACAAAGTAATACAGAAATTAAAATTTTTAAAAAGTCTTCTAGAACTTTGACATCTAAAAATGGGTCCAACCTCAGGCAAATGTGGATGTCGGGCACTGGGTGTGTAATCTTGGCCCTTGGGAGGCTGACACAGGAGGACAAGGAATTTGAAGCCAGCCTGAAATACATGAGACCCCCGCCCTTATGATATCTCCTGTCTTGGGCTTCTTTTTGTAACAGTCTGAACCTAGGAGTGATGTGTATACGGACTTACATACGAGTTTGGACGCAATGGAATGACTTGATGGGAAAGCTTCACTTTGCAAGCTAGCAGTGTGACGCAGTCTAAGAAAACAGGAAGCCTCAACCAAAGAGGCAAAGATGCAGCCCAGAGGCAGGAGCCAAAGACCTAGAACATCAGTGTGGGCATTGATGGGAGCCCAAAGACCGAAGATCCTGGAGTCTGAAGATGGAGAGCAGGAATGTCAGAAGTCAGAAGATGGCTGACTCAGAAAGAATCACTTATTCTTCCTGGACCCAGCCCTGTCCACACAGGGAACAGTTCTTTTCCACTTAGCTGAGTTGGCTCACTCTCTGGAAACACACTCACTGACATGCCCAGAAATGAAGTACACCCTACCTTTCCGCATCACTTGATCAACACCCCCACACACACCACGTTAGCCACCACCTGACTAAAACAACATAAATCCGATTCAGGCTAGTGAAAGTATCTTCAATGAAATGAGCTCAGCAAATATTTCTCCCTTTCCACTCTCTGCACATGCATGGGAGGATTACAGCTTTCTATTCCCACTGATGTTTCGGTGACTTTGCTTCTCTCAATGTAGACAATGCAGCCGAAGCTTGATACCAGTGAGCAGAGTCCCCACTTAACCTTTCCTGATTGAAACAAGAAACAAACCTTCAAGGCATAAGCCGCCATTCCACCTCCACACTCCACTGCTCATTTTATTGTTATAGAAACTGATGAGGTAGGTATTATTCCACAGTCACAAAAAAGGAAATCGGCCTTTGTTTGTGGCTGGAACTCATAAGTCACTGAGATGAGGTGATCTAAAGTAAGGGGGCAGTGTCAGTGTGAAGCACAAATCAGATTAAAAAACAGCATGAGAAGAAAATGTAAAATATCTATTAGTAACTTTTCCTGGACTCCAGGGTGTAACTCAGTGGTAGAGCATGTGCTCACACACACAATGCACTGAGTTTAGTCTCTAACGAAATGGAAGTCGTGTGTCTTGGGGAGCTGGAGAGATGGCTCAGTGTGTAAGAGCAGGTGCTGCTTTTTCAGAGGACTGGAGTTTGATTGCCCACACCTGTCTGCATCAAGAGGCTCAAAAACCCCTGTCACTCAAGCACCAAGAGACCCGGCGCTTTCTTCTGGCTTCCTCTGGCACAGCATGCAGATACATAACCCCCAGGCACATGCATACACATATAATTAAAAACAAACCAGCCAGGTGTGGTAACTCATACCTTTAATCACAGCTCTCAGATGGTGGAGACCAGTGGATCTTTGTGAATCGGAGGCCAGCCTGGTCTAAACAGTAAGTTCTAGGCCAGCCAGAGCTATATTGTAAGAACTTCTCTTTAAGTTTAAAAAAACAAACAAACAAAAACAAAAAAACTTTCAAACATGAAGTCTTTAGGTGTATATTCATTATGTAATGAAGTAATATTCTAGATATATTGGGTTAGATAAAATGTCATTTTAAAATTAATTTCACCCGTTTTGTCTCACTTTTAAAACTAGAGCTACTAAATACATTCAGTTAGCTTTATAAAACTGTGCTGCACTTTCATTGGCTAGCACTGGTTTGCAGATTACATACTGAGAAGACAGGGCCACTTCTGAATCTAAATGCAGTATTTCTGTAACATGTGACACTTCCCTGAGAGAGGCAATTGACCTAGTGAAGGCGCTGTGTCTCCCTGTACATCTGCATTTATATATTCATGGATTCACAAAACAGATAGTTTTGTACCATTACTATACACGAAGCTCTGTAGGAGGGGACCATGATTTTGGTCTGCTTGGAACCCAGAGTGCTGCCGAGGTGGAAGTTAAAAAGGTTGATCAGCAGCCAAGTTTGGGAGTGAATGAGATGCTCATTGGAATGAGGCTCAGAAAGGGAAAATATAAACTGAGGCACCAGGCCAAACTTTAAAATGCAAATTGTGCTTAAGCTATGCTGAACAATGGCATTCCATGAAAACTCTGCAAGTGTGCATCAACTCATTCCTAATCTACTTATTTCTAATCTAGCCAAAAGAAAACAGTCCCTTTAGATAGGAGAATTTCATACTCTGGGAAAGATACTCAGGAATTCTATTTTCTTCTGTTCTAATCAGACACTGAAATACATACTTCATGGCAGCAATTTGGTCAAGGATGAGCATGAGGCACTTGTGGCATGGAAATCCTGCAGTGTATTGACTGGTGACTGAAAATGGCTTGTGTAAGCACATTCTGTGATGCTTGCAAAGTGACAAAATCACCTAGTGATATATTTCTCAGAACATATCCCTTTCATTAAGCAACGCTTAACTGTCATCAATGCCGTATCTCACAAGTGAAAATAACTATTAGATTCTAAAGTTCTTCAGTGATTAACTGCTAAATAGGAAATTGAAATGCAAGGTGTGGGTCTTTTATTAATCTTGAATGTCCACTGATCCAGCGTTTGTGTCCAAAGATTTATCTTTGAGTGTGTGTTCATGAGCATATTGTGCATACATGTATGTATGTACATGTATGTGTGTGTGCATATCAGAAGTCAGCCTCAGGAAACGTCTATCTTGTTTTATTCATACCCAGTCTCTCCCAAGGACATGATATTTCCCAGTTAAGCTAGGCTGTGTGGCCAGCAAATTCTAGACACGTCTCCCCCTCCCTAGTATTGGGATTACAAGTGTCGGCCACCATTCCTGATTTTGTTTTTTTTTTTTTGTTTTTTTTTTTTTATGTGGGTGGTGGGGATTGAACTTGGGTCCTCATGATTCCTCAACAAGGACTTTGCTCAAAAAGATGGATTACTTTTCTGGCCAGTTTTTATATCTATCGATGACATTTAGTGTATGATGAGTTATGTCCTGTATCTTTCATAAGCAGGTAAGTCCCCTCCATCAGTGCTAGTCACCACGTAGTCTGCATCCGAGTCACATATCAGAGTCACTGTCAGTGGAAACAACCAGAACTTTGGGGAGCACTGTCTGATATCCTAACTTCTTATCAGATGGTTTAACGCTAGCGAGACGCAAGGCCCAGGAATATTTGAAGAGGCTTTTATTAGTCAAAGGGAGTGGAGAGAGTTATTCATCATCCCCTGATGCCAAGAAATCTGCAATTCCTACAGCTATGGGCGAATGCATCTTGTGTTAGTGACCTGGCACACAGGAAACCCTCCACCCACAGGGCCAGGAACACAAGACTTGGCATCATCTAAGTCAAACAATGTTGAGATTTCAAGTTTCACAAGGCTTTGTATTTCTTATGTTAGTTACCTCTCAGGATTTACAGGGGAATGGTTTCAGGTCCCCTACAGATGCCCACATCTGTGGATGGTCGCGTCTCTTATAAAATAGCATTTTATTTGTGTGTAGGTCATTCAGTTCTCCCTACTTAAAAAACACAGATTACTTAAAATAGTGAACGCAGTATCGATACTGTGTAAATAATTATGTTGTATTGATTAAGTCCATAAGTATTTAATGAAACACATTTTAACCCTCAAATATTTCCAGTCCATGTGTAGTTAAATGCAGAAACCATCTTTTTCATTCTTCAAGATTGGTGAGTATGTCTGGTCATTTTCTCCCTCCTTCACTTTCTCCTGCTCTCTAGACAGATCTTACATAACCCAGGCTGGCTTCAAACTTCCTGCTGCAGCAAAGGATAGCTCTGGATTTCAGATCTTTTTAACAATCCTCCTCCTAAGAGCTAGGATTAAAGTCGAGTACCAAAGCCTGTACACGTCAGGCAAATACTGCTGACTGAACCGTATCCCCAACTCCAGGAATCTTTCTTAACTGCATAAAGGAAATTCCAGTTTTCAGGAAAGTACTGAAAAAATGTCTCAAGGACATGAGACTGGTTGAGGTTCATTTCTCCCCGATGGGACCAGAGCAGCCTGGTAGACTGTTGGCTCAGCTTTTTACTTACCGTCCCTGAAGTCACAGCTCTTGGCAGTGTCAGAACTCTTTGGGGCCTACAGATTGGTTTTTTCACACTTGAAAAGTAATATTAAATTGAGCTTCATTCAGAAAGCCTGTCACCTGAGAAGATAGTGGACAATGTAGGGAAAAGTGACCAGCCAAAGAAACCCACCCTGGATCTAAGACCTGAGCCAGTGAAATACACTTATCCCTGAACCCAGAACCAAAAAGAAATGTGCCCTGGATTTGAAACCAGCACCGAAGAAACACACTTTGGCCCTGAAACTACAAACCAAACCAGGGTAAAAAGAAAGGGAAAAGATCTGACCAATCCCCACCCTGGAAGTCTCCCCAGAAAGCTCCACCCCCCAAGAAGCCCTATATAAGTCCTGAGCCCAAGAAGGGGGGTGGTGTTACTTACTGGCCTGCTTTCTTATAGAACCCAGGAGCACCAGCCCAGCTTGGAGCACCACTCACCTTGGACGGAGCCCTCCCCTTAAATGTCTCCCAGCTGGATCTCATCCAGGCATTTCCTCAACTGAGGCTCCTGCCTCTGATGACTCCAGCCTGTGTCAAGTTGATACATAAAACCAGCCAGTATGCTTGTATCATTTCCTCCAGGAGTCTGGGAATGGATGTTACTCAGAACAAACCTTTAAGAGTGTATCTGTGTTAAGCTACTAGTAACATGTGCATTTCCATTTAGAATACAGAGTACAAGTGTGCCACTATAATGTAGACTGTGAAAGTATCCTTATCTTGGACACATTTTGCTATAGTAGTAATTTTGTTTTTACATTTTTTTTTACTTTATCTTATATGTATGTATATGTACTACACATGTGCCTGGTACCCAAGGAGGCCAGAAAAAGGCATCAGATCCTCTAGAACTGGTGTTATGGATGGTTGTGAGTTACCCTGTGGAAGCTGGGTTACCAAGCCCTCTCTCCATCCACAACCTCATGCTTGGAATTGATTTTAGAGACATAGAAATTGCAAACTAGTATAGTTGATTTCTATATAACACTCATCCCCAGTTCCTTCCTCCCAGTAATAACAACTTACGCAACCAATGACCACAGCATATGATCAAAACCAGATTTGAGATTTGTACAGTATTGACTACTTTATACACTTAGACAACACTTCCTGATGTCTCTCCCAGCTTCACCCACTGAAATCCATCTCCCTTCATTCAGATTAAGAGTTGAGGATTTTAAGAGCTGAGTGATGAGGCCTGGGAAGAAGAACTTGTATGAATGGAATCAGAGGAAACCAAAGATGTCCTGGTGAGGAGCACATCCTTACCAGGCATTGAATTTATTGATTTTAGATCCTCAAGCCTAGATCGTGAGAACACATGTCTGTTGTTTGTGAATTATCCAGACTCAACTATTCTGTTACAAAGGTTCAAAGGGATTAAGACAGACCCTTTGGTTCACCCGGGTAAGATGGACCAGGAGCAACCCCAGGAAGACTCAACACACTCAATTCCAGCTTGGCCGCAAACATTTCCGAATTTTCTAAGAGTAGCCACCCTGCTCCATGAAAGCAGGGCAGTGGTTCCTTTTCAGTGACCCTGGCCACGCCCTCTTCTGTGCATTGCAGTGACTTTCCCTTCAGAATGTCTGAGTGCTGCCAAGTACGAGAGAGACAGCTGTTAGTGTTAGCCCAGCTTTGCTATCTGTCTTTTGCCTTTTGTAGGAAGTGAACAGCTGACATTCTATGGGCTTCTTCTGAATTTATAAAATGTTTACTTTATACTTCTCGGTCAACTCAGGAAATTAGACTTCATCCTGTAGTTAATATTTACAAGAGAAGGCCTCACCTTACAGAGTTTGAAGTTCCTGTTCTGGTGGTAACTCATTTCATAGCCCCCCCTTTTTTATGTTTAATAGATGACAAGCTTATATGCATGCCAAGGATTTATTTTCAGTTACTGTTGAATTTGTATATCTATTTATTTCTATTTTAGGACATTTTTATTTTAGTCAGTGTTCTATTGCTGTGAACAGTTACCATAACCAAGGCAAGTCTTACATAAGAAAGTATTTGATTGTGGACTAGCTTACAGTTTCAGAGGGTGAGTCCATTGTCAACATGGTGGTCAGCATGGCAGGGTGTTGGAGAAGTAGCTGAGAGCTACTTCCTAATCCACAGGCAGCAGACAGGGAGAGTCTAGGCATAGTATGGGCCTTTCAAACCTCCAAGCCCACAGTGACACACCTTCTCTAAGAAGGCCACACCTAATGTTCCTCAGTCTACCACCTGATGACCAAGCCTATGGGGACCATTCTCATCCAAACCACCACTATGTCTATGTGTGTCTGAGGGTACACTACACATGGGCAAGTGCCCTCAGAGGCCAGAAGAGGGTGTTTGAATCCTTGCCACAGGTGGTTGTGAGTCTCCCGACATGGGTCCCTTGGAAGAGGAAGAAATGCTCTAAATTGCTGAGCCATCTTGTATAACTATTTTTATATGCCTATGTGCCCAGAGCTGCTTAAAAAATTTCATGGACAAAAAGAGGCCACAGGTGAAAAAGAGTTTAAGAAGTCATGATAGAAACTACTATTTTGTATGTTTATTTTGTATTCTGTAACCTTACAGAATTAATTTATCAGTTCTAATAGTTATTGTTTGTTGGTTTTGGGGAGAAGGAGCTGAGGAAGCCCTGAATCTGTAAAGAGCAGATAAAGCCTTGAGTGGAATGTGTAATGTAGTCATGAGCACCACACTGGGTCCATGTCAAAGGACCCAGTGCCTCAGTTCCACGAGAATGGACAAACTTACCTCCACTCCACCATCCCCAGTGAGGTTCAGAGGTATGGTAAAGCCTTCCTCTGATCTGAGTGTGAATGTTGGCAGTGTGTGCAAGTATAAGGGTTTTCAAAAACTACCAATCACAGCTCCCTCCTCCCAGATGTTTACAGCCTGCAGAGAGCTCCAGTGAAGACTAGCTGACCACCTCCCCCCACATCTCCCAGCGCTGTATCTAAAGCACTGAGCTTCAAGATGGCTGCTGTAGTTGGCTCAGCTCTATCAGAGAGCACACAATTCACCAGAACCCCACTCTTCTGTACATGTGTCTGTGTATCTGTCCTTTCTCTGTCTGTGTATCTGTCCTTTCTCCATTCCCTCGAAGCTCCATGACAAGTTTCCAGGACACAA
This sequence comes from Phyllotis vaccarum, assembly GCA_033318265.1. NCBI lineage: Eukaryota > Metazoa > Chordata > Mammalia > Rodentia > Cricetidae > Phyllotis > Phyllotis vaccarum. Next base: position 57,032,635 of record JARWLC010000018.1, read on the forward strand.
GCCGCTCTGGCTGCAATAGGGGTGGCTTTCAGTTTTCCTCTCTATAAAATCTTGTCATCTACAAACAGGAGGACCATCTTATTGCTTCTTTCCTTTTTGAATACCCCTTCTCTCATCAATCATTTACTAAACCTGGCAACTTTAAAGGGGGGGGGGCTGAATGTGAGTAGCCTCCAGACATTTACTATAAATCATACTGGAGGGTTTCTTCCTGGGTGCGGCAGTGCACATCTGCAAACCTAGCACCGATGGCAAGTTTGAGGTCAGCCTAAAATACACAGTGAAACTTCGGTGTCTGTGGAGTGAAGGAGACAGATAAAGAGGTGAGAAAGGAGCCTCTCTCACTAACCTTCTTGGAAGGATCAGCAAATGTGAGAATGGATTGAAGAGCAAAACACAATGTCTTTGGATTTTACCCTCTTAGGAAAGTCCTGCAGTGTCCTTACTGGAGTGAGCACTGAACAGCCTGGGAAGTGATAGAGGCCTTCCTTGGTTGTATTAGCCCTCTGCATCATCATCAGTATGAAGGATTCAGGTGAGCAGGACAGCAGGACAGGTTTCCAACTGGCTCGGTCCTGCAAGAGGTCAGTGTGTGAGGTTTTACAGATTTTGCCTGGGGTCTCAGGGAGCTGATGAACAAGGTCCTGAGTAGAGTCTAGGCAGTATGAAGATATGCGCACTTGACAAGAAAATGAGGAAGAAAAGAAATATGCCCTTTCATTTAATGGTGATTACACTGCTGTGATTTAGTACGTGATACTTGTTGCAACACATGACAAAGACTCCAGATTAGTTGAAAACTTAAAGGAACAGGTTTAAAAAACCATGTCGACCCCCTCAGTGTATTTATAATAACGCAAAGTACTGTATCATGTTCATAGAGCCTACAGCTTGTAGGGAACTCATTGCGGCTCTGGACAGTGTATCTTGACATTTGACATATCTACTATAAGTTTACTATGAAGGATGTATTCAACAGCAAATACACATTTTTTTCCTGATAGACAAAAAGAAGAAATGTAAATAAAAAAATGTGTAATGCGTGTGATAAGACAGCATGGATGATGAAGGAAGGCTTTGTTTCCTCCTGGAGGCAGATGGAAAGGGAGTGTCTAATGGTGGAAGGTAAGTGCAGGGCTGGCTGTTGACTTAGATTAATCACACCCAACACCCCGAAAGAACTAACATATGTGATCACAGGACTGTCCGACCGGAGAACTCTGAGAGAATCGGGGGATGAGCAAACAAGTTCCAGATTTCCCAGCCCAGCTTGCAGGTCTGTGCACTGGCTAAGTTCAAGATTAAAGGGAATTCTTGAGTGTTTATTCAAGAATGTGGTGACTGTTGGGCATTATCACGGATTCCCCAAATCTGAGCTCATTGTGTACCAGAGCCTTGGCAGGGCAGTCATTTATCTGGTAACATCCTTGTGGATGTAGCACCAGGATCCTTTTTTTTCTCCCAGTATCTACTCCATGAACCCTAATTTTAAAGGGACAGGGGAAGTAAAATTATAATAACAGAGAAAGTGGCAAGCTGCATTTACCTGTTTAGGAACACACACACATACACACACACACACACACACACACACATACACACACATATACACACACTCATACAGACACACATATACATATACTCATACACACATATACACACACATATACACACACATATACACATACACATATACACACATACACACGCATATACACACATACACACACATACACACATATACACACACTCACACACATACATACACACACATATACACACACATACACATGCATATACACACATACACACACATACACACACATATACACACACATACACACACATACACACATACACACATACACATACACACACATACACACACACCACCACCACCTAAAGAAAGAGAAAAAGAAGCCATGAACCTGAAAGAAACCAAGGGGTGATAGTACACGGGAGAGTTTGGAGGGATAAAAGAGGAGGAAATTATATAATTATAATCTCAAAAATATCTTTTAAATTACCATAATAGAAATACTTGCTTTTAAGAACCAAATGATTTGGGCTGGAGAGATAGCTCAGAGGTTAAGAGCATTGGCTGCTCTCCCAGAGGTCCTGAGTTCAATTCCCAGCAACCCCATGGTGGCTCACAACCATGTAAAGTGTGCCCTCTTCTGGTATGCAGGCAGAGTACTGTATAAATTTTTAAAAAATGATTTTTTAAAAACATTTCATCTACAAAATTCAGTGCATTTTTGTTATGTTACATATACAGAAAACTGGAAAGAAATTATTATTTTCATACTCCTTTTTTAAAAAATGGATGCTATGGATGAGAAATGTCTCCCCATATGCTACATTCTCATGTATTTGAAAATTTAGCCGTAGGTTGGTGATGCTTTGGGGGGAGGTTATGGAACTTTTAGGAGGTAGAGAGTTACTGGAAAAAAATGTACCATTGGGGGTGGGCTTTGAGTTTATAACCTCATTTCACTTCCTGAGTGTTGACAAGAAAGTGATGATGAACCAGCTTCCTGCTCCTGCAGCCCAGGCTTCCTTGCCTGTGGCCCCTGTTTCCCTCACTGTGATAGACTCTGTCCCTCTGGAACCATTAGCCCCAATAAACCCCTTCTTGTTCATAGCATTTTATTTATTTATTTAATCTATGTATGTACTTGAGACAACGTCTCTCTTTAGAGTTCTGCCTGGCTTGGAGCTGTCTGTGTAGACTAGGCTGACCTCAAGCACACAGAGATCTGCCTGCCTTTGCCTTCTGAGTGCTGGGACTAAAGGCATGTACCACCATGCCTGGCCCTTGATCGTGGTGCCTTATCATAGTAACAGAAAAGCAATAAGTACAGTGATCACATGACATGCCCATCCTACAGAGCCACTTCCCAAACACCCTTTGACCCTGTCATTCCCTCAGCTGATCTTCCCCACCACTGGGAGCCCCATTTTATTCTGTTTAAACTTATTTTACTGTAGACTTCATATCTGAGAGACTATTCATTCTTTTTCTTTCTAGGTCTGCTTTATTTCACTTAGTGTTATATCCTCTACGTTCTGTTGGGGAAAAAATGAATTTTGGGAGGATGGTGGTGCCAATTGTGACACAATGTGAGTATACTTAATGGATAAGTGGTTGCTTGGCTAAGGTTTTTATTGCTGTGAAGAGACACCATGACCATAGCAACTTGCTGTGGAAATTCCATTTAGCCAATGGCTTTGGGGTAGCAAGCCCTAGTGCATGGCTTTGCCTATGTATATGACCCCTTAAAAGCTGAGGGAAAGTTGGATGGCAGAGACTTGATCAAGCAGGAAAGCAGATTGTGGTTGGTTTCCATTAACCTTGAGTAGAATGGCAGCTGGGTCAGCAGGATCAGCAGCAGAGTCTCCATTGTTCTCTGTTAAAGAATCTGTATTATCATTGCACCCCCCCCCCCCACACACACGCACACATGCACGCACACATACACCCATGCACGCACTCTTGGGCATGCGCACGCGCGCGCGCGCACACACACACACACACACACGCATGTATGCACACACGTATGCACACATAACACACTTGTGTGCGTGCGCGCACACACATGCATACACGCACACACACTTGCTCACACACATGCATGCACGCACACACACTTGTATGCACACACACGCACACACACATACACACACTCACGCGCACACGCACTACAAATACACACACACACACACTTTTATGGACTCTTGCCTCACAGCAACTCTTATAAAGAAAACACTTAATTGGGGTGGCTCACTTACAGTTTCAGAGTTCAGTTCATTATCACGAGGATGGGGATCATGGTGGTGTTCAGGCAGCTGGAGCAGAGAGTCCTCTATCTTGACTCAGAGGCAACAGGAAGTTAGCTGATTTTCCCACTGAGTGAAGTTTGAGAAAAAGACCTCAAAGCACACTCCCACAGTGACACATCTCTTAATAGTACCACTCGCTTTGGGGGCTTTTAAACCATCACAGTGGTGAAGCTTATGTTCTCACACATACACACACATGCCCCTTTCAATGAGAGCTGGCAATTGTAGACAGACAGTGAGTGTCAGCTCCTGCTTGTTCCTCATACATTCAGGGGATCTAATCCCTCTTCTGGTATCTGTGGATACTGCACACATGAGATACAAAAACGTGTACAGTCAAAACATAAAATAAAAATAAACGAATCTTTATTAGAAGACAATCTCCCAAAGGTATTTCCTAGAGCCATTTACATCACTGACTTGGACTTGGGCACATCATCCTCTGCAGGGGAGCCTAAGAAACAGCCTGGGGCAGTGGAATACAGGTTGCCCTGCCTCATGAAGCAGGTACCAATACAATGAACAAATATATGATGGAGAAGTAAAGATAGAAAAATAAAGTGGTACTTGCTCTGTGGAGAGGGGTGGAACTGGAGACTGACAGTGGTGACAGGTGTGATAGGGGTCTGAGGTCAACAGTAGAAACGTTGTTGTCCAGCAGGGTCAGTAGGTAGTATGCAGTAGCCTGGAATTTATACAGATGTAGACTCAGCTTCCCCCCACTAACATGCTGCCTGGTCAAGGGATTGCCTGGCTCTGGACAACAGTGCCTGAAATTAGGAATAGTTCACTTCGGACCTCCTTGATGGACACCACCATGATCTGTGATGCCAGCGGAGGCCATATTTGTATCTGTGGTCCATGCTGCTGCCGCAGGCTGTGATGAAGCCCGAGATCCACGATCCACGTGGACATTTGAGGTCTGTGCTGCTGACTAAAGCTGTGTTGATGTTTGTGGGCCATGCCGCCACTGGGGCCATCTTGATATACGCCTCCTGTGTGTTACCTGAGGTCATGGTGATGTTGAGGTCTGTGTTGCCACCAAGAGTCATGTCTGGTCTGTTGTTCTACTGCATCCCAGATCTGTGTTGGTAGTCATGGCCCAAGTTACCAACAAAGGTCATGTGGATGTCTACGGTCTGTGCTATAGTCTGAAGTCATGTTGATGTTCATTGGCTATGCTGCCACTTGGGGGGGGTACCATATTGATGTGGGTGGCCTACGCTGCCACCCGAGGCCATGTTAATATCCACGATTTAGGCTGCCTCTGAGGGCCTTGTCTGGTCCGTGGTCCTACAGCAGTCAGGGGTCATGTAAGTGGTCTGTGCTGTTGCCAGAAACCATGTAGAGGCCCATAATTCATGCTTCTGAAGACAGTGGCTACTTTAACTGTCATATCAATGATCTCTGTGAGTTCAAGGTCAACCTGGTCTACATAGAGTTTAAGGACAACCAAGACTACACAGAAAGACCTTGTCTCAGCACACAAGCACACACACACACACACACACACACACACACACACACACACACACACACACTCAAACAAACAAAAGTCCAGGTTTGGGAGATTCAACAAGAGAAGAAAGACAAAAAATAAAAAAAGCAGGAGTCGGGGGTGAGTGGGAACGAAACAGAGTTGGCTCAGGACTTAAGAGCACAAACTGCTTTTGAAGGCTCAAATTTGGTTCTTAGCTCCCACACCAGGCTGCTCACAACTGCCTGTAACTCCAACTCTGGGAGATCCTATGCCTCTGGCATCTAAGAGCATATTGGATGCTCACATGTAACCCCCTCTCTGCAAACACACATGCACACACACACACACACACACACACACACACACACACACACACACACACACACACACGCAATTCACCTACGACACATTTAAGTAGCTACTATATTCCTTTATACCCATCGAAAATAAATAGGAATTGTCAGCTTCCAGTCAGTATCAGCCATCTACTTAAAGATCTTGCTGATATCAGTAGGGGTGAGACACCCAAACCTGAGGAGCTCACCTGAGGAATGGTAGTGAATAAAAGGAAAAACAGACTTCTCCCATGGGAATGGCCTAAAGAGAAGAAATTCCGGAATATTTGGACCCTGCTTAAATAGTTGGGGTAGAAAATTTACCATTATACTTTTGTACTTCTTTGTTATTTAATGTATGAACATGCTGTGTTATGACTCAAACGGGGTTAATGTTTTCCCAGAAAGCTTGAGAGTGAAGGCCTGGAGGCGGGAGCCTTTGAACAATTGCTCCTTGGGCCAGTTTGGGTGCAGGATGCCATTGTTACCAGCTAACTGGCTCTCTCTCTCTCCCTCTCTCCTTTTGATAAAGTTCAGCCTTGTTGTTTTATGATTACTCAGTAGTAAAGTCAGAGCTACTTTGTCCCCTAGCTGAAACTTGAAAAACACTGACACACATTCTCCTTTCTCAGTTATGAAATTCCTGTGGCCTACAAAAGCGCATTAAGGGGTCAGCAACTTTAAATAACAGGAAAAGATCTTAGAAGTTCACATACAGCCCCGCCTGGTCACACACTAGGAATCTGACCCTCAGAAAAATGTCTAAAGCTGAGAAGAAACACAGGGATGACCTGGGTGGCCCCAAATCTCTTTCACTCACTCTTCAGGGCAGATAACATACAGGTGTGTGCGATGGAGGCAACACAAAAAATATCTCATTGTGTTCATTCAATAAATGTGGGTGTTAAAATATAAAGCTACAATTTCGTTCCAACTTGTTACTCAGGTACATGCAAACTCTCCCCCAGTCCCTTTTCTGTAATGTCCCTTCAGTTATCCTGCCAAATGGGGAAAATATGAGCAGTTTTTTGCCAGGATCTGAGTTTGGAGATAGACAAAGAAGAACAATTCCCTGTTGTTCTTACACACACACTTGCTATGGGAGAAAACCCACAATGAAACCCATCCTTTGCACGGCTCCTTCTTCACTGATTCCCACCAGGAAGGTTTAAATGCCCTGCTCTATCTCATGTCCATCTTCTTGTGCATGTGCGGTGCCGCAGATGAGACCAGAGCCTTGCACATGCTAGCCACGCACTCCATACTGCATTCCTGCCCTACATGTTTTCTCCAAGTTTGCTGTAGGTACTACTAATACTTTTTTCTTTAAGTGTTGGGAGAAGGATTTCCAGACAAAACACAGGATGGCCTGTTAAATTTCAGTCAAATAACAACAGGAGTGTGTCATATATGTGTGTGTGTGTGTGTGTGTGTGTGTGTGTGTGTGTATAAATGTATTCGCTGTTCACTCCAAATTCAAGTTCTACTGGTGACTTGTCTGACTGCTGGTATGGAAAGCCCTTTGAGAGAGGGAGGAATAAGCCTGACCCTCCTGTGGCCCCATTATTTTCAAAGCTTGTGTGTGTGTGTGTGTGACTGTGATGACCTCCTCTCCTCTTTGTCTTGGAGACTCTTCACACAGGTGGCTGGTGGAATGCCACATGCTGCTCCAGTCTTGGGGAACAGACACAGTTCCTTATTTTCACCTTCTGTTTTGAATATCTTTGGGTGGAGTTTTAACCCTTAGAATAGTTTTTAGTCCTTTGTCAGACGGTACATGGATTATCGACTGTTTTCCACTGGGAAGTGTGAGCTGCATTGAGCAGAGACACCGTGGCTCATCCTTCCTTTCTGGTATTGTCCCCAGCATCTGGGAGTGTTATACTTCTCAGTGCTGTGACAAAATGCTCAATACGGTTTCAGGCAAGCTGCTGAGTGACGGGTCTTTTCCAGCCCCCATTTCCAGGCAAGACTCTCAGAGTTTGTCTTATATTCTTTTCTTTCCTAAATTTGGGACAGTTTGACCCAAGACTCTAAAACAGAGCACCAATATGTAAGAGACACGTGTTAAAATCCTTTAATAGGACAAAATACCTGAAAAAAAAGCAAAGGAAGGAAAGGAGATTTATTTTGGCTCTTCAGCTCAGTCATTTGTTTCTTTTGCCTCTGGGCCTTTTCGTGATGAGACGCAACATCGTGGCAGAGACGGAATGTGTGGTGGAACAAAGTGGTTCATCTCGTGATGGACAGGAGGGAGGCAGAGACAGACATGCCTCCACTGGCAGGCTTCCTCCTGTTCCATTCGGGCTGTGGCTGTCATCTGTAGCATGGTGCTAGCTCACTTTCTGTCCCACGTGCCAGTCATCCCTGGGAATGTCCACACTGAAACGCCCAGGAAGGTGCTTCCCTAACCTCCCATGAGTCTCTCAGCCCAATACAGCTAATATTGAAGATTTATCAGGACTGGACTGCTGAGTTGTAAGGTCCCCACAGGGGTCCCCAAGACAGAAGATTTCTGAGGAAACCCCTGGACTTCTCTGTATCTTTCGGTTTGGTTTCTTTGCTTTGGGTTTGTTTGTATTTTTCAGATGGGGTCTCATGTAGCACAGGTTGGCCTATGTAGCTGAGGATGACCTTGAACATTTGGCCTTGAGCCCCTCCCTCCCTAGTGTTTGGCTATCAAGATTAGTGAAATGCTCTTCAGAGCAAAAAACTCTGAACCACTGAAGTAGAGAAAGAAGTTTACAGGGGCATCTGGGATAAACCCTGCCTTAAACAACAGAGGTTGTTTTTATTGCTCAGGCTCTTAGTACAGTGGTGGATGTTTAGCCTGGACAGTAGCAGGTGTAAAGTATGAACAGTTTTAAAAAGCCTCAGCAGGTAAGGTCCTATATTTCCATTACATTTTAGTGGAGAGAGACTGGAAGCATGCACAGGAAGAGCATTTTTTATCACTTTCAGGGTGATCCTCATTTTTATCAGTTCCCGTTTCAGCTGGACAGGCAGTGTGCTCACTGTATAGACGGGCAGTGTGCTTGCTGTATGGTCAGGCAGTGTGCTCGCTGTATAGATGGGCAGTGTGCTCACTGTATAGATGAGCAGTATGCTCACTGTATAGACGTGCAGTGTGCTCGCTGTCTATATAGGCAGTGTGCTCACTGTATAGACGTGCAGTGTGCTCGCTGTCTATATAGGCAGTGTGCTCACTGTATAGACGTGCAGTGTGCTCGCTGTCTATATAGGCAGTGTGCTCACTGTATAGACGTGCAGTGTGCTCGCTGTCTATATAGGCAGTGTGCTCACTGTATAGACGGGCAATGTGTTCACTGCATAAACGGGCAGTGTGCTCACTGTATAGACGGGCATTGTGCTCACTGTATGGTTTGTTTTCTCCTGTTGCTTTATTAAGGTCTAACTTAAAGTACCGGATGCAGACAATTTTTGGTAATGGATGGTTCTAATCATTGACTATTAAGCCACTGGCTTTAAGAACAGAAGGTGGAGGCTAGACCGGCTCAGTGGTTAAGAGCACCGGTTTCTCTTCTAGAGGGTTTAGTAAGAAGTTTCTGGCCGGGACTTTCCAGCCTAGTCCCAAAGTACCAAAGAAACACCCAGAAGGCTTATATTAATTTTATGCTGATCAGCATATGGCTCTGACATATTGCTAGCTCTTGCTCTTAAACTAACCCATGATTCTTATCTTGTTTAGCCTTGTGGCTCGGTACCTACCTTTTCTCAGAGCAGCATGGTTGTCTTCTTTCCTGTGTGTCTGCTGGTGTCTCTGCTCTGCTCTTCCTGTTCCGAGTTTTCTTAGCCTGGTAGCCCCGCCCACACTTCCTGTCTGCCTTTGGCCAATCAGAGATTTTACTAAACCAGTAGGCAGGATAATTATTTACAATGTAACAGAACATAATCCCACTACAGAGGACCAAGGTTTGATTCCTAGCCTCTACATGGTGGCTCACAAACATCTGTAATTCCCAACGCCTTCTCCTGGCCTTCTTGGGCACCAGGCATGCACATCATACACACATGTGTGGTGATATATTGTGCTTGTTTGCCTGAAGATCAGAGGACAGAGCCAGCCACAGATTTAGCCATAGAGGTCAGGCTGTGGTGGCACACACCTCTAATCCTAGCACTCAGGAGGCAGAGAGGTGGTGGTGACACACACCTTTAATCCCAGTGGCCAGTGAGATACAGAGGAAACAAATAGAGAATGCTGTACTGAAGATAAGGTACCAAGCCACAGGGCGAGACATAGATAAGACTCATGAGTTAGTTTAAGAGTAAGAGTTAGTTAGTAATAAGCCTGAGCCATAGGCCGAATAGTTTATAATTAATATAAGCCTTCGTGTGATTACTTGGAACTAAATGGCTATGGGACCAGCCAGGCAGAACAGAGAAACTTCAGACTACACATATGCCTTTAATTCCAACACTAGAAATTTGAAACAGAAAGTGATATAAGGTGGGAAGAGACATGAGTTTAACCCTTCTCTTTCAGCTACGGACTCAGAGGCTTTCAGTCTGAGGATTTAGGAAGACAGGCCTGAGGAGTTGGCTGGGTGAGAAGTGTCCGTGGCTTATTCTTCTGTCTCTCTGATCTTTTAACTTTTCCCTAATACCTGGCTCAGGATTTTTATTATAAGACCAAGTAGAATTCATGCAATATCTGGTGGCGTGTGTGTGTGTGTGTGTGTGTGTGTGTGTGTGTGTGTGTGTGTGTAAAGCAACACATTCATACACATAAAAAAAAAAAAACCTAAAGGAGAGTGTTTCTTACACAATAGAGCCAGGTGTAATGGTTAACATGGCTTGGCAGCTTGACAGGCTCTAGAATCTAGAATATAGGAGGCAATCTCTGGCCATGCTTGTAAAGGATTACTTAGATTAGGTTTCTGAGATCATCTTTGTGGGACTATATAAATTAAATTAATTGAGGCAGGGAGGCTTAATCTGACTATCATGAGCACCATTCCTTGGGCAGAGATCCTGGGCTGAATTAAAAAATAAAAAGGAAAAACTGGGCTTGGGAAATGGCCTCAGGGTTAAGTGCAATTGTTATAAAGGCCTGATGACCTGGGTTCAAATCCCAGAACTCAGATAAAAGTGCTGGATGTAGTGGCTTGCCTCTGTAACTCTGAAGTTGATGTAGGAGAACTGACCGAAAGCTCAAATAAATAGCTCTAGGGCAGAAACAACAATATCCCTTTGCCTTAGCTTCCTAAATGCTGAGACTGCAGGTATGCATTACTGTATCTGACTCCGAAGAAAAGAAGATTCTTTTAAATAGAAGAGAGCTGAGGAGCTGACTCACTGAGTAAAGCACCCACTGCACTAGCCTGAGGACCTTAACTGGAATTACCAGAACCCAAAGTTGATTTCCAGCTTCTGTATGCACACACATAGGCAAGCACTCATGTACACACACTGTGTATATATATAATACATCACATATATGAATGTATGAGAAAATAGCATGATTTCCAGCTTCTGTATGCACACACATAGGCAAGCACTCATGTGTATATATATACACTGTGTATATATATAATACATCACATAAATGAATGTATGAGAAAAATAGCAGATAAAATGTCAGGAACCATTGAAACTAACGAAACTAAGAGTTGTCTGTTGCATGAATAAAGGAAACTCAGGGCCAGATTTCTGGGAAAGTCGGAGATATCAGAGTAAACCCCACAGTCAGATCTCACCCAGCTGTCTTCCAGCTTCCTCAGCCTCGATCCCCCTGGCTTCTTCTGACCTTCTGTCTTTCTATGCCTGCCTTAAATACTTTCTTCTCTCCACTGCCTGCCTGGGAGCCTGGAACTCCTTCTGTAAACTAAGATGACCTAGAACTCAGATTGTATTAAGGGCATAAATCACCACTCCTGGGATATTCCCTGTGATTAAAGGTGTGAATCACCACTGTCTGATCCTCCTAGACTGACTGTGGGTAGATCCCTCTGATACCTCCACTGTTTTTATTATATTTGAAAATATCCCCACAGTTGTCTCATGAGGCTTTGTTATCAAAGATACATAGATGGTAAATTGACATGTGATAATGAAGATAAATGATAGAGGATGGATAGATGGTAGATAGAAAATATCGGTTCTTATATAGGAAAAATGTACTCCTTGGAGTGGTAGCTTTCCCAAAAGTGTGCAAAGACTACATTGAGAGCCACACACTTTTTATTTTTAGATATTTATTTTGACTGTTATTGATTCTTGGTGAATTTCACATCATGATCCCAATCCTACTCATCTCCCCATCCCTCCATACCTGCCCTTTGCCCTTGCAACCTCGCTGTCAAAAAATAAAAAACAAACAAACAAAACTCATCATGGGAGCCTAGAATAGTACATACCCTTTTGCCCAAACAGCGTTACTTGCAAATAAATATCCACCGCAATGAGTCATTGGACAGGTTGGAAGCTTCTCGCTTCCAATACACTATCAATACTGGATTCTCACCGGGACTCTTTTCATTTTGAGGCCTGTTGTTACCCTGTGTCACAGAGATCCTGCAGCTTTGGTTCTACAGGGCTGGCCCCAGCAGTTCATGGACGCGGTAGATTGGGGTGGGCCAACTCAAAGCCCTGAATCTGGGCCTGGGTGGTAGCTGAGTTGGTCAGCCCACCAACTCCCGTACCACCAGGGCCAGCTTTCCCACTTTGCCCGTGGAGGAATGGGGCCATCTCTCCTCCCTGTGGCCACTGGCGAGGGGCAGGACTAGTTCTCTTGATCTCTCAACATTTGCCACCAGGTGAGGTGTGGAGCCTGCTGGCAAGGGGCAAGGCCGGCTGCCCTGCACTCCTGCCAGCCACCTGGGCAAGTTCTCCCGCTATATTGGGGGGTAGGAGCTTTCCCAAGCTTGTGCTGGGTCTCTTGAGGGGTGGGGCCAGCTCTGTGCAGCCTCGGAACATCAGCATAGCCCCAGGCAGCAGCCCTGATCAGGGACATCTCCATGGCCTTTGGTGGTAACGTGGGCCATGGCATGGATATCAACCCAGGTTCCTGCTGCTGTGGGGTCACAGACCCAGGCATGGATGGCTCTCTGTGGCAGCGAAGGCTATTTCCATCAGTCTCTCGCCATTCTTGTGTCTTTATTTTAGCCTCTCCTCATAATACACAAACCGCTCAGCTTCTCTTCCCCCTACATGCTTGTTCATCATAGTGGTACCCGGGAGCGGGACTTTCAAGGGTTTTCTACCCCTCCTGCATCACGTGGTCCCACACTTTTTACTTTTAAATATTCTTTGGGTGCCTGCTCTGTATTGCCAAGTGTTCTGAAGGTTTCAATGGGAGGAGGGATTAGCAGATAAAAGGCAGGCAATGATGACAAGTGAGATGGTCTACCCAGTAAAGGCATCTGACCAAGCCTGACACTGAGTTTGATCCCGGGGACCTAAACGGTGGAAGGAGAGAATAATTCCTATAAGTTGCCCTCACCTCCACATGTGTGCCAGAAAAAGCCTATGTCCCCCCCCCATTAAGTAAATAACCACAAACAACATATCCTGGACCCCCTCTTCTACCTGAAGCCTTCAGTGCACAATCACCAGGTACAGCTTCTGAAGCTCAAGTAGTCCCACCTGGAGGCTGACAGGTGAGCTCAGTTCCTGTCTCCAGCCATCGGTTGTCCAGCTTACTATTCTTCTTCCTACCTCTGTTGTTCCCATCGCCACTCAGGTTCCTATAGTTTGGTTTTGAATGTTAATCCTCTTAAATCAATACCTTAGTATTGGTCATTCAAAATACCATGAGTCTTCTGTTCAAGTGCACAAATTTAGTAAATCACAGAATGCTACCATTGGAAAAAAATCCTGCAAAGCATCTTTACAATTTATTTATTTTCAGATGAATAACGTGAGTGTCAATAAGGGTAGGTCTTGTTCAAGGTCCAAAACCATCTGACACTAATACTGGAGCTCCAGAAACCTCTGTCATCCTGCTATGTGAGCTATTTAAAATAATCTGCTCCAGTTGGGTGTGGGGCTTGTCTGTAGTCTTAGAGCTCTGGTGGTTGGGGAGAGAGGATCATGATTTGAGGCTACCTAAGCTGCATAGCAAGACTCTGTTTCATTGGGAAGGAGAGGAAAAGGAGTGGAGAGGGATGTGGCGGAGCAGAATCCATTCAAAGAGAACAGAAAGACTCCTTTTTTCAAGCCCATTTTTTGTGAATGTATAGTAAGGGTCAGAATTTTTAAAAGTAAAACAAAACAATACTAAAAAAGCAAAGCCAGGTGTGATGGCACACTCTGTTAATCCCAGCACCTGGGAGTTCAAAGCCAGCCTGGTCTACAGAATGAGGTCCAGGCCAGCCAACCAGCTATACAGAGACTCTCTCTCAAGAAACAAAACCAAACAAACCACACGTAACTATTCAACCCTGATTCTACTGAGAATGGCTGCCAGTCTGACCAATCTCTGATACTCCAAGGGGAATGGCCACTTTAGGAGGACTTGATGCTCAGAGCAGTTCATAAAAACACCAAAGGTCTTCATCTTTTTCCGATTGCTACAACGGAGTATCACTGATTAGATAGTTTATAAAGAAAAATGTTCCAGGTTCTAGACATCCAAGAACACAAGCCAGTATCGATTTGGCATCTAGAGAGGGACCTTCATGCTGAGTCATGATGTGCAGAGTATAACATGGTGACAAAGCAGCTCCTACAGCAATTCACAAAACCACGAGCCAAAAAGGAGTTAATCTACGTTTGCCTCAACCACGTCTCAACAGTTCCATCTGCCCTACTACTGGACACCTGACAACGGGGATAAAGCTCATCCTGCATCTTGGTGTGTATACTCAAACCAAAGCAAGGTGCTACCCCTAAATTATATTGTGAAAGTGTTTCTAAGCCTGAGAAGCTTTTTTTCTGCTTACTCAAGTAGACAAGGGCCCTTTACAGAAACAGCAACTTTATTGTTCCACAAAATTCACTGCAGGAAGCTTCTGTTGGGCTTTTCTTTCAACATTTACTTACTTACATTATTTAATGGGGGCAGCCATGATGTGCCAGAGCACCTATGTGGAGTTCCAAGGACGAGGTGCAGGAGTCGGTTCTCTCCTTCCATCACGTGTGTTCCGGGGGTTGTACCTGGTCTTTGGGCTTGTAAACACCTAGAAAGGCCATAAAGGAGGGGAAGGGGAGGGGCTCACTAGAGCCTGAAGTCTCAACACCTGAGAGTCAAGAATCAGCACAATTAAGATGGCTGTGATGTCTGCCTTATACAAAGACCTTTTTAAAAAAAAGAGAGATTTTAATTTATTAATTTTTATTGAAATTTGTAAACGATGTTCCGATTGTGTGTTCCCCTCTTCCAACTCCTCCCAGATATGCCCCACCTCCCTACCCACCCAACTTTATGTTCTTCCTTTCTCTCTCTCTTTCAAATCCCCACACAAGAAACAAAAACAAAAAGCAAGAAACAAGCAGACAAAGAAACAGAAACCTACCAAAAAACGCAAATATGAAAATAAAAACAAACAGGCCCCAAACCAATATGACAAAACCAAAACAAAGCAAAAAAGTCCACAGAAATATCACCAAGTCAGTTTTGTGTTGGTCCCCTACTCCTGGACCTGGGGCCTGTCCCAGAGTGTGGGTGATACACCCGCCTGCACTCACTAATTTTCCCTTGCCAGTGGAGACCAGTTATGAATAGTTATTTTGGTTAGGGGTGGGACTTTGGGTCTTCTTCCGGTTCTCATTGTTGGGACCTCATCTGGCTTGAATTGGTGTAGGTCTTGGGCATGCTGACACAGTCTCTGTGATATGTGGTTAGTTTGTTACTTACTTACTGAGTTAAAATTGGAATGACCCTGCTCAAGGCTCCATCATACATAGTTAGTTTGTTACTTACTTACTGAGTTAAAATTGGAATGACCCTGCTCAAGGCTCAATCATACATAGTTAGTTTTTTACTTACTTACTGAGTTAAAATTGGAATGACCGTGCTCAAGGCTCAATCATACATAGTTAGTTTGTTACTTACTTACTGAGTTAAAATTGGAATGACTGTGCTCAAGGCTCAATCATACATAGTTAGTTTGTTACTTACTTACTGAGTTAAAATTGGAATGACCGTGCTCAAGGCTCAATCATACACGATCTGTGAGTTTAACTGTGTTTCTCCATTCTAAACATGTAACTTTTTATGTTCTCAAAAATACATTTAGGAAGGTCATTCACAGTCAAACACATGTCTCCATGACTCTCTTGTGATTTGTATGGTGAGGACTCCTTTGATGTTTACGACCTTCAGAGCCATCTGTGATCTCATTTAGGAGGGTTAGGTTTCTTGGCAACACTTTGTGTAACTTCAGAAGCCATCAAAATTGTTTATGTGGCTATTGTTAAGAACCAGAGCTAAGAGTCCTGAGACACCCACATTCACACTTGGGCATCCTAAGCCTTTTTCTAAGCACCTTTTTCCATACGTTAATGCCCATATTCAAATCGATGCTAAAACTTTTTAAAATGTTTATTTATGTGTTTGGTCTTTTACTTTCATGTATTGACACACCACATGTATGACTGTTGCTCATGAAGGCCACAAGAGGATGTCAGGTCACCTGGAACTGGAATCACAGACAGCTGTAAGCAGCTATGTGTGCTCTAAAAATTGAACTGGAGTCCTCTGTGCTCTTAACTGATGAGCCTTTTCTTTAGGCCATTAAAACCATTTTTAAATAAATTCTAACTTTGCCTCATACTGACTGTTATGTATCAGTTTCCTCTGTGATCAAAACCTTCCATCTTGGATGGTTTAAGATGGTTTAATCCACCTTGGATGGATTAAGACAGAGAATATTAAAGGGGAGATGAAATAACAGGAAGTTAACTCAGCAGCTTCAGGAAAGCCCTGAAACTGAGCAGATATAAAGATTCCCTCTCCCACACTACCTTCCAGCATATATAAACAGTAGAGACCGCCAAGGACACTGTCAGACAAGCTGAACTGCCTGGAAGAGGTTTAGACCAGTATAGCCACTTGAAAAGAACATTCCAACCTGTGGAGCTGCCTGTAGGCTGTGCAGTGTATTCCACATTTCCAGCTTTCATGAGTTGTCACCCATGGTGGGGTGGACTTTGTTGAAGTAGGTAGCTGTCTTTGAGTTATTTTTGCTCCTCTAAGTAATCCCTCATCCACTTCCCTGTAAGTAGCACCAATAAAGCTAATTGATTCACCAAGTTAGACTTTGGTGTTACCTATATTTTGGCTTGCCTATGGTTTCCTATCATGTGTGTGTACACACATGCATGCATATATGTGTGCAAGTAAAGGTCAAAGGGCAACTTTTGTTGTTGAGAGGAAAGGTTTTCTCCTTCAACCATGAGACTCAAACTTGTCAGGCTTGACAGCAAGCACCTTTACCCCCTGAGCTCTCTAGCAGGCCCCTCAACATTCTTTACTCAAGGAGAATATGTTCCTGTATTTTAAGAGGCAAAGAAATGCAGAAGGTCCAATGATGCAGGAGAAGAGTCAGAAGGGTCTCCGTTTTGAGTTACTTGCCACATCCTTCTCCTTTAATGAAGAAAAATTGACTTAGTAACCACAAATGGTATTCACTTAGTCACCAAGGACTTCAGTTAGCATCCTGGTGGAAATCTTTGCTGCTGTACAACCTCAAGCCATAATTACATGGGAAATCTGCAGGCTGAATGGGAAGTATTTTACAATCCCAACACAATCTGTGGGAACTACACCGAACTGTATTTGTATTTGGGAGTTATGGAATTTGTAAATACTCCGTGTTATAACAACTTGTGTTTAAATATGATTAACGTATTAAAATAGGTTCTTTGCAAATGCACAAGTGTCTGTCAGGATAATTGATTCAGGTACACTCAAGTTCATATTCAGGAGTAAATAATTTAATAGAACTAGAATTTAATATCCAAGTGGGATTTAATACATCAGATTTAGAATCACTTAGTACTCAGGAAGCTTTGATTTATAACAACTATGTAATAAAATCAGACATACATTATAAGTAAAATATAGAAGCTCTTAAAATATTTAATTTTGCTTACAAATAAGACCAAGCTTTGATCAATGCTTTTTTTTTTAGATTAGGTATGACAGAATACCCATATAACCCCAGCATCTCTTCAGACTGGGTATGGTAGAGTACACATACAATCTCAACATGCAGGAGGCTGGGATAGGAAGGTTGAAAGTTCGAGGCTTGTTAAACGTTCTCAAAACAAACTAAAAGCAAAGGCCTCCATAAAATGGTTGCTGAGTCTATTGGGCTTATAAAAACAGAATTAATAAACAGAACATAAAAGCCAAAGAAGGCATTGAGTTGTAAGATTTGTAATTTAATATATGGAGTATTAGTAAAATTAAAATGTTTGAGGGCTGGGGACATAGTTCAGTGGTAGATTCCTTGCTTTGTAAGGCCTTGGACTCAATCTTTAGCACTGCAAAAACTTTATTTTTAATTAATTAACTAATTAATTCAATCTTTTCCCTACAGACAATAGGTGAGGATAACCAACACCATATGTTGCACATAGATTCCTGGAGTGAACTATTAAAAGGGTGATCTGCCAGGAAAGGGCTCTGTGGGCTCAAAGGTGCCCTTATTGGGGGCTGGGGGTGGGGATTAGCAGTGAACCTCACATGAAACTTAGAAAAGGGCTTATTTTGGCTCAAAGTTCCAGAAGGATAGAGATCATCACAGCCGGGAAGATAAAGTGTTAGTCAGGGAAGGCATGGAGACAGGAACAGAAGCTAACTGATCACATTTTCAGCCACAATCAGGTAGCAGAGGAGGAGAACAGGAATGCAGACTATATAACTCTAGACAACTTTGTGTTTCTTCCTCCAAAACATAACCTTTCCAAACAGCAGCTGGGTACCAAATGTTCAAATAGGGACATTTCTCATCCAAACCCTCGAAGGCCCCCAGCTCCCATTTCATCCCCTAGAAAAGAGCTGTGGTTACTTCTGGGTGTGATGAGCAGTGACCAACCCAGGTGACCACGCAGTGAGAGGGACTAACTCATTCAGAAGAACTAAGTCTTCAGCCGCTGAACCACTCCTAACCCTGGACTTTTTACATGAAAAACAATGCAAGTCTTTATTATCCATACGGCTCAGAGTTGTGGTCCTCTCTATTGTAGAATTATTTATTTGTAATTGATTATATAAAGTATTAATATTTATTAAGGGGATAATATAAACATTTATTGATATAAATTGAACTTTAAGGCAATATTTGGGAGTGGACTGCCCTACTCTGCAATGGTGCCAGACCTCTCCCTGAGAATGAAGGAAGGTCAGCGAGCAATGGGGTTCTCAATGGGGGTTGGCCACTGAAAGACGGTATTTTTAGCATCCAGTAAATGCCATTGTGATAAGGATGGAAGAAAGGTCCACAGAAGTATCTTTCAGCAGTGCTGTGTACAGACAGAGCTATTTTAATGATTGTTATTTCCAGAATATCACATTGGACCACAAATGTTAGGGGAGTGTAGCACAGTAGTTGGGTCTAATGATAGACATTTCTCAACCTCTGTATCTGCTGTCTACATTGCAAAGGCTGCTATAGAGGCTGGGATCTTGAGCAGCTACTTAACAATGCTGGCAGGGTAGATCCATATGCAGAATTTCTTTTTAAAATATGTTGTCATGCTTGGGCCTCTCCCTAGAGCATTTGGGTTAGAATCTCTAAGGGTGGCTCCAGCTTCAGGTCTATAAATGCCTCAAGAGAGTCTGTCAGTTGGGTTTGAGAATCGATAAAACAGAAATGGGGTTGTTCATTTGTGGTTTCACTTAGGACAGTGAGCAGGAAAATTTGAGTCAGAGGGCAGCATAGTAAGACACTGTGTCAAGAGAAAAATAATTTAGAATCACTGATCTAAGACTCACAATATTTAAAAGGGCAAGTAGGGGGGTGTTGGAGGGATGGCTCAGTCATTAGGAGTTCTTGCTGATCTTCTAGGGACTGGAATTTAGGTCCCAGGGATTGGTGCATGAAAGCTCATGACCACCTGTAACTCCAGCTCCAAGGGATCAGATGCCCTCTTCTGGCCTCTGCAGGCCTGCATCTGTGTGTGTGTGTGTGTGTGTGTGTGTGTGTGTGTGTGTGTGCACTTGCATACATACACTTTAAATAAATCTAAAGGGCATATAGTAAGATCAGGAGCACAAAGGGGACACTAGTTTGGAACTTGAAGAGGCAGGAGATCAAGTTATATCATGGACGGTAAATCACTGGGTAGGATTTTAAGTAGAGACCACTCACGGCAACAGTTACATTAGCAACACAACCTTTGTGTGTTGAATGGATGTGTGATTCAGGAGCCAATGTTTTTATAAGTGAGGTTACTTTTAAAGATGTCTTTAGAATTCTCACCAAACCGTGCAGCCCTCTGGTCAAGTCTGGTTAGCTGCACGGTGGTAGGGACCACGGGACTGGTCACAATATTGTTTTAGAAAGGCATTTTCTCATCTACCCCTAACCTTGGTGGGGCTAGCTACTCTCTATTTAATCTCAACAGTTCAGATTTTAACATTCTCATTTTGCATACAACCCCCACCTCTTCTGTCTGTTGGGTAATCTGAGGAGGCAGTTGGACTCTGGAAGCTCTTGGCTGTCTTCATATCTGATGAATATTTTAGTTCCTTCAGTAACCCTTCAGAATTGGCAGCGTTCCTTCTGATGATCCATTCAGGCACACGGGATAATTTGAAATTAAATTACTGCCAGATTTTTGCATTTGTAAAAGCAACTTTGATAGCATGGTACCAACAAATGGGTCTTGTCAGCCACAAATGGGTAAACACAGCTGTTTTTTTCATTCACGTAAAGGCTGGGAAACTAAAATTATAGGGTAGCCTGTGGGCATAGTGTTTAAGTCCTTACACCGACTTCTGAAGTCTAAATAAATTAATTTTGCTTTATTGGATTAAATAAAGTACACTGGTATAAAAATCAAAGGTTTTAGAGGATTTTCTTAACTTCCTAAGATAGTCAAAGAGGTGCCTGAAGCTATTTAACTAATTTATATGCAATCCCTTATTGAGTGGGTAAAAAAGATAACTCCATTAAACTTTGTAAGTTGCAAGATCTCAGGCCATAGTCTGTTCTTTTCTTTTACTAGCTATTCAAGACACACAACTGAGCCTCTTCCATATATGACTTGCAAAATCTCCCCTGGTCCAAATGCCACAAAGCAGATAAATTTATGTAGTTAGAAATAGTCTCTAGACAGAAGTCCAGACGAAGGGTGAAAAGCATATTTATAGAAAACATTCATTTCAGTTTTATGTTTATCACATACTGAACTGTTTTCAAATTTTAGTCTAATAAGAAAAATAGATCCTTGCTCAAGGGGCTGGAAAGATGGTTAAGTACTAACAGCATCTGCTGCTTTGACAGAGGACCTGAGTTCTGTCCCAGCACCAACACCGGGAACTTTGGATCAGTGTACCTGTAGATATAGATGGATCTGACACCTCCAGCTTCCTCAGGTGCAAATGTACAGAGTTTTAATACTTTTAAATACACATGCACATAATTAAATAAAATACTTAAAAGAAATATCCTACCAATAAGATCTTAGCATAAATATAGTGATTTTTACATTTTTATGTGTTTTCATATTTTTCTGACTAAGGAATGAGACATTCATTACTCATTTTTTCATTCAATTGTCTATTGTATTTATACTCATTTAATGAATTAGGGTTTTGTAGTAAGAGGTTTCTGGCCCGGGTTTTTGGGCCTAGCCACAAGATTTAAACCTGCAGAGACACACAGATGCTTACATTAATTTTATGCTGATCGGCCTAAGGCATATAACTTGCTAACTCTTTACCCTTAAACTAACCCATGACTCTTATCCTGTTCAGCCATGGGGCTCGGTACCTTTTCTCAGAGCAGTATAGTTGTCCTCTGCATCTTCTGGCTTGTCTGGCATTCTGCTCTATTCTTCCTGTTCCCAGATTTTCTTAGCCTGGTAGCCCCGCCCACACTTCCTGTCTGCCTTTGGCCAATCAGCGCTTTTTATTAAACTCATGGGCAGGACAATTATTCACAACATAACATCATAAATCCACTACAGGGTTTTGTTTGCTTTTTCTTTTTGTTGTTACGATAAAAACTATGACCAAAGCAATTTAAGGAAAATTTTAGCTTATTGGTTTATAGTTCCAGAAGGCTAGATCTATAATGGTGGGAACAGCCTAACAGCAGCAGCAGCAGACAGCTGAGAGCCCCCATCTCAACCACACACACAAAGCAGAGAAAGCAAGCAGGAAGTAGCAGAAAGTCGTCCCTCAAACCCGGCCCCCAGAAATGACTTTGTCCATCAAGACTTCACATCTTATAGATTCCATAACTGCCCCAAGCAGTGCCGTTATCTAGGGACTATAAGAGTGTTACAACTGTGGGGAGGGACACTCAGCTCTGGAGGGAAAGGTACCCTGACCGGTCCAGGAACTTAGGCTACACCGGAAGCTTCAGGGCAGTGGGGGGTGGCCCCCTGCACCATATAGCAATCCTGCCGCTCTCCTGGAAAGCCAGCTGAGCTTTGCGCCATCCCTCTTACAGGGCTTCCCAGCAGAGTTTTGCTTCTTCTCCCAGGCCCGGGATGTTACTTCTTTTGCTTCACTCTGATAAAGAGGAAACCTCTGCAGCAATGTAGTAATCTCTTCTGGCTCCCAGAAAAAGGTTTTGCTTTTTCTGCTCCGACTTACTCAGCGCCCTAAGGGATGTCTCAGCAAGGTTCTTCCGCTCTGTTACACCTTGCTCAATCCCCCTAAGGAGATGTCTCTGAAAAGGTTTCTTCTCAGTCGTCTACTAAAGTGACATCTCAGCAAGTTCTTCTCTGCGTGGGCAGTGAACGAAGATCTTCAGCCAAGACTCTTTTGAGAAAGAGATTTATTTGGGAAGGAGGAGCCCAGGAGAGTGGCTGCCTCTATCAGCCAGCAACTGAACAGACAGAGGGTTTATCGGAGGCTCTGAGGGGCAGAGTTTCTCCAGGGATACTCAAAGATTGGTTAATTTCATTGGCCCGGGCAGTGAAGACTGATTTCAGGACCAAACTGCTTCTTTCACTGGCCTTCTGTAGCTTTTGAACTCTAATTCTAAGGCCAGGGCATATTTCTTACACTCTCTGATTCTAGGGACTAAGTAACTGTGTTCCTTTGGCACTGGTTCCAGAGTCTGGGCATGTTTCTTTGTTTCTGGGTTAAGAGGTAGAGTGTTTCTTTCACTGGCTTGGGTCTCCGATCCGGGTGTGTTTCTTTCACTGGGTGGATTTCGTTGGATAATCCCCTTTTCCCAACATGGACTATGTGTTCGGGTACATGTGCATCTAGGGGATGTCTCCCATCCAAACCACCTCACTTAGAAACTATAAGATACAATCAACTCAGGTTGCCTCACATTTTGCTGGGTAAGACAGACATGTAAATAATAACATGATTGTGTGGACAAGTTAAAGAAAAGCTATTTCCAAACAACTTTAGAATCACTGGAGAAAGGCTAGTTGGTAATGGGAGTGTCAGTGGGGTCTTCATAGAGGAACTTATGTTTAATTACCTAAAGGGGTAAGTCCTCCTTCTTGGGAAGAGTCATGTACATCTACAGTTTATACTCTAATGTCTTCCAAATCTTTATCTGCACCCTAGACTTTTATCTAGACTTTAGAATGGCATGCAAAAATGTTCACTGAAGAGCTGTACCTCACTTCAAAATCCCCAACAAAACTTATTTCTACATCTGTGATAGTGAATTTTTATTGTTGGCTGTGGCAGTCTGAATGTAGTTGGTCCCCATAATCTTATAGGGAGTGGCACTATTAGAAGGTGTGGCTTTGTTGGAATGGATAAGGCCTTGTTGAGGGAAATGTGTCACTGTGGGGGTGGGCTCTGAGGTTTTCTATGCTCAGGATACCACCCAGTGTCTCAGTTGACTTCCTGTTGCCTGAAAGACTCTCAGCTATTTTTCAAGTACCATATCTGCCTGCTGCCATGTTCCCCACCATGACAATAATGGACTGAGCCTCTGACACACTGCCAACCTGAGCTCTATTCCTGGGACCTACAGGCAAAAAGAAAGGACTGATTTCTGTAAGCTGCTCTCTGACCTTCATACCAACATTCTGTGATGCTCCTCAACATGAACACACACACACACACACACACACACACACACACACACACACAGAGAGAGAGAGAGAGAGAGAGAATAAATATAATGAATAAAATGTTTAAGAAATACAACTGTATACAGAAAAGCACACCAAATATAAATGTATAATAACAAAAGGTGCCCATGATCATAAGAAGTAAAATTCCGTCAGCATCTAATACCTCTTTACTATATTTTATAGCTATAATACCCTGGCCCATAACAAAAATAGCTATTTTCTTGACTCTTATGGAAACTACTTCTATGCTTTGTTTCAGACTGTATCTACCTGTTTATCCTTAAAAATATAGTTTAGTCTTGTTTGTTTTAAATTTTTATACAAATAAATTATACAATATCTAGTCTTTTGTGTCTAATTTTTCATATTCTGAACATTCACACACACAAAACACAATAAAAAATAGTGTGTTTTAGAGCCAAATATGAGTGCTCATGGTCCAGGAATAGACATTTGTATTGCCTCACATTCCATATTCCACTGTGGAAGTAGTTATCTGAGATGTTTGTTTGGTTGTTCGGTTTCTTGCCGTTGGGAATGGAGCAGTGTCTCACTATGTAGTTATGGTTGTCCTGGAACTCACTATGTAGACCAGGATGGCCTTGAACTCAGAGAGATCTACCTGTTTCTGCCTCCCGAATGCTGGGATTAAAGTGTGTCTCACTACACTCAGGGGTTATCTGAGATTTTATTAGTTGCAGAATGAAGAGAATCATAAATCAAGGCATTCATCAAACACATTGGCAGGAACCTCAGATGGGCAGTTACAGCAGAGTAGCATGAAGGTTGTAACACCTGCAGGTTTTAGCTGTTTCTTGACGACATTCTTAGCTCTTGCATCTCTGTGAGCTGGAGGCCAGCTTGGTCTACATCAGAAGCTCCAAATCAGCTGAGGCTACATAGTGAGACTCGGTCTGGAAAAACGTCATAAATTACATTTTAAAGGATGTTAGGTCAGACATGGGAAGGCAATGCAAGGGACTGAAAATGACCCAAGGTGATTTGGCTCTGATCTGCAACATTTCGGGGCTCCATAATCCCCAGGTCCCTCACCTGACCTTGTGGAATGTTTAACATGTGGGTTCGTGTTAATTATTTGAACATTTGACAAATTTCTTTAGCAAAATCATCTGGTCCTGATGAATTTTTTTTCCAGAAGTTTTAAAACACAAATTCAAATTCAATTACTTATATACATACATACATACATACATACATACATACATACATACATACATACGTGTATATATACACATATGGCAGACAACGGAGGGCCTCTAGCCAGCTCCAGGTGTGAGCATGGCTCTGGCAGGCCTTATCCTTCTCCCCCATTCCCTCCACCTTGCTACAAACCCTTATATTACATTCCAAAAGCTGTCCTCTTATTTGGCCACTTGCTCCTCCTGAGACTACCGAGGTCCAGCTATCAAAGTATTAAAGTCCAGCAATCGAAAGTCCCCTTTGGTTCATCTAATTAATATGCCCAGTTAAAATTAAACACCTCATCCTGCCAGGGTGAGAGTGGAGTTGAGAGGGGGTGAGTCTGGTCCCCTTTTACTTTTATAAACTGCCATTTTCCTATGGGCCAGGTCTGTCTCCTCTCTATCCCGAGGCATCCTTTGTCCCTCAGGGACCTCCCCCCTTCCCCTTTTCCCTCATGCTCTGTTTTCTGTCTCTGTCTCTTATTCCCTGCCCTCTATCCGTCTGAGGGAAATAAATCTCCTTTATGTGCATAAGAATTTTGTCTGTACGTACATCTGTGCACCATATTCTTGCTTGGTGCCGAAGGAGGTAGTGAGCCTCCTTCCATGTGGAGGCTGGGAATTGAACCCAGGTCCTTTGCAACAGCAAGAAGTGTTCTTAACCACTGAGCCAAGTCTCCAGCATCTGCTTTGTTTTTTAAAACAAGGTCTTGCTATATAGCTTAGCCTGGCCTTAAACTTTTTTAAAAAATGATTTATTTACTTATGCATATATTTGCATGATTGTATGCCATATATATGTGGGTGCCAATGAAGTCCAGAAGTTGCCAGACTTCTCATTTCTGCTGAACAGTCAAGGGAATTCTGGGGCACCACAAAGTATCCTCTGGAACCACCCTCTTGAACATGAGTGTCACTCTGGTGCCCCAGTAAGACTTCTGCAGACAACAAAGGGTGACAGAGTTGCTGTGGGAGAGTCCTGACTCCCCAGTGGGTATTCTCTGACAAACAGGTCTGGTATTTGGGGTTCTTGTCACAGTTGGAGAAAGCTGAGCTCCACATCTGGTTTTGCAGATAAGAGTGGTGTTTGTGTAGAGTCAAGTGGCTCGGTGGCCCCTTCCCTCCAGCCCTTGTCTAGAGATGGCAGCCTTTGTTGTTTTATCTATGTAAGTTGGAATTTCTGGGTTGCTGGCTTCTTCCAAGTATTGGCTGGAGGAGGAAAGGCAAGCCTAGGAACCACTATTTTGTTCCTTGAATCTCAAGGTCCCTTGCCTGCCTGCTTTTTCTCTCTACATTTCATAGTTTTGCTCTCTGTTTTATGTATTGTTTTCTGGGATTAGCATTGTAGCTAATTGGAGGGATAAAGAAAAGTACATCTATGTTTCATAAAGCACACATTTCTCCCCATGTATTTAGCATGTAAAGTAATCTGTAATAGTTTAACTTGTTATGTTTAAACTTTTCAATAGAGCAAAAGAGAAATCCATAGTGGGTAGGGAGGTGGCTCTGTAGTTAAAACCCTGGCTGTTCTTCCTGAGGACCCGAGTTCGATTCCCACCATACAATCTGTCACTGAAGTTCCAGAGGGCTCATTTCTCACTTCTGGCCACCTTGGCACTGGGCACACAAGTGATGCACAGAAATATACATAGTGAAAACACTCACATACATAAAAGGAAAGAAAAAGAAAAATCATGTTCAGGAGAAGTTGTTCTTGGAATTTTGAAGTTTATCTTTTTCTTGGCTAACAATCAACGGTAGAAAACTACTGTAGTATCCACCTGGAATCTGCTGTGTGTGCTCTGACATGTTTGAGGCTAATCTCAGCTATGATATTTAATAGTAAGGTAAAACAAATTCATGCCATATGCAAAGGGCAGTTAAGGGGAAGTGTCTCAAAAAAAAAAGTTGGGAGAAGAGCAAGGACAGGTGGTGAGTTAGGGGAGTCGAAAAAATGGTTTGACGTGACATGGTCCCCCTATGTAGTCCAGGCTGACCTGGAACTCATGATTCACCTGCTTTTAGCCTTCCAAATACTGGTATCACAGGCCTGCTCCACAATGCTCAGATGGTAAATACATTTTTGATATTTTAAATACACAATAGAATCACAAGAGCAGATCTCTGCTGTGCGTTGAGAAGCATCTGTATTATATGTGCATGGGCTTATTTTTCATCAATGTGACAGAAGTTCAGGTCATCCGTGAAGAGGGAACCTTAACTGAGACAATGCCTCCATCATATTGCCTGTGGGCATGTGATGTGGGAATGCCTTTCTGTATGCTGTGAATAGCAATCTTTAAATAAAGGAGCTGTTTTGGGCCATCACAGGCACCATAGAAGAAGTAGGAGGAGAAATCAGAGCATAGGTAGGAGAAGCAGGGCAGAGTCAGTCAGATTGAGCCAGCTGCCCAAGGAGCAACATGTAAGGAACAAAGGTGAGCCACAGGCCACTTGGCAGACAGATTAATAGAAGTGGGTTGAATTAAGATGTAAGAGCCATATAAGATGTGCCTGAGCCATAGGCCAAACAGCATAAAGTTAATATAATTTCTGGGGGCCTGAGTGGCGGCAACGTGCTACTACTAAGGGGTCTCAGGCGGCAGGTCTGTGGGTCTGGGCCTCTGGCCACCCGGGCTGAGAAACCCCAATGATACAGGCATGTCTGTGGGTCATTTTCTTCATGAATGATTAATGTGGAAGTGTAACAGGAGGTTTCTGGCCCAACTAGCCCCGTGGTTTGGACCTGCCCACTGCTGCTTAGGCCCCCAAAATGACTCAGATGCTTATATTAATTTCATGCTGTTTGGCCTATGGCTCAGGTGTATTGCTAGCTAGCTGTTTCATCTTGATTCAACCTATTTCCATTAATTTATCCTGCTGCATGGCCCATGGCTCACCTATTTCATTACATGTTGCTTCTTCAGCAGCTGGATTTGTCTCTAACTCTGCCCTTCTTCTCCTACCTATGCTCTGATTTCCCTGTCTACTTTTCTACGGTGCTGGCCATGACCAAAACAGTCCTTTATTCACAGCATATAGAAAGACATTTTCACAGGGACCAGGATACTGTGAGTTGTGCTACCTTTGAGCATCTGGTTCTGGGCTGTCTGCTGATTTTGCATGTGGGAACAGAAACACTACCAGCTGCCTCACTAGAGTTTATTTGGGGAAGTTGCTGGGTGGGTGCAAGGAAAGAGAAGTGGGAGAGAAAAAGGAAGGACCCTCCTGGTGGTGTCTCCTTATAAGAGAATGGTCGGGCACAGATTTACATAGCCACACCTAGGGGCGTACCCTTCATATTAGGTGTGCTGTGCAGGCACCATGTCAGGTTATTGGACTAGCACGTTTACCATGTAGCTGCTACATGCCAGGAATTATTACACTGTCTAAGAAAGCAGGCTAACTAAGCCATGGAGAGCAAGCCATGAAAATTAAGACAGTAAGCAACATTCCTTTACGGTCTCTGGCTGGGTCCCTACCTCCAGGTTCCTGCTTGAGTTCCTGCCCAGGATTTCCTTGATTAATGATGAACATGTAAATCAAATAAATCCTTTCTTCCCTGTGGTGGTTTGAATAAGAATGGCCCACATAGGCTCATATGTTTGCATGACTGGTCATTAGGGAATGGTACTTCTTGAGAGGGATTAGGTAGTGTGACCTTGTTGGATGAAGTGTGTCTCTGGGAGTGGGCTTTGGGTTTTTGAGCCTACAAATCTGGGCCCAGTGTTTCTCTTTTCCTGCTGCCTGAGCATCTAGGAACTTCTCAGGAACTTCTCCAGCACTATGCTTCCTGCTGTGATGACATGGGACTAAACCTCTGAAACTGTAATCCAGCCCCAATGAAATGTTTTCCTTTGTAAGAATTGCCATGGTCATAGTGTCTCTTCATGGCAACAGAAACTCTAACTTTAGCAATAACCCCACCTACTTTTTAGAGGGCTTGAGTAACAAAGACCTATAAGCAAACTCTGGAGATTTATTCCTGATGATAGATGCTGATCTTTTTGTATCTTACCAGAAAAGTGCAAAGATAGTATTTATTAGTGCTTCCTGATGGAAATAGTGAAAGTCGGTTATGTATAGTTATTTTAATTTTTTAAATCTATTTATTTAGACTGGCTTTCATGTAGCTGAGGTTGACCTCAAACTAGCAACATTGCTGAGGATAAACTTGAACCTCTGATTCTCCTGTTTCTATCTCCCAAGTACTGGGGTTGCAAGCATTACATGTAACATTCCGTTTTATGCAGCATTTGGAACTGAGCCCAGTAGTCAGAGATGCTAGGTAAGTACTGTATCAATTGAGCTACCTCCCCAGCACCTGTGTGATCATTTTTAAAAGTCTGACTCTGCCTTTTAGGTATGCTCTAATGTTGGGAGTTTTAAATTTATCACCTATGGCTATAAATAAACATATTCCTACAAGATCTGCTCATGGTAGTTTGGGAAGCCAAATACATAACAGAACTTAGTTGATATTCAACTACGACATTTTTGCCTGAAGCAGTTTAAGGAAGAGATAGTGCACTCTGCCCTTGTGGAAGGATTAGCAGGTTGCTGTTAGAATGAATGGAACCAGATCAGAGGGAAAGTCCACCATGAGATCATCCTAGGAAACTGTTTGTGTTCTGTAGAGCGTGACCTGTTTTTCCTTTTAACCATTTGCTCAAGGAGCCTCTGACAGCCCAGTGAAGTATGCACTGTGTTCTCATCAATGTCAGTTCAATCACAAAAGATGTGCCCGTTAGGGGATATTTCATTAAAGAAATGCAGTTACTAAAACATGAAGCAAATGTTAACATTTGTGATTTTTCTTTTCTGAGACACAGAAGCAAATCGGTTAATTTTTAAAATTTCAGGTTATGATGGAATAAGCTGATGAGCCAGTAATGAAAACAGTAGATGAATAAGGATAAGAGGAGCTTCCTGTCCACCCCAAGGCAAGGGGATACAGGAAAACTTAATCGTGATCTTAAGACCTACCCCTCACCAATAACTTATCTGTAATTGACCAGAAATGTAAAAGATTGATCGTACCCAGCATTGACAATAGGGGAAGAAAATAAAACCTTTGATATACGATCAGTAGGATGATAAACTGACAAGTTTTTGAAGGTGTTCCAGTCTGACAGTTTTTGTCACCGTGATAAAATACTCTAATCAAAAGCAACTTGGCTTACACTTCCAGGTCACAGCCCATCATCAACGGAAGTCAGGGCAGGAACCATAGAGAAATGATGCTTGCTGGCTCACAGACCCTTACTTAGCAAGCTTTCTTGGATGGCCTAGGACCACCTGCCTAGGGATGGTGCCACCCACATGTTCTGGATCCTTCTGTATCACTTAGTAGTCATGGCAGTCCCCCATGAAAATGTCCAAAGACCAATCTGAGCTAGGCAATTAACTCCTCAACTGAGGTTTTTCCTATGAGATGACTCTAGGCCATATTACAACTACACTTGAGGCTGACAATGACAGAATTATACAAATTCTACCAAAATTTAAAATGCAATGATTCGATTCACTAGTTATACTGTGACTTGTAAATGGGGTGTAACTGCAAAAGTATACTTCATTGTAAGCAAAGAGATGTTCATTAAGCATTAGTAATAATGTCTTAGAAGTCACCTCAAGCATACTCACTTGGGAATCAGTCACATAAACTGTGGTATGGCTTCCTCATGTCCCCACAAATCAGGAATCAGAGAGCTCAGACCAGAAGCGATGTTGGCCATAACCTTCATGACATTCCATAAATCAACCCCCTTTTTTCAACAACAAAGCCACATCTCCTGAAGATTTCATTACCAGCCAAGAATGGCAGTACACACCTTTAGTCCCGGCACTTGGGAGGAAGAGGCAGAGGCAGGCAGATCTCTGTGAGTTCAAGGCCAGCCTGGTCTACAGAGTGAGTTACAAGACAGCCAAAGCTACATAGTGAGACCCATAGCCAGTGACCGACATCTGCCAGATAAACCCCACCTCCTATAGTGATTCAAACCATAACAATATCTTTTTGTGATTCTTGAATTGTTTCAACCTCTCTCCTTCCTTTCTCCCTCACTCCCTCCCTCCTGCCTCTGTCTGTCTGTCTGTCTGTCTGTCTTTGGTTTTATCCAAGACAGGGTTTCTCTGTGTAGCCCTGTCTTCTATCCTAGGACTTGATCTGTACACCAGGATGGCCTTGAACTCACAGAGATCTGCCTGTCTCTGTCTCCCAACTGCTCAGATTAAAGGCATGTACCACTAGTGCCCAGCAACCATCTGTATTTCTTGTTTTTTCTTAAAAAAATATTACTTCACTCAATGATCACAGTCAAATGTCTGATATATTCAGAATTGATCAAGTTCAAAATGTTGTCTCATAAGGTACAAGTTGAAACCTTCATAAGAAAATTGAGGTCAGCTGGACATGGTGGCACATGTCTTTAGTCCCAGCTCTTGGGAGGCAAAGGCAGGCAGATAATCTCCAAGTTTGAGGCCGGCCTGGACTACAGAATGAATTCCAGAGCAACCAGAGCTACACAGAGAAATTCTGTCTTGAAAATTATAGCCCAGTCTTCTCTACCCCCCAAAGTAAGGGATAATGAGAGAGAGAGAGAGAGAGAGAGAGAGAGAGAGAGAGAGAGAGAGAGAGAGAAATTTAAAAAGTAAAGAAAAAGAAAATTGATGTCTAGAACATTTAAGTGGCTTATACTAAGTGATTGAGCAACCTGGCAACACAGCCAAAATGGGAAGATGGGAAGTCATATCTCTCTCTTACACACACACACACACACACACACACACACACACACACACACACACACACATATTGAGGATAGATTTGAATTCCTAGGCAAGCATTGTGACAAGAAGATACACTTCTGTCGAGACAATTTTATGTAACCCAAACTGCCCATGATCCTCTTGCCTCTGCCTCCTGAGTGCTGGGATTATAAGCATGTGCTACCCTGCCTTATGTGAAGTCAGGTCCTCAGGAGTCCTGGCCTAACAACTAGTTCTGTATTTTGTGGTATCTGGATAATCATTTCTACATATACCTGAAATTTCAATCAACTTAGACTTTATTGTTTGATTTGATAATACTAAAAAGGCCCAGATCATTAGAACAAACACCCATGTTCAACCTGCAGTCACTGCTGGTGACCAGACACACTTCAGATCCATGGTGACCATGAAGGGCAGTCCCCATGTGTCAGCTCACCAATCTGTTTACAGAACACAAGTGTAGACCATTGAGCAGCTTAGAGCCTTGCCCCAGGGTAACTAGAAATAGACTTCTTCATAAATGGAGGTCAGTAAACTCTTCACTGATTTTGCATTTAGTAACTTGCATTTAGTAATGTCCCTAGTCACAGTGTTCAGCTCATATCTTCACATACACTAAAACCTTACACCAGGCTGTGGGAGATTATGTTGTGTTCCATTGTAAATAATTGTCCCACCCACTGGTTTAATAAAAAGAGCTGATTGGCCAAAGGCAGACAGGAAGTGTGGGCGGGGCTACCAGACTAAGAAAACTCTGAGAACAGGAAGCACAGAGCAGAATACTGGAGAGAAGCCGGAAGAAGCAGAGGACAACTATGCTGCTCTAAGAAAAGGTGCTGAGCCCCATGGCTGAACAGGAAGAATCATGGGTTAGATGAAGGGTAGAGAGCTAGCAAATGATATGCCTGGGCCTGAGGCCGATCAGCCTAAAACTATTGAAAGCATCTGTGTGTTTCTGTCTCTGCGAGTCTGCTGGTCTGTGGGTCTGCGGGTCTTTGGGCCTAAACCTTGAGGCTAGGCCTGAACGTC
Organism: Phyllotis vaccarum; assembly: GCA_033318265.1. Classification (NCBI taxonomy): domain Eukaryota; kingdom Metazoa; phylum Chordata; class Mammalia; order Rodentia; family Cricetidae; genus Phyllotis; species Phyllotis vaccarum. Next base: position 57,065,493 of record JARWLC010000018.1, read on the forward strand.
CGGGCCAGAAACCTCTTACTACACCAGGCCTTGGCCTCTGCCCAGATCCGGCATCCAGCAGACTTCCTGGATAACTCTGAACCAATATACAACAGAAGTAACCACTATCCCGGCCTTTAACACTGAAGTTTCATGGCTTTTTAATTTCCTTATTCTACTTTTACCTATTTCTGGTGTGTGTGTGTGTGTGAGTGTGTGTGTGTGTGTGTGTGTGTGTGTGTGTGTGTGTGTGTGTGTAAGAGAGAGAGAGAGAGAGAGAGAGAGAGAGAGAGAGAGAGAGTCTATGTAGGTGAGTGCATATGGAAGTCAGAGGCAACTTGCATTTTTCCATGTGGCTTCTAGATGGAACTCAGGTTGTCCAGTTTACCTACCATCTCATGGGTCCTTTTATTGTTAAAATAAAAGTCACACAGAGCTAGGGTGCTTAAGCAAAAGGGGACACACGTGTTTTAATCTATTTTGTCCTTTAAAGAACACCTCTCACTACTTCTTATCTCCTGAGTTCACCGTGTTCTTTTTAAAAACCATTATGCAAAAGATCTTTGATTTAATACATTTCCTTTAAAGAAGAATTTTTCTAAGGCTTCTGTCTTTATGGTTTATTTATGCTTGAACTTTTGGCATGCTCTAGAGATCAGAGAAAACGTAACGAGGAAATGAATCAGAGAGGGATTTTGACTTTTTTCTTTTTGTGTAAGCTCCACCTTGCTCTGTTGTCATTCATTCCCCTTTTCTCAGTGTCCACCTGCAGCTCTGCAAAGTCACACAAATGTGTGTCGCATGTCTCAGAATGTTACTGCTTATCTGACATTTAAGAACAAATGCAGGGAGGTGCTGGAGAGATGCTCAGTATTTCAGAGCACTTACTGCTCCTGCAGAAGACCTGGGTTCGGTTCCCAGCACCCACACAATGGCTCACAACAACCTGTAACTCCAGTTCCAGAGGATCTGACACCTTCTCCTGGCCTCTCGGGGCACTGCATGCAGTTTCATATAGTACATAGAACTATAGCAAACCACTTAAACACAATAAACAAATCTTTTTTTTTTTTTTAAAGAAAGAATAAATGCAGGAGATTGCAGAGTTTGAACATAGAGACTCCAGGGAGGTAAGTCCTGAATAGATTGTGTTTGGATTTAGGGAAATTACTAGAGGGCCAAAGTACCAACTTAAGTTTCTGGATGTGGACTTCCTGCAAAGGTCTGGTTTTGGTAGAGTCCCAGTGTTCTTAAGGACAGCTTTTAACCTGGCACTATCCAGACCAGGGTTCCAGTCTGGCCACAAACTGACTTCATGGAGATACCTCATCTGTCTCTCTGCTGTTGTCTGTGGAGAATGAGAATATTTCAGTTCAATCCCTTCAACCACATGGCACAACGCTGAGAAACAGCCTAGCCCCTACCAGCAGTCACCCCAATCTGATGATATATATGGTCAAAGAGCTGGAACATGGGTACAAAGTCTTCAAAAGCAATCTGTCCAAACTTCATTTAGCATCATAGTAGGCAGTGTCAGGTGGAATGTGAGACTACAGAAGTGATCTTCACCAGCTGTCCAGAATGTAGAAGCAGAAATAAAAATGAGTATTTACTCAGGGCCCTTAACAGTGGTCCTCAAGCTGCATTGCAGCCCTTTGTGTGTGTGAGGGGGGGAGGGGGTGTTCCCTAACACCATCAGAAAACAGTTATTTTCATTATGATTCCTAACAGCACCACAATTACAATTATGAGATAGCAATGAAATTAATTGTATGGTGGGGGGGGGGGGGTCCCCACCACATGAGGAACTATATTAAAGGTTTGCAGCATTAGGAGAGTCGAAAACCATTGTCTTAGATTGACGGTGGTTTGAATGGGAATGGCCACCATAGCCTCGTGTGTTTGGATGTTTGGTCCATAGGGAGGGGCACTATTAGGAGGTGTAGTCTCGTTGTATAAGGTGTGTTTCTCTAGGAATGAGCTGTGAAGGCTTAGAAGCTCAAGACAGTTCACTTTATGCTGCCTGCAGATCAGAATGTAGAACTCTCAGCTGCCTCTCCAGCACCATGTCTGCACGACTCCACGCTTCCTGCTATGTCAATGATGGACTAAACCTCTGAATTGTGAACCAGCCCCAATTAAATGTTGATGTGGTCATGGTATCTCTTCACAGCAATAAAAGCCTAACTGAGACACCCACAAAGAGAAAAATAGCAGACAAGAGGCTGATGCTGAGACCTGGAACCACTACGGGGCAGGATCCCCTCTTGTTCTGAAGCCTGCAGGAGTGCGAGATGCCCGTGAGAAAGGAGGCAATGGCAAGGCCACGCTAGTCAATAGTACTGCACTCAAGGTTTCTGATTCCATCTGATTTCCTGTTTAAGTTGGAATTTCTATGACATGGTGAAGCTAAGAATAGAGAGCTCATCCTTCTTGACCATGGCAGGAATGTACACGGAACCACTGTCACCAAGACATCTGCTTGGAGTTCAATACTAGAGTGTACTTGCCTACTATGAGATACTAGGTTCTATACCCTGTATTGAACAAAAAGCACAAGGCTGAAGAGATGGCTCAGAGGTTAGGAGCACTAGCTGTTCTTCCAGAAGACCTGAGTTCAATTCCCAGACACCACATGATGGCTCACAACCATCTATAATGAGATCTGGTGTCCTCTTCTGGCCTGCAGGCATACATGCAGACAGAACACTGTATACATAATAAATAAATAAATCTAAAACAAAACAAGCACTATGGCTGGCAAGGTTGCTCACAGGGTAAAGACACTTGCTGCCAAAACTAATACTACGAATGTCATCTTCAGGACCTACATGATGGAAAGAGAGAACTGACTCCAGCAAGTTATCATCTGGCTGTGAAATATGAACCATGGGACATGATTTTAATAAATAAATAATTTAAAACAATAATTAAAAAACAAGTGCTAATACACACCATCACATATGTTTTTCTGACAAAGATCTCTGCCTATCTCTATATATCCACAAGTTAGGAAAACACACACAGACACACACACACACACACAGAGGCCCTCAGAACCCCCTCTCCCCGCCCAAGAAACTAAGCAACCAAGCCAGTGACATTTCAAGTTTATATCCAACAGTAGTTAGTAAAGAAACTAAAAATTAGGCATGGAACAAAGGCTCTGGAGCCTGGACTCATGACTATATTTGAAGAGGCAAGTATGAATACCTACAGCACAAGCGTCTATTAAAGGGAAGAATAGCATTCTAAAAGAACTCAAGCCAGGCTATCATTGGAAAGGCTCCATCCATGCCACTTATAACACTAACATTTCTTATTATTTATTATTCATGCCAAGCAGGTCTTTCAAATGATCTAGACTGCTATTATAGGCATATATATGCTTATATATGCATATATATATATATATATATATATATATATATATATATATATATAGCAGACAGATGCCTAAGAAGAAAAACACTCAGCATGAGTATCACATCCTGAAATGTCTCCATTTATTGAGTAAAAATAGATTCAGATGACCATACCAACCAGTTAGAAGCTTAGAAATAGCAACCCAGCAGTGACAGAACTGTTCCCTCTTAGTAGAAAGCCACTAATAAACTTTTATTCCAGCTGACAAGGTGGCTCAGTCTGTAAAGCACCATCCATACAAGCATAGAGAACTTCCTTCACACCCCCAAAACCTAAGTAAAAAGTTTATCATGGTGACAGTCATCTGATGTGGGACGTATTTCTGTATGCTATGAATATGTTTTTTTATTGGTTAATAAAGAAATTTTTTCAGCCTGTGGCAGAGTTAGACAGAGACACTGCAGGCTGCTGCTACACAAACCACGTGGCAAAACACAGATCAGTAGAAATGGGTTACGTTGTAAGCAAGCTGATAACGAGCCTAAACTATAAGCCAAACAATTTGTAGTTGATATAAGCCTTTGTGTGATTATTTGGGGTTAAGTGTCTGTGGGACTGCAAGTCTGGACCTTGGGCCAGACGGGCCAAAAACTTGGACTTCAGTCACCTGAGACCCTAGCCCTGGAGGGGCAGAGCATGTAGTTCCCTAAAGCCCATTGGCCAGCTGGCCTTGCCAAATCTTCAGGTTCCGTGAATCACTCGGTCTTGAAAACAAACAAACAAGGTAAAGAGTCATCAAAGACAACACCTGATGCTTGTCCTTACACATTTGCTCACACATACTCACACCCAATATACACCACCTCCCAGCTAGTCCGTACACACGTGCACACACATGCTTACACTCAATCTGTGCCAGCAGACACCAAAGAAAACATATATATCATCAGAGAGCTGAGACTCCTCACAGGTCAGATTCCACCAGAAGAACACCAGAGGCTCTAAAGACTCAGACTCTTCCTGCTGATGCTGTGGTTCATGCTGTTAATTGCAGCGCTCAGGAGGCAGAGGCAGGTGGGTCTTTGTGAGTTCAAGGCCAGCCGGGGACCCATAGTGAAATCCTCTCTAAGAAGAGGGAGGAGACTTTGTTATTCTGATAAATTTGTCCTCCCAAACCTAACATTCTGTATTTATTTTTAGGGACTTTTGAAGAGGATAAGATGAAACACGTTAAACCAGATCACAGAACATTTTACTGAATTAAGTGAACAAAAGAGAAGGTGCACAGACACTCCCATCCCCTACCCACTTATTCCACCCCCAAACCCCTACCTACTTGTCCAGTTCACTTTGTGTTGGGGATGGAACCCAAGGCTTCCTACACACTAGGCAAGCACTGTACCAACAGAGCCACATCTCTGGCCCTATTTATTACTTTAAAACTAAGTCAAAGAACACTTCCTCTCTGGATGACCATATAAATAAAATTATCAAGTTATAATTATAAAGCATGGGAGCTAGAGATGGTGCTCAGTTGTAGGGCACAAGACCTTCTGGTTTCATCTCCAAGACCACTAAACAAGCAAACAGACAAAAGCATGCTCTGTACCAAATACTTATTTCTGTGTCTTGTGGCTTTTTTTCTTTTTCTTTTTTGACAAGGTCTCACTGTGTAATCCTGGCTGTATGGCCTGGAACTTGCTATGAAGGCTATGTAGACTGGCCTCGGATTTACAGAGATCCACTTGTCTCTCCTGAGTGCTGAGATTAAAGGCTTGTGCTCTAAATCTCCCTGTGTTTCCCCTTTTACGCAAGTAAGAGCAGCAGACCTTCTGAAATGTCCTTGTGATAACATGAACCAGCTCTTATAATTGGGTAGTGACACTTAGTCACACTTTGGCACATGGGCTGCCGCTACAAAACCATCCTTGTGTTTCAAATATGTCATAAATAAAATGCTCATTTGTCTAAGTAATATGGAAAGGCAGGGAAAAAGTTGATTTCATTCACTGATGGTGTGATTCATTTCCTCTTACCATTCTTCAGTAGATTTTTAAAATAAAAAACGACTTCATATTTAATGATAATAAAGCATTACAAGGCAGAATATTTGGCAACATACCTTAGAGAAAAATAACTGGTGAATCTTGACTCCCTGTGAGGCTCCAGCCATGAAGTGACATACTTGCTATGGGTTACAACAACCAACATCCATAGGACTGCTTTGAGATGTGAGCTAATATTTTCTGGTGATAAAAATTAGGCTTAAAATATTTTAAGAATTAGTGATATGGCTCAGCAGGTAAAGATGCCTGCTGCTAAACCCGATGACTTAAGTTTAATCCTGGAACTGATACAGCTAAGGAGAGAAACAGTTTCTGAGAGCTGTCCTCAGGTCTCCGCAAGTATGTTGTGGAGGACGCATAATAGGCTGCGTGAGTAGAGAGCAAGGAAGCTGAGGGTCAGTCTAGAGAGGGAGAGGCGGGAGAGGAGAGAGTTTCTCCTGGGCAGCTTTTTAAGAGGGTGGGTGGGCACAGATTTGCTTAGCCACACCTAGGGGCATGCCCTCCTTGTGTTCTGCTGGTATGTTCTTACCATGTGGCCGCTACGTGCTGTGAATCGGAAATAGGTCAAATTCTAAGCAGGAAGTTTCCACTAAACCCTTAAAGGCAATGGGTGCCTTGTGAATGACCAAAGCGTAAAGGTAATGATCACAATCCAGCTGTGGTTTGGTGCAAACAGCTGGATCACGTGAGATGACCAGGCCTAGGAGATCAAAAGCCCAGGCTCCAGCCATTGGGTTCACAGGGTTCCTATGTTCTTCTGTTCCATTCCACACTCCTCTCCCTCTTCCTCCTTGGCTTGTGTTTATGACAGAAAGCACAATACCGAGCCAAGATCCAGTTACTTCAAGCTTGGCTAAGTTTATCTCATTACTTCTGAAGTGCAAGACAATCACAGTATGCATGGCGTTTAATTCACCTGGGTGTGTTAGTGGCTCCTCCCGTAAACGAGCTCATACTTCCATCTTGTATGCGCATACACTACAGACCGGAACACTGTGTAGGATGATGGGTGTGAGTCAGGAACATTTGCCAAGCACAGTCCAGGGTTTTCTCCAGAGTCTGATTTTGGGGTCAGAGCAGCATTCAGTCCTTCACAGGCCTGCCAAGCACTCTGGTGAAGTAAGTTTTGGAAGGCCTGGGAGAATGACTATATAGCTGACCTCCACAGCCTCCATCCTCTCTCCTTTGTCTCCATCCCGTGCCCAAGTAAAGCATATAGCAGCATCTGTTCATGTCTTCCATCCAGGATAAGCCTCCTTCCAGGCCACACCAACCTGTCTTCTTATGTCACACACATTAAATATGCTCTATCATTATTTATATGGAATATAATTGCTATACATTTGTATTCAAATTTTTACCTGTTTTTATTTTTGAAGTACGGACCTCAAACTCAGTGCCTTGCATATCTGCTAAGCAAATGCTCAACCACTGACCTGTGTCCCTCAGTTTTGGGCCTAAACTTTATGTCAGAGGGAGTATTCCAAAGAATTGCAAGAGCTCCCAATACATTAGTGAAAAACGTTCATGCTGCTCTACTGTACGTTCTAGTATGTGAGAGAAGGCTGCTTCCACTCAAGATCATAGAAGATCTTGAACAGTTCAGAGGGGACAAAGAGATGTGAAAATGACTCCCTAAGAATCTGTCATCAAAATCCAGACTCTAGGAAGCTCTAGAGTTAGTTTTCCTGAATCTGTGATCCATGGACCAAAAGCAGCAGGCTCTGTATTAGTCAAGGTTCCCTAGAGAAACAGAATTGATAGAATGAGCACACACACACACACACACACACACACACACACACACACACACACACTCACACACACACTCACACACACACACACACACGTACAGAATTTATATAATTTCCTAGACTAGGTCACAGACTATGGTCCAGCTAGTCCAACAATGGCCGTCTACCAAGGGAAGGCCCAAAAATCCAGCAGTTGTTCAGTCCACGAGGCTGGATGTCTCACCTGGTCTTCAGAAGTATGCTCCAGTGAAGGAACAGACTTGTCAGTGAGAGAAGAGCAGGCAGGCAAAGAGGACAAGATTCCTTCTTCCCTGTCCTTATACAGGCTGCCAACGGAAGGTGTGGCCCAACCAAAGGTAGATCTTTCCACATCAGAAGAGCTGGATTAAAAATTCCTGTAGGGGATTTATGATGTTACAGTGTAAATTATTGTCCCGCCACTAGTTTAATAAAAAAAAAAAATGCTGATTGGCCAAAGGCAGACAGGAAGTATGGGTGGGGCTACCAGACTAAGAAAGCTCTGGGAACTGGAAGAACAGAACAGAGACACAGAAATGCCACAGAGATGACACAGAAGCCAGCAGATGCAGAGGTAACTTATGCTGCTCTGAGAAAAGGTACTAAGCCACATGGCTGAACAGGCTAAGAATCATGGGTTAGCTTAAGCGCGAGAGCCAGCAAGTTATATGCCTGGGCCTCAGGTCAATCAGTGTACAATTAATGTAAGCATCTGTGTGTCTCTGCAGGACTGTGGGTCTGCGGGTCTGTGGATCTAAACTTTGAGGCTAGGTCCAAAAGTCTGGGCCATCTTCCTACTTCAAATGATTTAATTAAGAAAAATTCTTACAGGTGTACCCAGCTGCATGGGTTTTAGTTAATTTCAGATGTAGTCAAGTTGGCAAAATAGCCATTACAGGTTGATGATGTAGGTTGCACTCTACATCATCTTCCTAAAGCAGAATCTACTTTTTGAACACGACATCTAGGTAATTGGTGTGTTATTTAAACCAGATAAGATACCCAAGTTGTTCAAGGAAAACAAAATTGAGAGAAACAGTAAGGGCATGAAGGATCTAAAAGGGTTACTGGAATGGCTCAGCAGGTAAGGGTGCTTGCGGCTAAGCTGGATGACCTTCAATCCCCAGAGCCCATGTTATTAAAAAAAATAAAATAATCAGTTGGCCTACATAGCAAGATTCTCTTTCAAAGGAAAAGTATGAAAAACTACCATTTTGTTGTTACTTGTACAATATGATTTTTCTGTAATTACTCAAAAATATTCTTTTATAAAGAAAGAAACGAGAGAGAGAGAGAGAGAGAGAGAGAGAGAGAGAGAGAGAGGGAGGGAGGGAGGGAGGGAGGGAGGGAGGGAGGGAGGGAGGGAGGGAGGGAGGGAGGGAGAGAGAGAACATCCATAGTATATCAGTAGCTCTTCAGGTGCCATATAGACTTAGGACTCTCTTAACATGTGGCCACAGTTTTCCATATCTTGCTGGCACTTCTGACCTCAGTAGTACAGGAAAGCCTAAAGGAGGGAGGATGCCTGTGGCCTGGCCTAGCCCACCCAGCTGTTATCCACCAGCCCCCACAGCCAAGTTTCCCTGAGGCCATGGATTCCCTTCACCCATCAGGAGATAATCCATTTTGTTACATCTCTCCAGTTCAGCCCAGCATCGAAGGAAGCTGGTCAGTGTGTTTGTACTTTATAAATCCATAGCGTCTTTTCAAAGAAAACAGTACCAACAGGACTTTTACAGTTGAGGTCTGTTCTAATGGTGACATGTGGGGGTTGAAGGGACAAGTGACACCAAAACTACGCATGAGAATGGACATATGTGAAGGAATCAGCAAGGGTACTCACATTCTTTGTCTTCATAACTGGGGAGAGTGTACAAATGCTCATTTTTGGTTTCTTTAAAATTGCCCAGTCTGTTTCCTCTTAGTATCAACTCTTATGGCATCCATATGCCTCCCATCACGTCCATTCGCCTCTGGTCTGGCCTGCTTCCTTGAGGGGACAGCTCCATTTGTAGGTCTTCCCAGTGCAGCCATCGCTGGCGAGGCATGGGTTTTGCCTCCTCCATCTGCTATGCCCTTCCTTGGTCCTTCTCTCCTTCCTTTCTGCCTCTCAGCCGTACATCACGGGCTTCTAGACAGCAAGTGTGTCTGCACTGCCTGCTCTCGTCAGCAAGCCCGAGATAAAAGGACTTTCTGTGGAAAGACGAGACTGTAGACCCCATTGTTTTTTTTTGTTTTTTTTGTTTTTTAACAGACTCGTGAGTTTAAGGAATATGTTGGAAAAAAAAATCCCCTTCTGCTCTTGTAGTTAGAAACTCACACACACAAGTAGGAAAGGAGAGAGAGCCAGACACAACAATTCTTTTGGGTTTGGGAAGAGTGTCTCAGAATCACTGATTAAAATTGGCTGGAGTAATAGTTTTCTAAGATTACTCTGTTTATACAGACAAAAGCAGGCACTGTTTTCTCTTTGCCTCTGTTTGGGAATTCTTGTCTTTTCTTACATTCAAGGTTTGGGTTCTGTCCTGGTTTTCAGATAGTAAATGTCCCCCACAGGCTCTTGTGACGAAGGCTTGATTCTCAGCAGGTGGGGGCTATTTTGGACAGTTAGAAACTTTAGAGTATGGTATCTCCTGTCTAGAAGTATGTCACCGGAGCATGGACTAAAGGTGATGTCCAGTCCCCAGTCCCTTCTTACGGCTCTCCACTGTCTACTCACCACGTGGTGAACATTCTCCCCCACATGCTGCTCTTACCCAGTGCATAAAACCAAGCAACAGAGCAAGCCCTCTGAAACCAGGATTTGTCTCTTTTTACTTAGATTTGCTCTCTCGGAAACTTTGATTATAGGCATACAAAAAGAATTAACATAGGCCCAAAAGGTGTGAAACTTTTTTTTTTTTTTTTAACTCGTGTGGAACTCAAAGGCAATTTCATCACCACCACCACCACCATCAAGCTCCGGGGTTGGGTAGGCAGGCCGGTTCTACCTCCTGATAGACTGAGTAGATGGAGAGCTCAGGGGCTAAGGAAGAGCCTGGAATAGAAGATTCTGATACAACTGGAGAACAGGCCGCCCTAGACTCTTTCCCAAAATGCCTTCAGCAAATGGACTCTGCTCCCCTCTGTTGACAAGGAGTATCGCAGACCTTTGAAAACTGTGTCTATGGCTTTCCTTTGTTACATGTCTGGTTGAGTTCTTAGTGTTGCTGAGGTAACTGACCAGCATGAAGAGGAAATAAGCGTCCTTCTCCAGCAAGTAAAATTTAAAAACTAGCTTTGACAGCCTCCTGGGGTGTTACACACATTGTAGCTCAACAACAGCTCTGCTTCACGCTGATAAACAGAGAGAACTGACATTTTTTACACTGTACCAAAGTTTGTATGTGTGTATGTGTGTGTCATATATATGTGTGTATGTGTGTGTGGTGTGTGATGTGTGTGTATGTATATGTGTGATATATTTGTGTGTAATGTGTGTGTATGTATGTGTGTGGTGTGTTGATATATGTGTGTGTATGCACGTGTATGGTGTGTGTGATGTGTGTGATATATGTGTGTATATGTGTGTGGTATGTGTGTATGTATGTGTGTGGTGTGTTGATATATGTGTGTGTGCATGCACGTGTATGGTGTGTGTGTGATGTGTGTGATATATGTGTGTATGTGTGTGGGTGGTGTGTGTATGGTATGTGATATATGTGTGTGTGTGGTGTGATATATGTGTGTATGTGTGTGGTGTGTGTGTGTGTATGGTGTGTGGGTGTGTGTGGTGTGTGTGTGTGATTGAACCCAGGGCCTTGATATCCTGGCCTAGTATTTTACCACTGAGTTACATACTGGCCCTTGAGTGCTGGTGCTATGTCACTTCTAGAGAGAAGGGTCAGTTTTCATATTGTCTTTAACACCTGAATATAATAAAAACTTCATTAGTGGGAACTGTGCGAGCAATGCATGGAAAAGGATAGTTTGAGAAAGTGTAGTCAGCACAGCCTCCTACATGAGCCAGAGCCAGTTTGCATGGAGACAATTAGAAAAGCGAATGCAGGAAAATATGTGGACGCATTTTCCGGGTGCAGCCACCAAAGTCCAGGAGAAGGGAGATTTCATCAGGCTCCTTAGGAAGGGGTGTGGTGTCTGAAAGGAAGCACCCAAGACAGCAGAAGCAGGGCTGGAGAGTTAGGGGGACTCCTGAGATATGTCAGAAGGATTTCTCACGTGCATCCCACAACAGATTTCTAGCCCATTTGGCTGAACACTTTGGGTCTTTCATTCATTTGTCATGTTCCTGCTGTGGTTGTGATGCTGTTTCCAGGAGATGGGGAAACAGCGATAGAAAGAAGTTGTCTCACAAGCTGTTTGTGTTGTCTTAGTGAATTTATACACATCTGCTGGCTATGGTCTTAGTCTTCCCTTCCCTAAAATAGACGTGATAATAGCAATAGTGATAAAGCCCTGTTCAAATGCTCACATGACTGAGTGGAACTGAGGGAGGTGGGGTCTGTAAACTCCAATTACTTGGGGGATTAGGATCAGAGGATAGTTTGAACAGGAATTTGATGCATGCCCATAAAGAAGGAGGGGAGAGCGAGACAGACAGACAGAGCTGGATATTCTGTAATTTTCCAATCATTCAACAAATATATATATGTGTGTAAACTAATGATGGCTGACTGGAATGAATGAAAGAGGGATTTGCTATGGGTATCTGTAAAAAAAACGAATTCCAGAAACTACACCCTAAATTTGGAATGTATGGCTGCATGAATTTCCTGTTCTCTCCAAAGAACTCTGTCCGAAGGCAGAGCAGCAATCTTCATTAAGGCTTGTTCACTACAGAACCAGGAGCAATAGCGCCACCCAGTGACACCTGTAGTTACGTCCCTAAATAACTGAATCTGAGAACTGTTTTGTTTTGAGCTGTGTGTAACCTGGGACTGTCAGTCTCCAGGGTTGCATGGGATCTCTCTACACCAGGTCTTTCAATAGTTCTTATGTTCCTATTTTAAGGATTGCGCTTCTATGGTAAGGCATAACAGTTTCTAAAATTAAAAATTTAGTTTATTTAGCAGTATGAGTGTTTTGTCTGCATGGACGTCTATTTACCTGGTGCCCAAGGAGAGAGAATGGGATTACCTGGGACTGGAGGTGGTTAAGCCTCTGTGTGGTGTTGGAACCAAACCTGGATCTTCTGAAAGAGTAACAATCGCTCTTAACTTCTGAGCTGTTTCTCCACCCCCCTGTAAGGCATAATATTGATAGAATTACTTATCAGTCTAGACACTAATATACACACTGATTATGTCAGAGCTCAGAAAAGTAATAAATACCCCGCAGTGCACTGCTTAAGAATGCTGACCGGATCATTCATGAAAAGGCAGAGGCAAGCTGACATTTGCTCTGAAAAAAAAAAAAATGCCTAAAGAGCGTTCTAGGAAAGACATGAGTTCAGGAGAAGAGACCAAAGGTCCACACTGAGCCTGGAGCCAGGGCTGTGACCTTGTTGCCCTCTGCTCCCTGGGAGAGTTTATCTGTATAGCAAGACAATTTTTGCTGCCATTGACTTCCTCCAGGCAGCCTTCCAAAACCTGTCAGCACCTCCAGGCTCCCTCCCAAGCCTCAGCTCCTATTCAGAGCGGACTGACAAACACCTGGCCTTGAGTCTCCTGTGAGGCTATAAGGGCACCTCTTGCCCATCTATTGTTGCTCTATTATATATAACAATAAAGACTCATGAGTCAGATGTTGAGGTGAAAGCCTGCTAGATCACAGAAGTCAAGAAGCAACCAGTTGACCTTCCTTTCTGGCCAGAGACTGGGCAAGAGAGTGCCTCCACCCATACACCAAAAAGACCGTGAATCTTCAAAGTCCTTCCTGACTCCTTCCGGTGCATCTCTCTACTGTACTTACTGCCTTTCTATCTTCTCGGTGGCTAATTCCTACCAACTAGTCAATGGCTCCAAGGTTAATTTTATTAACCCAGTCCAGGAGCTTCACAGTGTGATCAAACATCTAAATACTACAGTCATCCGAAAGGAGGGGACCTCAATTAAGAAAATGTCTCCACGAGATCCAGAGTTACAGCATTTTCTTAATTAGTGATTAATGAGGGGTGGGTCTAGCCTACTGTGGATGGTGCTATCCCCGGGCTGGTTGGTGGTCCTAGGTTCTATAAGACAATAGGCTGAGTAAGCCATGGTGAGCAAGCCAGTAGGCAGTGCCCATCATCTGTGGCCTCTGCATCAATTCCAGTCTCCAGGTTCTTGCCCTGCATGAGTTCCAGCCCTCACGGCTTGCAAGTGTGAGTGAAATAAACCCTTTCCTCCCTCAGATGTTTCTGGTTACTGTGTTTCATCACAGCAATAGAAACCTTAAGACACCCAGTGAGTCACATTGCTGAGTTTTAAAAGGTAGAGAAAAAATTTAACTCCCTTCTAACTGGAAAGCTTCTTAATCCATCTACCAATAGTTTAATTAGGAAGTTATGGGCTTAATATTTTGGACAGAAAGCTTAGAAGCTAGCTTTTCTTTACTGAGCAAAGCAAACCAGAAAACTTCTGAAGCTCAGTAGTCTTACCTATAAAATGGACTAACAATGCCTGCATTATCTGCATCCTAGAGTTCTGAGAACAAAAGGCAATGACATGGGAGAGAGAGGAGAGAGAGAGAGAGAGAGAGAGAGAGAGAGAGAGAGAGAGAGAGAGAGAGAGAGAGAGAGAGAGAGAGAGAGAGAGAGAGAGAAGAGCCAAAGCCACAGGAAAAGCACACTTAGGCTCTTGTCAGCATCCAAGAGAGGAAAAAGAAAAGGTTATGCCTATCTATGAGTCAGAACTGAGAAAAGTGGGCTGGTTTGCCAGCAGTAGCAGAGGGAGGGGATTCATGAAAAAAAAAAAACAGTATCTTATTGAAGGGATGATTGTTCTCTTACCTCTTTAGCATAGTTTAGAGTTGATCTGCTTTCCCGAGGGTTTGGATCCTTGGACAAGTGACTGACCTGCCCAACTGGAGTAACCATTTTTTGTTTGCGATAGGGTCTCATTATATAGCCTAAGCTTGCTTGGAACTAGCTATGTAGACCAACTTGGACTGGAATTCAGAGTAATCCTACTGCCTCTACCTCCTGAGTGCTGGATTAAAGGACTTTGACATCACACCTGACTCTGAGTTAACTCTTTTCTTATTGAGACTTATTTTTTAAGATGTACTTATTATGTATAGTCTTCTGCCTGTACGTACCCATGTCTGCCAGAAGAGGGCACCAGATCTCATTGCACATGGATGTGAGCCACCATGTGGTTGCTGGGAATTGAACTCAACCTCTGGAAGAGTGGTCCGTGCTCTTGTGTGTTTCTGTGTGCGCATATACCCACGGAAGCCAAAAGTGAGTATTAGATACTCTGAAGTTGGAGTTACAGGCAGTTGTGGGCTGTCTGACGTGGGTGCTGGAACCTCATCACTCCTCACAAGAAGAGCAAGCACTCGTAACCATCTCCAGCATGCAGAATCAACTCTAAAAGACAGGAGACATGTCTCCACCTTGAGGCAGATTGTTTTTTTTTCCTGCAACAATGCTCAATACATTTGTTTATTGAGGCAGGGGCTCTCATACCCCAGGCTGGCCTCAAACACTATATATCCAAGATGACCTTGAACTTCTGATCCCCTTGCCTTTACCTCCCTAGTGCTGGGATCACAGGCCAGAGCTGACACTTTTTTTTTCTTTAATGCAGTGTTAGAGCTAGAACCTGAGGCTTCATGAGTAAATATTAGGCAAGAACTCTACCAATGAACCATACCCTCGAGGCCCATCTATGCCATTTAAAGTTTATACACACACACTCCAAGGTTCTCAGAGGATGATGTGGGACCCAACACCAAGGGATACTTATTGGACACTGATTTTGTTTTGGCTTAAACACTGAAAATACCTCCTGCTACCCTACACCAATCTGTTTTTTTGCAGCGATGAAATGAACTCATAGACAGTCATAACAAGGCACAGCTGTACTGGAGGTCAGTGGGCCAAGGAGAGTCATGTCTCCATTAGCTCAAGCCAAGTGGCTGCATCTCCTCTGAATGCCTGCCATGGCTCCCTATCAGGCCTTAATTCCTCACTGTCAGTTAATTCTATGAACAGCAAATTCTATGCACAGGTGAGTTTTTCCAAATACAAACCATGTGTTTTCAAACACAAAGCCATGATTCTCCACCTAGATTCTACATCGATGACATCAAGTTGAGAGCATCTTCATGTTCTCCTTATTACAGCCACTGTGCCTTGGGCGTTGTCTCCTAAGTCTCACACCCGTCTTTGAGTACGGACTCCTTCTTGTCAAGACCTTAACTTGGCCATACCCCCTAAGGACTGTTTCTGACCACGTTCTTTACCACCACACATTACTTATTCGCTGTTATTCATGTCTCTGCCTAGAATCTGAGCCTTACAACAGCAGTGGCCTTGTCTTTCCTTTGGTGAGCAACAGAAGAGCTTTCTGGGTAATAGGTACTGAAAAAGTGGGTTGGTGTCTTGTCTTTCTGCCTTGGCTTACCTACATGACAATTCACTTGGTTTTCCGACACTCCCTAGTAACTCAGATTCTAGGTGGAAACGGGTGCCTCACAAATGCTCAGGATTAATCATGATTCTGGATGGGTGTATCAGCTTTTCTCAACTTCAGTGAGCAGTGGTTTCTCCTTTGGCAGAGTGTGAATCTTTACCTGACTTCATTTAAAGATGAGAGCTCAGCTAGTAGGGCAGCAAGAGGAAGCAGATCAGCTGTTCAAACTGTGAGACACTGCAGCAGTGTACACGCTGAATCCCAACATGTTTAGAAGGAAAAATAGGCGTTGCTGCCACCAAATTTCCTCTTTTTAAGTCTTTCTCGCTAAGTCCACACTGCAACTGTCTTCAAGCACATCTATAATTGCCTGTAATGTTTACTCTTTTTTTTCATGGAGGTTTGAACTTGGAGCCTTGCATATGCTGAGCACAGACTCTAACCCGGAACTCTGAGCTCTGGAGTTCGTAAGACAGAACTGTGACTCGCCAACACTGAGGATTGATGCACTAGGTTTCTCTGAGTTTAGCCCTCACCCCCAACCCTAACTTACAAAAGAAGGCAAGAGGCTGGAGGCATGGCTCTGTGGTACAGCATGCTCAGGATTCAGTCCCTAGCAACCACCTCCACCTCCAGGACAGTTGGTTAATAGTCCATCTCACCCAACAGCAGTGAGGACCCTGGAGAGCCATGGAGGTGAATCTTCACACAGTAAACACTCACTTCTATACACGAGTTTACAACATAAGATCAATACATATCTGTTTTTCTACGCAACCCTCTATACTTAGCATTTAATAGACATCTCCCTAGAAAAAGCAAGATAACAATCAAAGGTATAAAGTTCTGAAGAACACTGGTCCAGTGAACATTATAAAGTCTGAATTTTACAAGTTAGAAACTTGAAGAAAGGACTACCCCAAACTATCACTCATTTGTTTTATACTCCATTTGAGTCAGCATAATCTTTATTTCAAAATAACATTTTTATTATAGAAAAATGTAAAAAATCCAGCAAAACCAGAAATATGGATATATTTTCCTGGGCTTTCACATTTGTTGATTTTTATTCGCATCTCATTTTCCATACAATTTACAACATTATCCCCATTTCCAGTCTGATTATACAAGTGCTAAGTGGCAGAAAGGCTGAAATAAATACACTCAAAAGAGGCAAAGCTGTGAAACTGAGTGGCATGCAGCAGGTCCTATGAAGGTGGGGGAGTGAGTAAGAGTAAGGTAAAGCATCCGGCCGGCGCTTCTGCTCAGGCTCTCAATCATCTTTGTCCTTTGCTCCGTGCTTGAGGATGCGTGTGAACTCGATGTAGTTGAAATTGCCCTTCTTGTCAATGGGGGCCTCCCTGTACAGCTCATCCACTTCCTCATCTGTGAATCGATCGCCCATGGTTGTCAGCAGCTCCCTCAGGTAATCCTCCTGGATGGTGCCTGGAGGGAAACAGTATGGACTCACGAGTACTTCACAGCACAATTCTAAATCAAACCAGCCTTATGTTTCAGCAAACTCATCACCTACCATACACTACAGCCATGACATGTGACTGCTGCCCAATCTCTTCTGAGGGTTTTTTAAAATACTAAATTACTTTAAAAGCTTCAAAACAGACAATGGCTCAATGGTTAAGAGCACAGGCTGCTCTTTCAGAGACCCAGGGTTTGATTCCCAGCTCCACACAGCAGCTCACAATCACCTGTAATTTCAGTTCACAGAGATCTTAGGCCCTCTTCTGGCTGCTGATGGCACCGAGCACGCACTTGGCACCTGGTGTACACACACACACACACACACACACACACACACACACACACACACACACACGCACACTCACACGCACACGCACACTCACACACACACACTCACACACACACTCACACACACACTCACACTCACACGTACGCACGCACATTTTCAAAATATATACAAAATAGAAAAATAAAAATGTACAAACCATAGTATAGAAATATATCATCAGGTGTGTACCCAGAATAAGGGCAATGCCACCCAGACCGCTCAGGGAGGATGGCAGGGCGTACAGGAAGAGTGGGGAAGCCGGCGACATGTGGGGCCGAGCAGAAAAGAAGAAGGAAGGAAGGAGAAAAGGAAAAAAGGTAAAACTAGAAAGGTCTTCACACTGAAGCTTCTCCAAGGGTAGGAAAATGAAGACAAATCAGAGCAGACTCTGAGGTAACCACAGAGCACTTCACATGCTCACGCTGTCATCGATGCCTTTTAGAGAAACCAGGGTCTCTGAAAGAACAGTTTCATTCTCTAAGACTATATACTGGACCCTAAATTCTTAACAGGGTCTGCTTTTAGTTCTAATTAAAAGAAAAATGTTTTGCACATTAAAAATGTGTCCTAAAATGTGCTCCATAAAGTGAGGCTGCAAACAAACACAAGCAGCACTTACCTGTGGCTTCCTCATCAAAGCAAGCGAAGGCATTTCTGATGACATCTTCGGGATCTGTGCCATTCAGCTTCTCGCCAAACATGGTGAGGAACATGGTGAAGTTGATGGGGCCCGGGGCCTCGTTCATCATGGCATCCAGGTAGGCGTCGGTGGGATTCTTGCCTGGAAAGGACAAACTCCACTTTATTTGGATCATCTGGCTATTGTTACACCACCAAACATTTTAAAAAGGGCCATACTGCATTATTTTGTGTGCAGGGAAGCACACAGAGCTCCCACAGGAAAGGTCTTGAAAACCAGTTCACTAACTGGCTGCGAGGCCTGGAGAAGATGGAAGAACTGGAACTCAAGTACTCTAGACATCCAGCCCAAACAGCGCCTTTACTCTTAACCTGTGAAAGGGACTCACTAAAATCAGCAACTTAGAATTATAATAAACTGAGTGCTGAGGGCAGTCCAGTAGAACCTGGATAAATTTAAGTAACGCATGGTCAGCTATTTCATTGCATGGCAATTCTACCTCATCCCACTTATTCACATGCATGTCAACCACCAAGCAAGTGAAAGAAACCTACTTCCCCATTTGTAGATATACCCAACTCTCTCGCAGAATTCTGGGGGGCAGAAGTGACTATAACCCAAAGACTCTAGAGTTCTCAGAGTGAAATAGCAAAAATGTGTGTGTCACCAGGCTGTGGTGGTGCATACCTGTAACCCCAGCACTTGGGAGGCAGAGGCAGGGGGATCTCTGTAAGTTAGTGGCCAGCCTGGTCTACACAGCTAGTTCCAGGACAGCCAGGACTACACAGAGAAACCCAACCAACCAACCAACCAAAACTATGTGTGTAGCCAGGTGGTGGTGTGCACTTTTAATCCTAGCATTAGGGAATCAAGAGGTAGGCCTGGTTTACAAAGCAAATTCCAGGACTACACAGAGAAAACTGTCCAAAAAAACAAAACAAAACAAAACATGCACCCCCCTTAAACAAAATCCCAAAACCCCTATTAACAACCCCCCCACAAAACAAAACAAAACAAAACAAAACAAAACAAAACAATGTGTGTGCGCACCAGCGCTGTGGAGCACACGTGGAGGACAAACAATAGCATCCAGGAGCCAGGTCTCTGCATCGTGGGGCTCACACTCAAATCACCAGAATGGCAGCATGCCCCTTTACCTGCTGAGCAATCTCAGCAGCCCCATCTATGGTCTTTCGGGGGGGAAAAAAAATCAATTTCTTTCTTTCTTTTTAAATTATAAAAAGCATTGCTGTGGTAGTCTCTTTCTATGGGCCCATTTTTGAGAAAATAACCTTCCTTCCTTCTCAGGCAACCATCATTAGTTATGAAATGTTCCTGTGAGTCCTCCCCCACCCAGGATATGAGCTGCATTGTTCCTGTGGCTTCTCATCTTTGTGCATGCGCACACCTCCCCCACCCCCCATCATTACACCCCCCCCCCACCCCCCGCATGCTGGCCCAGTCCCAACAGGCCCTTCCTACATAATCATCAGAGAAAAGCATATGAACAGTCACCTAGAGAAGCCAGCATGTCATGCAAGTCCTCCTTGTCGATGAAGCCATCCCGGTTTTGGTCGATCATGTTGAAGGCCTCTTTGAACTCTTGGATCTGGGACTGGTCAAACATGGCGAACACATTGGATGTTGCGCGCTGAGGGCGCTTCTTGGTGGTCTTGGTCTTGGCCTTTTTGCTCGACATGGTGGTGGTTTAAGCTGAAAATAAAGGAACAAAACAATGTATAATAAATACATAGAGCAAAAGGGGCACCACACACAAACACCTAAAGTTAGCCAATCAACTGGCTTGTGCCACCACTGCCCAGCGAGACTAATTTCTTTAAAGATTTAGCTTTATTTTAAAAATATGTATATGTTTGTGTCTGTCTGGGTTATGTACACATTAATGCAGGAGCTGATGGAGGCCAGAGAAGAGTGTTGAGCCCCTGAAGCTGCAGTTACAGGCAACTGTAAAGGCTCCCATGTGAGTTCAGGAACCAAACGTGGGTCCCTCTGCAGGAGCCGTGTGTGGTCCTGACCACTGAGCCACATCTCTGGCCCCAGGACTAACTGGATATCCAGGACCTCACTATGTAGACCAGGCTGGATTCCAACTTGGGAGATTAGATTCATCTGCCTCCACCTCCCAAGATTAATTTTGTTTTGCTTTTAAGTCAGGGTCTCCCTGTGCAGCTCTGGCTTCTGTACATCAGTCTGGCCTCAAACTTACAAAGAACTTACTTCCTCTGCTTCCTGAGTGCTTAAGATTAAAGGTTTGCGTCACTACCACCTGGCTCCAAGATTAATTTTTTATACACTGGAGTTTATAGAAATATACATATACAGAGGACCTAGGTTCAATTCCCACCATCCACATGACAGCTTAGAAACATATATAACGGGCTGAGTACTATGTGCCAAGCACTTCTCCGAGAACACAGGGCTCCTTCACATGAGTTCCGACCCTCACGAGGGTCAATGTCCCCATTTGTCCCTCACAACAACCAAATGTGACCAGTTCTTTTATTATTTTCATTTACTAAAATTATGAAATAAACTTTCAGAACCCAATTTTCCATCATCACAATATACTGTCTACTTTAATGTATAATATGAACTAAGTGGAAACTGTACATAGGATGAAGATGGCCAGATATGGCGCGCGCCTTTAGAATACATGTCCTCTTGTAGGCATTTCCCTCACTTCTCACAGTGAACTGCTCCCACATCACTGTCTTTCCCGTCATTTCTAGAACTCCCACATTCTACTCACAGCTATCAGCAACCCAACTGTCAAACAGGAGAATTTCCATTAAAAAAAAAAAAGGGTCTCAGGTAGTTTAGGCTGGTGCTGACCTCACCATGTAGCTAAAAACTTTAACTTGACCCTAAACTCCTGATTCTCCTACCTGTCTCTTGAGTGCTGGGATTTAGGCATGGTGCATGCCCTGGCTAAATCTTAGACAAATGCCTGCATGGGGTGTTTTGGCCAGTATGAGACAGCAGATACAATGGCTTATGCCGTACAGTCTTGGTTTGTGGCAAGCTAATCTACCCAGCTTTGTGTAAGTAAACTCTACAGTGTTTGCAGAGCAATGAGATACCTAAGAAGAGACTCGTAGACTGTCTGTATTTCTAGACAGTGCCCAACTGCAGATAAGACACAACCTATCAGCTTTGAGTTAGAAGTTAAATTCAATCCAAGTCATAAATGAATAGCTATACATGACTCTGAAATCTCATAAATATCCGTTTTTTAAAAATATTTTTGAGCTTTTATTATTTTTACATGTAGAGTGTTTGCTTTCATGTAAAGTCTGTGTACATATGTACAGTGCCCACAGAAGCCAGAAGAGGTTGTTGGGTCCTCTGGGACTGGAGTTACAGACTGATGTGCGTCTCTATGTGCTGTTAGGAACTAAACCCAGGTTCTCCAAAAGAGCAGACAGCGCTCTTAACCCCTCAGGCCAACCTTTAAAAATATTATTATTGTTTTTAATTATGTGTATGGGTGTTTGTCTACATGCAGTACCCGAGAAGGCCTGCAGGGGCACCAGATCCCCTGGAACTGGGGATACAAATGGTGCTGGCAATCAAATTCAGGTTCTCTGGAAGAGCAGTCATTTCTTCAGCTCCAATAATGATAATGATTAAGCAGGTGGGTGTGTAGAAGTGAGAGGACAACTTTTAGGAGCTGTTTCTCTCCTCCCACTGTGGGATCTGGGTTCAAAGGCAGCTTGGTCAGACTTGCACGGCACATCTTCTTACCCGAGTCATCTCACCTGCCCACGGCAACTCTTTGATCTAATGTTTTATTACATCTCTACAACTGTCCTGTGAGATAGGCGCTGCCTAAGTTAAAAAAAAAAATTCCCTGGTATTAAACTATTCGAGGTTGTTAAGAGGGAGGTAACCTTCGCCCTTAGCTCCTGAAATGTGAACTCTAGGCTCCTGTGGTGTCCTGTCTGATATTTACTGTCTTAGGTCACACGGGATGATGCTGTGAGTTATGATGAGAGACTTTCGGACGTTTGTTATCAGCTTGACTTCTAACACTAAGTATTCTGCATACTGTGCTGTACCACTGCTCAGACTGTTGACACCATGACTTCACTGGGACATGACGGACGCTGCCCTGCAGGAGGAGCCACAGCTTTCAGTGATCCTAGCAAATAGACAAAGCTGGTGTGAGAAGTGAGGACAATCTAGGGGACAATTCCCAGCCTGGACGCCTGGCCTGTTGTCCACTGCTACAGATGGATAATTTAGGGATCCTACAGATGGGTAATTTAGGCATCCTACTGTGATAAACCCAGAACAAAAAGCAAATCAGGGTGGAGAGGGTTCATGTTATCTCAGGGCCAAAGCCAAGGGAACAGGGAAGTTACTGTAGGAACTCAAGGCAGGGATTGAAGTCCAGACCATGGAAGCGAGCTGCTTACTGCCTGGCTTTCTCAGAGAACCCGGGACCACCCACAGAGAGCTGGGCCTCCCACACAACACTCACCAACTGGCCTACTGGCCAACCTGATGGAGGCATTTTTTCAGTTAGACACCAGCCAGCATTGTAGCCATGCTAATCGTCAGCAGGAGGAGCTTGGGTTCCAGACGCTCTATTCAGACAGTAGGGCTCTCTCATTTCCCAGTCCTGACTCTCAGCATCCCAAGGCTGTGCCTTCCCCACGTATCTTCCCTGGATGTGGTCCCTAGAGAGGACTGGACTTTTTCCCCTTTGCTTTCTTTTTATTTTTCTGGCTGCTGCTTTGGCCTTGTCTTAGTTTAGGTTACACGTCTGCTGATAAAACATCATGAAAAGCAAGCTGGGGAGCAAAGGGCTTGTTTGGCTTACAAATTCCACCATGGGGAGGGAGGCTGCTCACCGGCTTGCTCAGCCTGCTTTCTTAGAGAACACAGGACGTCCCAGGGATTGTTGTGGACTATTAGGTCACACTGTGACAATTCCGAGAAGCTCGGAGGAGGGAAAGGGAGGAGCTAGAGGAGCTAGAGCTTGGCATGTTTTCTGGTTTGGGGACAAGTGAAGAGCCTTGTCTCCTGTGGTGTCTTTGGTTAGCTGGCTGCTTCTCAGCTTCTCTTCTCTAGCAGGTTTTCACCCTCCATGTCTGACTCTGTCTTTTTGGTACATAGACTTAGCTTACAGCCTGACTGTCCGGCAGGGTCCTGACTGTACGGTCATAGGGCCAAGATGATAATGAAAACATCAGTAGTATCATGTGTAGGCCTAAGGCAATAGAAAAACTACAGGGGATGGCACCACCCAGAGTGGAATGGACCCTCCCCATCAGTCAGCAAGAAAATGCTGTGCAGGCTTGCCTGCAGCCCCATCCTCTGGAGGAAATTTCTAGACTAAGGGTCCCTTTTAGATGACTCTAACTTGGGTCAAGTTGAATTACAACTAGTCTTAAACCCAGGTTCTCATGCAAGTTATACTATGTTCTCCCAAGAGTTATATCCTTTAATGCTTAACATCCCAAAATTGTTAAAGTTTTTATGTGAAAAGGATTAAATCTTATTTCAAGATTTAATAGATATTAGTAGTATGAATGCACAGATAAATTCCATAGGCCAATAATTTTTGCAACCTTACTAAAGAGTAACATTTAAAAATAATTTGTCAATCATATCATACTTCAGCTAACTCAGAATATCCTACATTAAACACTTTTGAGGGTAATCAGAGAAAGATAATGGTAAGTCAGGACTACATGCAAGGGTCAGACTACGGAGCTTGATTACTGTAGAAGAACTGGGGAGGGCAGCACCACAAAGCTCCAGCTGGGGCAGCAGACAGCCCCCTGTCAAAATCCGCGATAGAGCAAGCAGCTGACTGCAACAGGAACCCCTTTTCTTTAGAAGTTTCTCTCAGTCTTGGGTATGCACTTTCTCTTCCCTAATTCTTGTGTTTAAATCTTTATTGAAAGTGCTTGTGTACACATATGTGGAGGTTGGAGGTTGTCAGGGGGTGTTTTCCTCAAGCACAGTCCACTGACTAGCCAATGAGCGCCAGGGACTGTGGTGATATATTGTGTATGTTCTGAAGACCAGAGGGCAGAGCCACCCACAGTTAGCCAGAGTTCAGGGAGTGATGGCACACACCTTCAGTCCTAGTACCGGGGAGACAGAGATCGGCCCTTACATTCCTTACAGCTGCTTCCCCTGTCCAGTCTGAGGATTCAGAGTGTGACAAGTGGCTGTGGCTTGTTTCTCTGATCTTTTACCATTTACCCCAATATCTGGCTCCAGATCTTTATTATAACAACAAGGATCCCTGCCACTTTGCCTCCCCAGCACAGGGACTTTAGTGCATTCATGTATCAGCTTATTATGTGGGTACTAGGGATCTGATCTCAGAGCTTCATACTGAGTCATTACCCAGTCATGAACCCAGCTTTGAGGGGAGCATGGTGGCACATGCCTTTACCCAGCACTCAGGAGACAGAGGCGGGTGAAACTTTTTGGGAGTTTGGGGCCAGCCTGGTGTACAGAAAAAGTTCTAGGACTGCAGGGAATTGTAACATAGTGAGATCCTGTCCCAAACAACCACCAACATGAGAAACCCAACTCTGTTATACATACATACATACCCCCCTTCTCACACATACACACCCTACACATGTGGTTTAGGGTTTTACTACGCTTGTAGCCCTGACTGGTTCTGAGTTTCTGATCCTCGTGCCTCTGTCTTCTAGATGCTGGAATTTTAGATTTCTTAGAGTTGGAGATATAATTCAGTAGTAGAGTAATTGCCTACATGTTCAAGGTCCTGGGTTCAATTCCCAGAAGTGTGTGCGCACAAAAACACACACACGCAAATACACTTCATATATTCTATAACTATATGGCACCTATAAAAACTAAACATACACATCAGTGAGCAAAAGGTATCAAGACCACCAATCTGAAGAGAAGTCTGGTCCAATAGAAAACAGCCTCTTCCCCTTGCTTTCTGAGGTAACTACCTTGGCCCCCTCCACTCTCTGACTTCCCTGCCATGGCAACTGCCTCAAGCTGACAAACACAGACCCCCCAGGACCTCCCTACTGTTCTTGCCTGTTTTAGGCTGGACTGGGGAGCTGTGCCCCGCTCACATGCTCCCTTTCTTTGCCTTTCTTCTCCACTCGAACACCCAACTGTCTCACGTCCTGGCATTTCTGACAGGGTTTCACTATGCATCTAAGGCTGGTACAGTTTTTCATCCTTCTGCTTTGATTGTCACATGCCCCACCACACCTGGCTCTCACGTAAAATATTTTTCTAGCCTACAAGCCAGTCTCTGCCTCTTAGTTGCATCAAAATTCCCCTACATGGCTTAGAGCTGTTTCCTGGATGACCTCATCAACTCTCACTGCTCTAGCTCTGAGGCCTACACCTCCAGGCTTGCACTTCACCTTGAGCTTCAGATTCATATCCAACTGCCTAGGAAACACCCATCCCGGCATCCCACAGATGGCAAATATCAACACGCTAAAAACTGAATCCATCCTCCTCTTGGCATCCCCACTTTCAGATTTCTCAGACTACCCACTCAGGCAGCCAGGACACCAATCACCCCCCACAAATCCCTCAGATGTGCTCATCTGCCTCATTTCTGTCAGCAAGGGGAGCCCCACCTGCATCATTCACGTACACTTAATTTCAGCTAGAGACAGACAGACTTCACATTTCTGATCCTGCCTCTCCAATGTGCGTATCACAAGCATGTGCTACCACACTTGGCTTTTAAAAAACAACCAAAAAACGTGTGTGTGTGTGTGTGTGTGTGTGTGTGTGTGTGTGTGTGTGTGTGTGTGTGTACTCGAATGTGGATATCAGAGAAATGTTTGAGAACTGGTTTCCTCTCTCCACACTGGTTCTGGGATCAAACACAGGCTTCCAGACTTGGCAAAAATGACCTTTATGAACTGAAACATTACATTTCTCCTGCCCATATTTATATATCTCCATATTTTCAGGAGAAAAGGAATTACAGTGAGAAAGTTTAAGACGTCCTGCATTAAATAACCCCAGGTCAGCCACACTCAAACCCCATCTCTTCTGGTTACTTTAACTCACTCAAATCCTTCAAAGTTGCAGAGAGACAAACAAGGGTTTCTGAGAAGCAATTCTCCTCTACATTCAGATCACAGATAAGTAGAATTTCATATAAATCCAACTATAGCAGAGAAACTACATGGATAGATGGATAGTAGGCCTGCATGGTGAGCGAGCCCATGTTAATAAGTGGCAACTTAGTCACGACTTAACAGAGAAACCTTGATGCTCAATTATCAAAGTGTTTGGGGGGGGCACCTAACCCAACTCTCACTACAGTTATAGACTACAGTTATAGGTGAAAATATTCACAACAAAACATAGCCCAAAATGTAATTTACCTTTAATAAAAACAAAACACATTTCCTGTTCAGCATTTTACCATTTCCCTACATTTCTAATGTAGTGGACTAAAGATGCTTGTGTTCTAATGTCCTACCACGGGCAGGGATGCAGGAAGCTGATCTCACAAGGGGTGTAAACGTCAGATATCCAAGTCAAAGCAGGCGAATATGTCATTAACTGGCAGAAATCAGTGAGTTTCATTCTGCCTCTAAGGGTTCCCCAGGCTTGGAAACATGCTCAGAGCACATGTTGCAGCTGCCTATGACTTCCAATATCCCTTTGATGCTTTCCCAAGTATTTGTTATCACCATATGGCCAATAAACAGTGCTCTCCCAGCAGTTGGTCATGATCAGCCATCTCTGAAGTTTATTAAAAAAAAACAAAAAAAAAAAAAAAAAAAAAAACAAAAACAAAAAAAAGATGCCTGGGTCTTAGTCAAGTCTAACAGAAATGGAATGTTGAAAGCGGAGGCAAAAAATTTAGTCTTTAAAATGCACCAGGTGGGAGCTAGAGAGTTGGTTATACTGGTTAGGAGCACTTGTTGCTTTAGCAGAGGATCAGGGTTTGATTTCTGGCACTCACATGGAAGCTCGCAACTGTCTGTGACTCTAGTCCCCAGGGATCTGACACCCGCTTCTGAACTCCACAGGCATGCACATGGTACATAGATATACATGCAGGCAAAACACTCATAATCACGAGGGTAATAAACTAAAATTTTAAAAATGCATGAGATGATTCCACATAATACAGCTAAGGCTGGAGCCTCTGGCTGTATATAAACACAGTTGGTCACTATGGGTAAATGGAGATGCAGGAGGCCTGGGCACTAATTCCAGTTCTGACATCAACAGTTGTCTGACCTTTGTCTAGCCTAGCTATCCCAGACCCCACTATGCTCATCCATCTCAGAGGTGGCTCACGGGCTAGGAAGATGCCCAGAGGTGCTTACCCTTTGGGCATGAGGACTTGAATTTGAGCCTAGGATCCCTGTCTGGTGAATCACGCAGGCCAGTGAAGACAATATCTTTGAGGAATGACACTAGAGATTGTCCTCTGGTCTGTACATGCATGTGCAACATATACACATACTAAGAGGCAGCTCATATCCAATAACTGGCAGCCAGCAACTTACATACAGTCTGTAGGAAGGTTTGCTTAGTATCCTTCAAGATGGCCTTTAAAATATCTCTTCCAAAATTAGCTTGCTGATTTTTAAAAATGTGGCATTTACTTAAAAACCTCTGAATTTCAGACATCTTGAACTGTAGAATGAAAAACTAGACTAGCACCCCCTCCCCACATCCTGTCCCCCCATGCTCATGGTATTTGCATGGTTTCTGATGGCACTGAACTTCCTTTCCCCTCTTGCCAAGGTGGTATTACGGCCTCGAGATGACCATCAATAGCTGTCATTGATCAGCTACCCAAGTGTGAAGAGTGACTCATGTAAACAGTATTATGAAATGATGGTGGTTGACTGTCACAACAGACATTGCATCCGCTTGCTTGCTCTGCTGTGAGTCAGTATGTAGACACTAGCTACAATATACAGCACCAGGTAGCTGGGAACTGAGGCCTCCTACCAACTGCCAGCAGTAACTGGGCAGCCATGTGAGTCAGCCATATTGGAGACAATCCTCCTTCAGATAAGGTCAACCACAGACGACAGTGCTTTTAAAAGACTGGAATTTATTAGCCAGGTGTGGTGGCACACCCCTCTGATCCCACTCTGGAGACAAAGGCAGGTAGACAGAGCTCGGTAAATTCAAGGTCATTCTAGTCTATAAAATTAAAGTTTCAGGACAACCAGAGCTATAAAGATCCTGCCTGAAAAACAACCCCCCCCCCCCACCATTGCCTTATAGATGCTCAAAACAAAATTGATAACAATTTATTATGTATCAGTGGAAAAGCAGTAACATCACTGTATGTGATTTCTTTAATAGTGAGACAGGAAATATCTGGGAAACATCTTTGTTTTGAGATTTAAGGCACAGAATTCTAAAACGTTCAAATGGGCCAGCAGGTGACTGGGGAATTTTGTATTTCTGAATAAAAGAGGCGGCCACTACAGAATTTCCTACGGGCCCAACAGGTTCTCTTAGACACAAGTGTTCTCTTCTCCCAGTCACCATTACTGTCTATGGCTCCTGCCCTGCAGGTCTTTCTCACTTTCTAATTGCAGCTCTCTTCAAAGCTCTATCCTGAAATGCCCTTAAATAATGGCTGAAAAACTTGTATCACACTCACGCTGGGTGTGGTGCTCCCCATCTGTAACCCCAGCACTCTCCAGGCAGACTGGTCACAGAACGAGGTTCTGTCTCAGAAACTGAACCAAACAACACAAACCGTAAAATCGAAAAATGAAAAGCTATCGCTCACCGTGAGTCATTTAGGAAGAAAAAAGTGGAACTAGCTTTGTGGACAAAGGAGTCATAAAGAATAGACTTTTAGGGGCTGGAGGGTTGGCTCAGTCGTTAGGAGTGCATACTGCTCTGGCAGAGGACCACGGTGAGTGCTCAGCACCCACTTTCGAGTAGGCAGAAAATCACAACCACCCGTAATTCCAGCTCCAGGGGATCTAAGGTCTCTGGCCTCCATGGGCACCTATGTTCACACGTATACACCCCACTGTATACACAGAATTAAAAAATAAACCTTTAAAAAAAAAAAAAAGAGTTCTCATTTTAGCCCAGCTACACTAGGATGGTGGCTGAGGTCTGGGTAGGACAGATGCCCAGTCTTGTTAGCAAAGGACAATTAATAAGCTGATTCACAGAGGAGGAACTAACACTGAAAAGCAGGGCAGGGCGGCAGACCTTTTCTAAGGTCTGTCAGGATCTAGAAATTTCACATGGATTCTCATGAGTTACTGTTCTGTCTGCTCTCCAGGACCAACAAGAACAGTATGAAAGCAGCAGTCAGGAAGAGAATTCAGTATATAATCAAATTAAAATGCTTCACAAAATTAACCTCATATCCTCAATGACATGTAACTATTTTATGTTACATATGTAGGCTTTTAAGTTCCATAATTGTCTTTTTTTTTTTTTAATTAGAGAGCCAAACACAGTTTTACAACTTTTCTTAACACCAGGCAAATTTGCCCCATAGGTGTATTTTCACACTTGCCACATACACACTTCTCTCTCACAGGTGTTCTGGGTGTCTCTGTCAGTCAGCTCTCTAGTCTCTCATATCCCTATCATTTCTAAAACGTTCAAATCTAATCTCTTTTGTAACTGTTTAGGCCCAAGTAATAACCCATCATTCCAGGAAATTCCCGGGAAGTCAGCTGTGCACCCCACCCCCATGCAAATCTGATCTTTCCTTTTTGAGACAAAGCCTTACTACAATCACCCAGGCTGACTGAAACTCAGGACTACAGGTTATTAGAGATTTTCACTACCTCAACCTACTCTTGTCTGAGTTTCTTTTAAATCAAATGACAAATGTATACTTGTGGAGGAGACCTGGATTCTCTCCCCCTCTCTCTCTTTCTTAAATGTGCACCAGTGCTTTTGCCTGCATGTCTGGGTGAGGATGCCAGCCGGACAGATAGTTGTGAGCTGCCATTGAACCCAGGTCCTCTGGAAAAGCAGCCAGTCCTCTTAACTGCTGAGCCACCATTCCAGACCAACCTGGATTCTTTCAATGTATATTTTTAGACTGACCCACTGTGTTGAGTTTATTAATGGTCCTCTTCCTCCTCCTAAAAAATGTTTTTGAGTGTGTGTGTGGGGTCTTACCCAGGGCCTCAAACACATTGGACAAGTGCTATACACTCGGTCCTTTATTCTCCTCTACCATTAGAATTGACTGCCTTGCACATGGCAGGTGCCAAACAGACACTACGCAAGCCAAGAACATGATTTAACTTCTTCCATCAAAAACAAATTGCACACACAAATGTTCATGGGAAGGCAAGAGCTGGATTTGATCACTTCTAGTCAGCATACACTTAGCCAGATCTTTCACAAACTCTACCAGCTAGTTATTCCCTGCTGATTACTTGGAAGGAATATCAACAACAGACAAACTACAGGTATACCAGGCACCAGAGTAAGCATGTCACATGCATTATTTATAAGGCAGGCTCTTCCCAGGTAAAAGCTAGAAAGAGGACACCCAAGGAACCCAGCTAAAGGGCAGCATGTCCCACCAGCCCCTCCTGTATCAGCAGCTACAGAGTGTCCACCCTGAAAACTTTAGTTGAGGTGACCTGCAAGGCTAACCTTGGGGCTCAGAAAATGATGTCTGCCATGCTTAGTACTTTGAAGCTAGGGCAATATCACTATGTCTGGAAACAAATCTAGAGTTCACACACAGAGACCAAAGGAACTGTCCTGCATAGTATGTTTTTCAAGCCAATTTACTTCCTCTAAAAATGCCAGCCAAACCTACACCAACTCCTACCCACCATGAGCTCACTATGACTCATAGGTCTTCCAGCCTTTCTCACTCCCTTGCACATAGTAAGTTTAAAATACCCCTTCTTCTGTTATCTGGCCGCTGCCAGTTACATGGCCTCAGTGGTCAATCCTCAGAAGGTAGAAGGAAATTTGCTTCGCCTGCCATGTGGCACTAGCCAGAACCCAAAGATGCTGGTACCAGGGTATAATAAAATTCATCCTTAGACAGCTAGTATCTTTCAATCTTGGGAGGATGAGGACACCTAAGGATCTGTCCTCCAGAGGCTGCATGTAGCTCAGTGAACTCTGCCTCGCTGAAGCATAAACGAATATAGAGGCAGCCATCACAGAATCTATTATTTAACAGCAGGAACAAAGAGCTGTACACTCGGAAGGGTGACTGGTGCCTGTCTGTGTGCACCCTCCTGTGAGGTAAGTGAGCAGGTGTACGGAGAAAACTGGTTACATCGTATTATTTTCTCAAGCCCAGGCAAATGACCTCACCACTTTCCATGATCATAACCTAAAGGATTTCAGGAGATCGTCTGTAGGTGTCTATTGAATTAGAAAACGCTGTGATTTTTCTCTAACACACAAGACTACAGCAAAGCCATCTTTGTTAACAAAACCTTTTTTTTTTTTTTTTAAACGAGCACTGTCAACCTGATTCCCCTCAACATCCTTTCATCCTTATAGAGGAATCCAAGGGACTCCCTAAGGCCTCTTATATAATTTTTCATTTCCCTTCAAGTCTTCAATGCACTTATAAAAGGTCTAACTCAGCTAACTATTTAATTTTATAGGGTCTCATTCCTAGCTATTATTCATTATTGTTCTGCAACGTATGATACGATGCCCACCTTGGAACTTTGGTTTCTGTTATCTACCCAAAACCACCCAGTTCTTGGAGTTTTCAATTCTTCCCAGCTTTCTTTGAATTGTCCTTTTCTTAAAAATGAACTAAGTCTCCGCAAGACGCAAGGCACAGTAACAACAACGTATGGCCCGTTTTAGCCTTTGATAACCAGGAACTTCAATACCGGTTCCCGGCTTCCGTGCACCAACGGGCTCCGCCTCCCCGCCCCCCCCCCCCAAGCGTCGAGAACGGATGCGCTCAGTTGGCGGCTAACACACCGCTAGGACCAGAAACCCGCAGCGGCGGCAGGTGCAAGCAGCCGGGTACCCCATGTCGGCCACCCCAGTGACGCAAGGCCTGGGTGCAAAGTTCGTTAGCTCGGGACCTGCGCCAAGGCCTCATCCTGAACCGTCTCCTCGGGTCCCGCCACCCGGAGGCTCCAAGGCGCGGCCGGCCCGGGGACCAGAGCCACTCACCAGATAAATCCGAAAATGCAACGCACGGATGCAACGCACGGGACGGAGACCCGACCGGCTACGGAGACCCGCTGACGGACGGTGGCAGCGCCGCACTTCCGGTCCGGGGCGGGGCGGAAGGAACGCGAGCGAGCTCGGCGCTACCAACCGTGGCGCGCGGGAGGGGGGTGTGCGCGCCACGGGCTCTCGTTCCGCGGGCCCCGGAGGCCAGCGGCGCCGACGAGTGTGGGTGGCGGGACCGGGATGCCTGAGCCTGGGGAGCCGTGAGTACAGACTCCCCATCTCGTGTGCACGGCATCCCCCCGCCGCAGCCGCCCCCGACCCGCGCATCTCCCCGGTTTCCCGCGTCGGTCCAGCGGCCCTTCCGCATTCCCCGGCCGAGGGCGGAGCGTCAGCGCTGGAATTTGACCCGGGGAGTGGGGGGCGCGGCGCTCCGCCCTGGGTTTCGGGGTCCCCTGGCGCCGGTAGCCTGATTTTTAGCAAAGGGCGGTCGGTTGAACCGATGTTTGGATAAACAGTTTTCTAGAGAAGGAATGCAATACGGAAGAGGGCGGTGGCTGGGAGCTTCCCCGGGAGCTCCAGAAACGCCTTCGTTGATTTGAAAGTGCAAGCCAGCCAGTGTTCTTCATTCTCCCGGGTTCCTACTTAACAAAAGTGAGCAGGGCTCGGCCAATGCCTTTTTATTGCGTTTCCAGTCACAAGCAAAGGTTTTTAAAGGCACGCACTGCACAGGAATTGTTTTAGATACTGTTCATGGTTGTATTCTTGAGAATAGTTTTTTTTTTAATCCCCCACATATTGGGATAATCTAGATAAGTAGCGCATTTGGAATAGGCGTCTTGATTATTCGCTTTTTAAAATAATTTTTTTGCCTTTTAAACGTGCGCCAGGCACTGGGGAGGTAATTAAGGTCCTCCTTCTGGAGTTCATATTCTAGAAGTCTGATCAGAAATTCCAATAAGGCAGGAATACCATGTGTGCCCAGCACCGAGTGTAAGTTAGGGGCCAGCAAGATGGTTCATTGGGTAAAGGTGCCTGCCACTAAGCCTGACTACCCGAGTCTCAGGACTCACAAAGACACAAAGTTGTAGTCTGAGCTCCACACGCAGGCACTAGGAAATGAGTAACTCCCTCCCTGTGCAAAAAAAAAAGATTAAGTGTAAAAATAAAAGAATCCCCCTAATAAGCCCGAGAGTGGCTTTAAATCTGCATTTGAAAATCTGGTACTCTCATCTGCTGAGTAGGTCAGAGATGGAAAATAATTCCCATTTTTAATAGGCACCGGGTGATGTCTGGTCCTCAAGAGTCATTGTTTAAATAATTATGTTTCTTAAAAAATCTTGAGAGTTTGTCACAGAACTCTTGCAGTCAGACTATTACCACTTTCTAAACCCTCACCCTACACAATGTAAGATCAATTACTAGGCAGGATGTGGCGGCACATGCTTGTAATTCTGGCATTCCGGTGGGCGAGAAGCAAAGCAGGACTTCAATGCAAACTTCACACAGCAAGACCCCCTCTCAAAAGACCAGTGAGGCTGGATGAATCAGCAGCTAAGAGTATTTGCTATGCTGGCAAGAAGACCCAAGTTTGAATTCTTAGCACTCAAAGGCCAGACTCTCTCCCCCCCACACACACCCATAAACAACCCTCCATCTCTTTAAGAATAGGCCCTTTGAGCCTTGTATTCCCCTCAGGATTTTTTTTCTTTCAGGGACCCACTAATGAGCAAAACAAGAATAACTACAATTTGAGTATCTGCTGCATTCACACCCCCCCTTTTTATTTTCCACGTTTTTAATTTTTGTAGCTAACTTAGAAGGAAGCATTCCTGTTGCAGATGAGGAAGCTGTTATTTCAGAACAGCCTGACCACAGATCTACTTGGGTAACAGGTGGAGTTTATTCGACCACACCCAGCTCCAGATACATGTTGCCTTTTATCATAAAAATGCCATTATGAACAGCATCACTTCGTTTTATAAGTGAATGAATAGGTTAACAAAGGTTAAGTAGCTTGCCTAAGGCCACAAAGCCTTGGTGTAGAGAAACTGGGACTTGAAAATGCAGGTCTACCAGAGGTTTATCGTTGTTCACTGCTGTTTTATTATGGTTTCTACCTAATTCACCATGGTGTCTACATTCAAAACTACCTAATGGCGGATGCGCGCCAGTGGGCTCCTTTAAACGTCCCTACATTTTTCTGCCATGTGATAACTACCCTCCTTCCTCCTACAGCTCTATTTCTGTAGCTCCCTTTTCAGTCCGTTTCCACTTGACTTCCTTTGTCTTAAATTCACTTCCTGCCGTTTTAAGTCTCAAGTTCCCTGGTAGAGTTCGGTTTGGGCACTAAAGTCCCTAAGCAGGGGGCAGCCTTCAGAGATCATTCTATTCTCATTGTGGAAACTTCGGAGACTGGTCAATGGCCCGGCAACGGAAGAGTCTCATGGCTTTTCATTGGCAGCTATTCTTGCTTAAACAAAACCCAGCTACTTCGCAGAGCATTGTACTAGCAAATTACAAGATTGCTTTCATGCTGGATTGACCATCTACTGTTCCTCGTGGCTAGTTAATGGGCTGCCCAGATGGAAATAGATATTGTAAGAGATAATTTTGGTAGTACTTTTTTTTCCTATAGTGGAGATAACTTATTTCTCATTGAAGATATGTTAAAGCAGAGATGGTAGGCTTGGGTTTTGTTTTCATTAGAAATGTAAATTTAACAAGACCAGCACTGAGTGGATACAATGAAAAAGGTTATTTTGCTTTCTAAAAATGTGAATAAAATTCAGGAAATTAGGGCAGATTTCTGCGATTCTAATCTTGAAGGAAGCAAAGAGTAGTTGTTAGCAGTCAGAGTGTGCCCCCCCCCCCCCCCCCCCAGTAGCTGGCTCTCTAACCTGCTGCTCAAAGGCATTCCAGAATTGTTTACCAAATGAGGTAATGGTTTCCTTCAAGGACAGTCTTGTTGAAGCAGCCCCACCACCACCTCTATGTTTAAACCTTTTAAACTTGGGAATGTTTGAAACATTAGAAAACTAAACAGAACAAGTGTTTTCCCCAATTAACTCAGCAACAGTTCTGAATTATCACAAATAACAGGAGTCATTTTTAGGATCGAAACAATGACCTCACTTTCCCAGGCACGCAGCCACAGCTGTTCTGACTGTGGGTAGGTCAGGAATGTCTAAAACTCACACACGGACTCATGGTGAATCTCTGCTTAAACAAACATGGTCTTTCAATAGGGGTTGCTATAATAAGGAAAAAAATGTAAACAAAAAATACTATGTGTATTTCCAACAGCTGGAAATACAACACAGTAATTTTTGTTAAAAGTATTCCCTAGAACTTTTAGAGTTGAAATAGTTTTAAAATAGAACAGATTAAAACTAGTATATTCGGTGGCCTGACTTTATTTTAGGTGCAGGAAGTAGCTTAAAGTGGGAAGACATAAGCAAGTGTGTCCAATTCTAGTATCCTAAGCTACTCAAGTGATCACAGTCCTGCAGGCATTATTCTCTGATGTGGGAATGCCTTTCTGTATGCTGTGAATCTCAATCTTTAAATAAAGGAGCTGTTTTGGCCCTTGACAGGCAAGGTAGAAAAAGTAGGCGGAGGAATCAGAATAGGTAGGAAAGGAAGGGTGGAGTCAGACACAGACCAAGCTGAAGCCCAAAGGAGCAACATGTAAGGAACACAGGTGAGCCACGGGCCCCGTGGCAGACAGATTAATAGAAATGGGTTGAATTAAGATGTAAGAGCAAGCTATCAATGTGCCTGAGCCATAGGCCAAACAGCATGAAGTTAATATAAGTGTCTGAGTCATTTCTGGGGGACTGAGCAGCAGCGACGGGTGGCTAAGGGGTCTGGCTCGGCAGGGTCTGGGCCTCTGGCCACCCTGGACCAAGAAACCCCACTACTACAATTCTCAAAATCGAAGACCAAGTCTAGGGAACCCAAACAGGGAGTTAGGATCTGATTTCCCTAGGAGGGAGAAATGAACAGGAGCAGAGGAAACCAGGATGCTTTAAAAACACAAGGAAGCGAGCTGGGGCAGAAACGCCTGTGCTTCATCTACCCTGCTCAGACCCTGCTCTGATAGACGCAAGCAGAACTAAAGTCAAGTGGGAAATAAGTTTAAACGACAGATATTTTATCAGAAAGTTTAATTATCATTCAGAAAAAATTGAGTGGATAACTTTCTCTGAAAAAATATATTGACTCTGTGTGGGCTGCTGCCTGTGTCGGACAATGACAGAGAGCCCATTTCCAGTCTGATTATAAAGGTACATGTGGCCCCAAGAGGCTGAGATTACATAAATACAAAACAAGAAAGGCAAAAAAAAGCAGTAAACTAGGGTATGTAACGGTTCTAGGAGAAAAATCTCAGAAATACCCCACGTGGTAACAGGGAACATTTGGCTGGAACTGGAAGTTGTCAATCATCTTTGTCCTTTGCTCCGTGCTTGAGGATGCGTGTGAACTCGATGTAGTTGAAATTGCCCTTCTTGTCAATGGGGGCCTCCCTGTACAGCTCATCCACTTCCTCATCTGTGAATCGATCGCCCATGGTTGTCAGCAGCTCCCTCAGGTAATCCTCCTGGATGGTGCCTGGAGGATAAAGAAATGACTGCACATCTATGCATTTCCATCAGCCCTGGCAACCCTAGTAGAAACAACCAGATGCTCAGTGGCATTCACTCTGCTCTGTTTGCCCAGCAAGAGGCGATACCTATTGTACAAGTCAATTTCAGTCACCTGCTACTGACATCCTTTTCATAAAACCCACTTGCCAAAAAGACTGTAATCACTTACAGAACAGAAGCAGGGCCCTGTGTTAGCCCAGATTTCTTCTCTAGCACTGAGAGTTTTAAAGGGCTGCCCAAGTAACTTTTATGAGCAATGATTAAGAACCTTCATAAGTTATAGGTGGAAAATAAATTAAACAGAGAGGTTTAATCATAAAGAAAAGACTCTGACAAGTTTCTGGTGTGTGAAATTAATACACTAAGAGTACATTTCCCACAAAGTGAGCTCAACAAAATGAGATTAAAAAGAAACTGTAATCCTACGTTTTTAAAAAACATCCCTAAAATCTTAGAAGTGTAGCTTTGCAGAAACAAATCATTAACTCCGGCCAACTCACTTGACAGGCACATAAATTAACTGTGTAAGCACACAACCACGCATACGTCAGGAGAGAAACACAAGATTAAAAAAACTTGGGGCTGGAAAGGAAAGGCTTATCGCTTTTGAGGAGCCAGGAGAAAAGTCTACAAAATCATACTCCCATGTGCTTGTGTGTGCCTCTTTTATGGTTGAGGGCCATACATGACAACCAGTGGCATTTGAGACTATAACGTAGGCCATCAGACGTGTGTCTTCCCTCTGTACACACTGGCTGAGTCACCAAGTGAAAACCTTAGAAAATTCTACAGCTGCCAAAGGACAAGGCATTCCTATACCTAACACTTTAATAGTTTGTTTTGGGGATAGAGTCTTCTTATTGGGTAGCCCAAGCCCATGATTCCAGACTTATGGGCTCTAGTCCAGACGGCACCTGGCACTTCATTGTTCTCAGTCAACTATATGGCAGCAGCACACTAGGCACTAACTACACATCTCATTTCCCCATCTCATCCTCTCAGCATCCCACAAGACAGGTCATATTATTGCCACTTTCATCAAAACCCAAAACAAAACCAAAGTAACCTGCCCAAGTTACATAGCACAAGAGGAACCTGAAAGCAGTTCACCTGATTCTAGAGTCTAAGTTCTTGGTATACTTTAATATAGAGGTTAGACAGCACAATGAACAATCATGGAGCTGAGAGATGCCTGACAGGTAAACACAGACACTCCTGTGCTGTAG
This sequence comes from Phyllotis vaccarum, assembly GCA_033318265.1. NCBI lineage: Eukaryota > Metazoa > Chordata > Mammalia > Rodentia > Cricetidae > Phyllotis > Phyllotis vaccarum. Next base: position 57,103,698 of record JARWLC010000018.1, read on the forward strand.
CCTACAGTAACTTACCCAGTTGCTTGGTCATTTCACACAGTACTGACAGCCAGGGCCCTGGGAGAATTAACCCTTAAATAAGAGTACATATGTTCCCTGTGGTGATATGTTATATATTTAATAAAACCAGTATGGAATATCAGAGAACAGATTCACCCACAGTCAACCCAGGAGGATCAGAGAGTGGTGACTCACACCTTTAATCCCAGCACAGGGAAAGACCGGGAGTGGTCACCTACACCCTTAACCCCAGCAGATCTGAGTTTGAGGCCAGCTTGGTTTACAGAGGAGTTCCAGGCTCCCAGGCAGGCAGTGGTGTCGCACTCTGTTTCAGAACTTGGGAGGCAGAGGCAGGAGTATCTCTGTGCGTTTGAGGCCAGCCTGATTTACAGAGGGAGTTCCAGGACAGCCAGGGCCACACAGAGAAACCCTGACCGAAAAAACAAAACAAAAACAAATAAGAACACAAAAGGCTATTCCAGACTGTTGCACACTCTGAAAACTACTAATACTTAAGGGGAGGAATAGGGTGAGTAATAAGTCAAAAGAAAACCTTCAGAAAGTGTTAACTCACGAGACTTTAAGCGCTGTGTGTTTTGTTACACAACTAAGAAACATCTTTGTGACTAAGTTACCCCTGACTTACCTGTGGCTTCCTCATCAAAGCAAGCGAAGGCATTTCTGATGACATCTTCGGGATCTGTGCCATTCAGTTTCTCGCCAAACATGGTGAGGAACATGGTGAAGTTGATGGGGCCCGGGGCCTCGTTCATCATGGCATCCAGATATTCATCAGTTGGATTTTTTCCTAAACAAAAGGAGCCATATTCGTAATCACATTAGGAAATACAACTATTAATTATGGCATACATTCTGGCAGGAAACAAAACCACCGTATTGTTTACTATCTGGGTTCATAACAGCAAACGTAGGGAAAGTTTGGGGATATATGATATTTACTATTCCAGTCAGATGTTAGAAAGATTAGGACTGCTTTAATCAGTATCTCTTCTTAGGGATTTATTTTTAATTATGTATGGACATATGTGTGGGGGTACATGAACCATGCATGCAGGTGCCCATAGACTCCAAAGTCCTGCACTGGAGTTACAGGTGGTCTGTGAGCTACTGACTATCTTTTGCAAGAGGAGGATGCACTCTTAGCCATGTCTCCAGCCCTCACTTTCTGAATACCCACCCACACGTCCACGCACACACTGTACAGGTGTCTGCACGTGCCCCAGTGGGAAACACTTTTTCAAAATTAATCACTTAGACTGGCTTCACAGACCTTTACGAATCATGAAAACCAGTAAGGAAATTCTACCCAATATCGGCCTTACCCATTGAAGCCAGCATGTCATGCAAGTCCTCCTTGTCGATGAAGCCATCCCGGTTTTGGTCGATCATGTTGAAGGCCTCTTTGAACTCTTGGATCTGGGACTGGTCAAACATGGCGAACACATTGGATGTTGCGCGCTGAGGGCGCTTCTTAGTGGTCTTGGTCTTTGCTCTTTTGCTCGACATGGTGGTGGTTAAGTCCTAATTAAGAAAGAATTCCAGGGAAATAAAATCAGTATCTAAGATTACTAAGTGTGAATCACAACAGTGGTTAACAGAGGTAAGTGGAATAGTCCTTATATGTCAGTGACATGATTCAGTGGGGAAACATAACTGGGTAAAAATTTCTAGCACCCAACAAACAAACCATAACAGAAAACCAGTCTTGAGTTTTGAGTTCACTCACTCTTAAAGTTGAAAGATCTTTATAAAAGGACCATCACTTATTTCCAGGTCCAACTAACAAGTCAAAGCTCACAGCACTTTAAGAGTGCAAATCCTCAGTTCTACCAAGGAGCCTTACAACAACAAAATTAAAAACCAAGGAGAAGTGTGTGTCGGGGGCTTAGATACATGGGAAACAGTAGCAGTTTTTACATATTACCACTCCTGTTCAAAAGCCTAGCCTTCTGTAGCTTACACCTAAATTAGCTGTTCTATTTCATCAGAGAGAGAATGACCAATGGACAGACCTTCCCTCCCAGTCTCTACTGACAAATGCTGTTCTATTAAGCTTGCACCCTCTTTTCTGGACTCAATGTAGTTCCAGAGTATTTTGCTGAAAGGCTAACCTAAAAGCATAGACACTGAAGTTAACTTACCAGTTGAGTCTTACTGACTGTACTTTACACAGACCTGTTCGGCACTCAAGACTGTGTATAACTAAGGCTCCTCTTTTGAAGCAGAGCACAAGCTGTAAGGCAATTTAGTCTAAAGAAAACCTTTAAAATCATAGTTATCTTTGCTCTCTAATACATTTATCCCCGTAAAATTAAAAGAACATCTAATACGTAAGATGAAAATATATTTTTCCTGTGAACACAAATTTTAGACAATATAGTTATCAGATAATAAAATTCTAGCATACCATTCTTCAGAGGTGAGGTAGAGACGACAGCCTGCAAAGTCTTGATCAGCAAGACTAAGTCACTGTTGAGTTATATTCCTCTAGGCAGGGCTAAAACAGGCACTACTGACTCCACTCTGACCAAGAAGACAACATTTAACCATGATGCAGCAAAGCATCATGCCCTTGCTCTAAAAATAAGCCTGTGGACTGCAAAGAATGAACCGCTACCTAGATTCCAGCACCCAAAGTGACCTTTAGAATATTTCCTATGAGTTTAAAAAAAAAAAAAAAAAAAAAAGAAGCTATTTTTCTATTTTTGACATTCTTGATTACACCACATCAGCTGACTACAAACAGTTATGGAAACTTTTAGAAAAGCTCTGCTCACATTACTTTATATGTAAATGTAAATCTGTTTCAGATTTTAGTAGACAATTCTTAAGAGGATGGTCAATCACAAATCCAGTCCATCTGCCACAGCACATTAGGCAGGACAGCAGAATGTCTTTGGAAAGATGCCACGCACAGCACAGGAATGATAAGTCCACTTAGGAGACTGTCGTTTATAACCCAGTGGACCCATTCGTAAATGTGCATTTCCACTCTAATGTATGCTGGAGGCTGCACATCTCATTTACCACACAGTTACATTCTTCCCTCTTGATATAGATGGCTATCGACAAGGCATTATGGAGAATATTATTACTGCCTCTTTAAACGCAATCAAGAACTTCAGTGAAGGCTGAGACCAGTGATTGGCAGATATTTACTAGTCCACATCTCTTCAATATTTTAGGCATAGCCTTTGCAAGTCAAAAATCATCTTCAAAAATAGCCTGTTTTGTATGACAAGATTGTTTCCCTTCCCACAATGACACAGGAATGTCGGTTATTTTAAGAACAGAAAAACTAATGAGAACCACAGGTCAAATGGCTGATGAAGGTGAGTTTTTAATCTACAAAATCTCGTGTAAACTAAATTTAATGGGTGTATTCTTAGAATTCCTTTACTAAAATGCTTAACATGTTAAAGGTAACATGTAAGTTTTAAGACTATATTTCCTATTATTTAAACCATGAATTTAAAATTAGTAAATGTACTCTTTCCAGCACCAGCCACCATAGGGAAGGAGCGGCTGCCATGTCTGTGCATCTGTAGTGGATGATGGTTCGGAACTGTTCTAGCTTCCTGATCAAGTGGAATAAGCAGATGTACAGCACTGAGCCTAATCTGAAGGTAGGCTCCCACAGGCCGATTCACTGCAATACTGTGGAATGGAGCCCACAGCAGAAGGCAAAGGGGTTCTGGTAGTCATGAAATGCAAACCAGCCACGTATGTAAGGACTACCATCAACAAGAATGCAACATCAGGCATTTGATCCAAAAGAATAAGTATCGCCCTGATTTGCGCATGGGGGCCACCCACTGGACCAGTGCCATTCTGTGAAGCCAGAAGCCTGTGGTGGTGAAAAGGAAATGAACTGCTGCCCCACCAAGAGTTCCCACAACCAAGAAGCAACGAGTCCAGCTCTCTCACACACATATTTATTAGAAATATGTATTAGAAAACAGGTGAAAAGATTTCTTTTGGAGTTTTATTTAGCATTAACAATAGTTTTATCCAGAACTTTAGCTCATCCCATGTTTAATTCAAATGACGGTATCAGGACCGATTAATTATATGAATGCATGTCAAATGTTATCAGCACTGAACACTAGTCAAAAGCTAAAAGTGTAAAGCACATGTGACCTACTGTAAAGTTAAAATATAGTTAGAAGCAACTATAAAGAAATGAACTACATATTTCCCATGCCAGAGTAAGGACTCTTAAGTTAAAACAATGCATAAAAATGACATAATGAAGCAGGGATGGTGGTGAATGCCTTTAATCCTAAAATGGGAGGCACAGACAGATGGACTTCTGTGAGTTTCAGGGCAGCCAAGGATACATGGTGAGAGACCCTATCTCAGAGAGAGAAATGTCATCAGGTGGCATATAATTATTAAACACTGAGAGTTCAGAGTTGCTCACTTATTTCTACAAGATTGGAGAGGAGACTAAATAACTAAATGCATATCCCTTGGAAATTATAAGCTATCTTTAGAATCAAGAGTCAGGTAGTCATCTTAATTCACATAGTTAATTCTGTCCAAATCTGATTATGTAATGTTGAGCAAGTTACTCCTTGGGCCTCAACTTTTTCAAGGAGATGAGATTGATTGAGAATTTATCTCCCAACGCAGGACCTTGGAGCTTCACGGCCACAGGATGGTCAACTCTCTATATAAAACAATAGAAGTTGTTTATTTTTCATAGCAAACTACAAGCATGGGTAGAATAAACTACATGGAGAATGGTATTAGGATATCAAAGAGATAATGTCTGATAGTGTAGAATTTTCTTTGCTGTGGTTCTAAGACACTATTCTATATCCAAAAGTGAAGCGGCAGAGTTATAATTCTCAAAGTGAAATTGTGAATATTCAAATATTTCACAATTGTTGTGACCATTTTTAACTTAAGGTGCACGGGAGGATTACCTGAGATCCTCACTCTGGAAGCCTTTGTGAAAACTCTTTGGGGTTAAACTTGAAAAGCGGGAAGATTTGGAGACTGTTCTTATATGAACACAAGAGGATTTCAAAGCATCAGAAAGAGAAGGATGGTCAGTCATAGGTGGTCAGGATGATTTCTGTTTACAAATGGAAAGGAATATAACCTTGTTTTAAGCCAGGGCAGTGCTGCAGCAATGACGTAGGGCAGTTCTGGAGACTGATGCTAGGGCCTCACATATACCAGGCAAGCACTTTACCACTGAACCACACCCCCACTCCATACAATTTTGTGTTAGCAGTTTGCTAAGATGGGAGCCTCATGCTTAAGGAAGATGTCAGACTATAAAGATATGGGAAAACAAAATACAGACCCTCAGAGAGGTTCTCTACACATACCAGGGCAACTGGATTTTTCAGAATCTTTAAAAATGTAGAATTTATAGGAGTTATGATATCTAAGTTTTGAAAAAGCTAAGGCTGGATGTGGCAATTCCTAAGTAGGTATATAAATAATCCTAGCACTTGAAGCAGGAAGACTCAATTCTAGGCCAAGAATCTCAAGTTCTAGGCCAGCCTGGGCTACAATGCGACAACTTAACAATAACAAAGTGGCCCATGAAACCTATGAGGCAGGATTAAGCTATACATGAGACTGCGTAAGTTAAAATAGTTGTACCTCACACTCCTAAGCTGGTAACACATATAAAAGATACGAATTCTTTACAGAACATCTAGACTAAACATAGTTAGAAAATACTTTCTAATAAAAAAAAAAAACTCTTTAAAACTGGGAAATATATCCTTTGGAAAACTCTCATCTCAGAACTCGTGATGTGCTAGCACCTAAGTATTTGGCCTGCTTTGAACTCCAGATCAAATCTGTCTCATTTAATCAGTGCCTTTTTTTTTTTTTCAAAGACGAGATTATTTGGAGCTAGGTGCAAATTCAGTTTTTGAAAGTTGGTGCTTCAGTCCCAAGGAAAGTCAAATTTTCATTTCTTAGGCACATCCGGTTGAGAGTCAGTTTGGATCTCCTCCTGGACAGCCACACCCAAGAGTTCTGAGCACCTTTTAAAAGTCAATTAGTTGCCAGGATTGACTTGTCAACTACGCCTCACTTTTGAAGATAAAATGCTTTTCTATTTAATCCTCATCAAAGGCCATCCAGAAAAAGAAAATAGTAGCTATTTTAGTAAAGATTCTCTTTCTTCACCTTTTGATACAAACTTTTGCATTTAAGAAGTTAAAACCTTAAATGGGTGATCTCTAAAGGTCTAATAATATATCTTATATATCTACTGAACGACTCTAACAAAAACACTCCTCTGTAAAGTCGACATAGTCCCTCCGAGAGGCAAAGGAAAAGTTCTGATTAGAGGAGCGCGCACGAGGCTGCTAACCCGAATGGGTGGGTAGCCGCACTGATGCAAGAACGGCCGCCGAGTTCAGTGGTCTGCGCTGCGGCTTTACCTGCAAACTTTTCTGCCATCTGGCAAGTTTACGTTAGCAAGCAAACAGTTCTGGAGTCAGCCCAACGAGCCTAGCAGCCTCCTCCAAACACCAAGGTCTGCGTCCCCGCCGCCCCATCCCGCGGGGGACACCTCAGCACCCGCCATCCCCACTCACCTGCTCAGGCGCCTCCGCGAAGCTCGGCCGACCGCTCCCACCCACGGAACCAATTATCCCGCAGCCCGAGAATCCCACTTCCGGTCTCCGCCAGCAAACCGGAAGGAAGCCTCGCCACCGTTCTCCGCTGCCTCGGTGGACCCGCTCTGACGGGAGGGGATTTCTAGGAAGGTGTCCCGGCTGCTAGAGGACGCAGGGCGCCGACGGGGCGTAAGGGCGAGGAGCTTTTGCCCGGGATCTCCTGTCCCTGTTACGGACTCGCCGTCCTTTTTTGCGTCTCTTCCTGAACTGTGACTCGGGTCCCCCCCCTTTCCTTGCGGCACGTGGTTGCATCCCTCCGGGGCTCTCCCTTGCCCGCATTCCAGAGCACGGAGGGAGGCGGTTCTCCCCCGGGCCCAAGTCCTTGTAGGGAAACCGCAGAGAGACGCCGGGGACCTCACGTGGCTGGCATCGGCCCCGCCCCCGGACGCCTGGAATGCGCCAGTGACTCGGCGTCAGCGCGGGAGGGCGTGTGCGAGCCTTTTGCAAAGCCATGAGGTGGCCTTTTATGGAGTTCCTCACTCTTTCCGCGTGGGAGGAGACACTGAGCCTTGAGGGCTCCGCATAGAGTTTATGAGTTCAGTACCAATCGCTCCCTCTCCCAAAAACGTTTCCTTGGAACTTTCTGCCAGAATCCCCTTTAACCGTGATGGCGACTCCTGCCCCACCCATCGCTGGAGGGTGGTTTGATGGAATAAAGTGCTGAACCCCTCAGGTCTCCTTGCGTGAGTCTGCTGCCAACAGTAGTTCTTGTAAAGGAAGAAGGGGAAGCCTCCTAGATCCCTTGGCCCTGCCCGGAATCCTGCGAAGGTTGTGCTGTTGTTGGTCATCCCAGGTCCAGAACCACATCACGATCCTGGCCAGACCAGAACAGTTCGAGAGCTCCGCCTGCAAAGCTCTGCCACTTACTTGCCTCGAAAATGAAGGTGCTCTAAATGATAACGCGTTAAACATCCCTGAGATGGAAGAACATGGTTTAAAGTTAACTGAGAGGTAAAGCCACTGAAGAAAAAGCCTGCCCCAATCCTCTAGGTGGCAGAAGCAAAACTTCCCTCCCTTCTTCGACAATATGAATCACTGGCAGTGCTAACTAAAACTACAAATGACTGGGTGATTCATCTCAGGCCCCTCCCCCCCATCAAGGTCCTGGGAAGTCAAGGACTTTTTGGAAAGGCTGTGACAGCACCAACTCAGAGGGCTGAGGAGTCACCACACCTCTTCTGAGTGATGGCCTGTCACACCGGGCATTCTGGGCTGGCTGTCCTTCAGAGGAAAACCAAAACTCTAGATAATAATGAGGAAATGGGCGGATTAATTTCCCCTTCAGCAGGGAAACAGCATGTTATTGCTTCTCTAGTAATTAATCCCCATGTGTCCTGTCAAATCAGCCGATAGGTGTTAGGTTGGTAAACACCATGGCAGGGACTGTGGTTTGCCCATTTATAAATGGACTGTTGCCACCTCTGGGATGGAACAGCAAGGGTAGAGAAATACAGGGAATGAATATGGAACAGGTTACAGAAGAACCAATAAACCTGAGGCTCGTGGGAAATGTCCCCAGAGGGTAACAGGCCTGATTCCAAGGGTTAATGGAGGAAAGAACAGAGGCATGTCCAGTTGTCTGGAGGGGCAAAGGTGCTCTAAATGATACAGGTGATTGAAAGTTGGTGTCTTTTCACCCTTTATTCATTTCTGTAGAACTACGGTTATACCGAGTCAAATGTGGAATAATCAAGTCTCACTATTCTAGCTAATGTTCTGATAGGAAATTTTAATGATCAGGCCCAGTACCTGAGGCTTCTGATGTTGTTTGGGAATTTAGAAGAGTCTTCCTTAAATGGCAGGTGAGAACCTTCTCAATACAAGTTGGACAATTTGGGTTCTGCTCTGCTCCCCATCTTTCCCTCAGCAGCTGTGTAACTCCGAGAGCAAGTCCCTCGGTAGACTCAATTTTCTAATATCTCTCCAGCTTGCCTTACAGAGCTTTCTGATTAAATGAAGTCATTTATCATTTTATTTTTCTTAAAATATTTTATTTTATGTATATGGATGTTATATGATATGCATGTTCATCCACACACCAGAAGAGGGCATCAGATCCAGAACACAACAGTTATAGGTGGGTGTGAGCTGCCATGTGGTGGTGACAATTGAACTCAGGATCTCTGGAAGAGCAGCCAGCCTTCTTAACTGAGCTCTCTCCAGCCCCTCATTTTTAAGAATGGCTTTTAAAGTGTGTATATGTGTGTATGTGTGTGTGTGTGTATGTGAGTGTGTATGTGTGTTTATGTGTGTGTATATGTGTCTGTGTGTATGTATGTGTGTTTGTATGTGTGTGTATATATATGTATGTATGTGTGTATGTGTGTGTACACACTAAAGGACAATCTGTAGGACCCAGGTCTCTTCTTTACCATGTGGATCCCAGGGAAGAAATTTCAATCAATCAGCAGGCTTTGCTGACAAACACTTTTACCCACTTAGCTTTCTCACTGACTGACCACTTTTGATTTTTGTTGCATGTAAGAAACTACTGAATGTTGAGAAATACGGGCTTCCATTCTTGTTTCTGTTTTTGAGATATGGCTGAATGGACATTCCATAAGTAGCTGAAAATGACCTTGAACTCCTCATCCTCCAGCCTCTATGTCCCAAGTGCTGTGGTTATAGCATGGGCCACCTGCCTGCTTCTGTACGGCTCTGGGATGGTAGTGAGGACTTTCTGCATCCTGGGCAACCACTATACCAACTGAGCTACATCTCCAGCTCTCATAGTCCTTGTAGGTGACTGTGTGATGTGACAATGAGCACTAATCTATGGTCTAGGAAAACAGCAGGAGGAGCTCTTGTCTTTTAAATGAAGAGGAGGATGTTTAACTGGTCCATCTGATAATTAAATTTAGAGTACCAGAGCTACAAATAGACCACAAATAGCATATTAAGAGTGGATAGAAAAGTCAACATGAGTGAAGAATTTCTGGTTTCTAAATTTTAGTATTTTTTTTTAATGTTTTATATTTATTTAGTTTATTTTAAGCGTGCTTTGCTCAGATGTATATATGTGTAGCATATGCTGTTGGAGGTCAGAAGAGGGTATTGGATCCCCTAGATAAGCCATCATGTGGGTGCTGGGAATTGATACCCGATCCTCTTCACGTGTTCTTAACTATTTAGCCATCTCTCCAGTCCCTGCCCCCATTTATTTTCAATGTAATATTTTCATTAAATCTCCAAATTTTTCATACATTCATATAATGCATTTAATCACAATTATTTTTAAGTTGAGGAATGATAAATAAGGTAAATGGAAGGTGGGATTCAGACTGGGCATGTAGTACAGTTGGTAAAGTGCTGGTTAGCACAAAGCCTTGAGTTTGATTTTGTGCACTACATAAACCCAGAGTGGCAGTGTATGACTGTAATCTGTACACTTGGGAGGACAAAGCAGAACTATCTGGTCATCTTCAGCTACTAGTTTGAAGATTGTCTCCAAAAAGGAAAGAAAAAAATGGATATTCTTGAAATTAATACATAAAACCAGAATTACAGTTTAGCTTACTTTAGCAACCCCTTTAATTTCCACATCTGAATCATAACTAACATAATCTACTTTTGTTTTTCAGTTTTTGTGAGAATTAAGGGACAAATTCATGCAACTTTGTCAATATACAACTTTTGTTGTATTGAGGCCTGAAATTCCGAGTGATAGAACCCTGACTAATTAGCATGCAGATGCCTTTGCTTGACGGGAAGAAATACACTGAATGTTCATCTTCTAAGGCAACGATCACAGACTTCAAGTAAGCCCTTCATGCTTCGTACACGTCCCTAGCTCTGTCAATCGTTCTTAGGTGTCGGTTTCAGAATGTATCCCTTCTGTAGTTAGACATTTCTCTTTCCTGCCCAGCCAGTGTCACAGCCATTCAGTCCCAAATAAACATGCAGAGCCTTATATTAATTACAAGCTGATTGGCCTGTGGCTCAGGCTTCTTACTTGCTAACTCTTAGGCTTTAAGTTAGCCCATTATTCCTGTCTATGCTTAGCCATGTGGCTTGATACCTTTTCTCACTAACTTTCTCTGTGGCAGGCTGGCGTTTGCCCTCTGCTCTTCTGCTTCCCAGAATTCTCCTCGTCTGGTTGCCACACCTCTACTTCCTGTCTGGCTCTGGCCAATCAGTATTTTTATTAAACCAGTATTTATAGTGACAAAGTATTCCTCTTTGTGTGTGTGTGTGTGTGTGTGTGTGTGTGTGTGTGTGTGTGTGTGTGTGTGTGTGTGTAAGTGTACACATATGTGTGTGCGTACATAAAGGCTAGAGGGAAACCTCAGATATTGTTTCTCATGTACTATGCACTTTGTTTTTTGAGACTGAGATTCTTACTGGTCTGGAATCTCTTAAGTGGGCTAGGCTGGTTATTCAGCAAACCCCAAACTCCAAGCATCTGCCTATCTCCGACTCTCTCACCACCATACCTGACTTTTTAAAAATGGGTTCTTAGGATCAAGCTGCAATCTTCATACTTGCAATGTGAGCACTTACTGAGCCCTATTACCTGCCCATCTTCACACCTGTCACTTCTGCTCCAGTGTTACAGTTGATGATGCTTGTAAGTCACTGAGAAAATAATCACTTTATTATCCACTGCCACACATCTGCGCCAAGGTTCCCTTGATAACGAGGGAAATTTGATCCTTGATCCTAAAAAGCCCATTTCTCGAGTTTCTTGCTCAGGTCACACTGGTAAATTTGCCCTCTCCTGCAATATCTACAGTTCTTTTTTAAATTGAATTACTGCCATCAGCAGCAGGAATAGTAGACCTAACAATGGTCCCTCAAAGATTTCCATATCCCAATTCCTGGAATCTTTGTCTGTTGTGTTACATTGCTGAGAGAGTTAAGGTAGATGACGAAATTTAAGTTGCTAATGAGCTGGCCTTAATTAAGATTATCTTGTATTGTCTCATGCATCAGAATGGGTTTCAGAGTGGAACATGGAGGGAGAGGAAATGAGAGGGTAGTGTGGCTGTAGGCAAGTGGAGAGATGCAGGTGGTTGGTATCAAAGGGGCAGGAGGAGCCAGGAGACCAAGCCTGTCACAGATGGGTCTTTGGGGAACACTATATAAATTGTAAAACTTATTCATTTCTTTCTTTCCCCAAAGAGATTGTATGAACCTGTGGAACTTCCCAGCAAGGCTCAACCCCACTGAAATGAGTACTTTAGGAAACAGCTGCATTGTCGAGCATCTGTTAAATGTGTCCTTCTTTCCTGGAGAAGCAATGGCAGATTGTAGTAGGAGGTTTTTGGCCCAGACTTTTGGACCTAGCCTCAAGGTTTAGGCCCACAGACCCACAGACCTACAGAGACACACAGATGCTTACAATAGTTGTAGGCTGATTAGCCTAAGGCCCAGGCATATAACTTGCTGACTCTTTACCCTTAATCTAACCCATGACTCTTATCCTGTTCAGCCATACGGCTCGGTACCTTTTCTCAGAGCAGCATTGTTGTCCTCTATATCTTCTGGCTTCTCTCTGGTGTTCTGCTCTGTTCTGCCTGTTCCTAGAGTCTTCTTAGTCTGGTAGCCCCGCCCACACTTCCTGTCTGCCTTTGGCCAATCAGTGCTTTTTATTAAACTCATGGGCGGGGACAATTATTTACAATGGAACAACATAATCTCCCTACAGCAGATGGAAATAACTTCTCATGTATGTAACTTGTCAGCATTTCGCATAGAACACCTCTCTTTGTGTTGACCACAGAGCACCAAGCCAGTAAAACACTATTCTTGGTGCTATTTCCTAGCCCATGGAAGCCATAGACCCAGAGGTTAATTTAAAGGGCCTTCCTAGGTCATGATTCTTCACTGTCCACACGTGCATTACACTCATTACTTGGGTGAGGAAGACAGAAACAATATGAAGGTTGACTTACTGCTCAGAGGCCCTTATTTGTTATTCCCAGTGCCTTTCAGAATAGCAGATACACAATAAAACTGTGCACTATAAAAAATAATGCTGTGCATTATTAAAACCTAGGGGTATGCACTGGAGACAAGGCTCAGCACTTAGGAGCACTGGCTGCTCTCCCAGAGATCCTGAGTTCAAGTTCCAGCAGCCTCACAGTGGCTCACAACCATCTATAATGAGATCTGATACCTTCTTCTGGCATAAAGTTGTAGTAGTTAAATGATAAGAGCAGTTGTACTTGGATTGAGTTCTGTTCCATTGTAAATAATTATCCCGCCTACTGGTTTAATAAAAATGCTGATTGGCTGAAGGCAGACAGGAAGTGTGGGTGGGGCTACCAGACTAAGAGAACTCTGGGAACAGGAAGAACAGGCAGAGATGCCAAAGAGACACCATAATGAGATGCCACTAGACGCAGAGGAAAGAAGTTGAAATGCTGCTCTGAGAAAAAGTGCCGAGCCGCATGGCTGCACAAGATAAGAGTCATGGATTAGATTAAGAATTAAGAGCAAGTTATATGACTGAGCCATAGGCCAATCAGCATAAAATTAATATAAGCCTCTGTGTGTTTCTGTGGGACTGTGGGGTCAGAACCTCAGGGCTAGACTAGAAAGACCAGGCCAGAAACATATTACTGCAAGTGATCCTGTTTGAAACTCAACCAAATTGAATGTCATCAAATGTCTTGTTCTCTTCTAGCTCCAAAATGAAATTTCCTCAGCTACATAGATGGCCAGGTTAGCCATAAATAGGATAGATATTGTTTGGATAGATAGGTTCAATAAAAATTATTATCCAAGGCAAAAGAGGACAATAAAGAAAATACTAGTAGTACCACTACATTAATTCTTGTAGTAATTCTATTACATAATAATTTCATATAAAATGCCTCATTAAAAGACTATGTCTTAGCATAACTTTACAATTCCTCCAAACCAGATGCTTCTAAGTTTAAAAACAGAAAATTGGCCAATGGATGAAAAGATAGTAATGGTAAAAATTTAAAACTGTGAGGCTCAATACCTCTTTTCCCGACTGTAATAAACAATGATGGACATCTTTTTAAAATGAAATAAATAACAGCTGGAAAATAAAATACAGAAACTGAGAGTCACATCTGCTGGTATAAGCTTAGAACCCAGAACTCAGGCGGCTGACCACAGACAATTAAAATTCAAGTCCTGCCTGGGCTACAGACTAAGCTCAAAACCAACCCTGGGAATTATCTAACTCGATCAATTGAAGACAGGCCATAAATAAACATAAGCACAGTAAGTTAAATGGAATGGAACTGTGTATTTTTCTTGGGGAGAATGTACAATTTTTAAATGGCTTTAAGGTATTTTAAACGGGATTAACAACACATTTAAACTAAGCAATACAGTGTGATAAGTTTTGATGCATGCATATTTTTGTGTAGTCTGAAGTTTCTGTGTCCTTCCTGGCTGGTTCTGCAGCTGCTTGTGAAACTGACTTGGAGCCTTACTTTTGTAACTGTTGGGCAAGTAGTTAAGGTTTGTTATTAAGTAGCTCTTTAATGATATTGTAGTGATGTTTGTTTGTAATGTATAATAAAAGGATTAATATTTATTAAGGGGCTATATAAACACTCATAATATAGATTGAACCTTAAGACAATTTTTGGAGAGTAGAAATGTCTCACGATGGATGGTTCAATCTGCTCCCTGAAAACGCAGCAACAAACAGGGCTACAGGTCAGGGTTCCTTGGATCTTTATCGGTTATGGCCGTGCCCAGTAGGGTCCTGAACTTAGGAGTTATGAATCTAGGCTTCCTTAAGTAAAGCCTGAATCCCACTATGTCACTCTTTTACTTAAATTAATCCACGATTCTCTTTTTATTTATTTAAAAAGGTTTTTTTCCATATCTACCACTGTTCCCCTCCCTTCCCTCCTCCCAGTCCCTCCCAGTCCTCCCTCAGCCTCCTCCATCCCATCCCTCCATCCACTCCCCAAGGAGGACATGGAGTCCCAAGATGGGTCAGATCAGTCTGGCATATCCAGGTGAGGTAGGTCCAAGTCCCTCATCCCAGTATTAAGACTGGGTTAGGTGTTCCTCTGTAGGGAATGGGCTCCAAGATGCCAGTTCATGCACAGGAACATAGTCTGATCCTGCTGCAAGAGGCTCCACAAACTGCCCATGCCATTCAACAGTCATCTACCTTGGGAGGGTTTAGTTCCTTTCCCTGAAGGTGATTGTTTCTGAGACAGTGAGCTCCGATGAGTGACACCCCATCTACAATTCTTATCTATGTTTAGCCACGTGGCTTGGTACCTTTGCTCCAGTCTTACACTCTCATCTTGCTTCCTCTGCCTTTCCTCTTCCCTGAATTCTCCTGGTCTAGTTGCCCCACTTCTACTTCTGCCTAGCTATTGACTAATTAGTCTTTTATCAAAGCAATAAGAATAACAAACCTTGATAGTATACAAGAGCAGTATCCCATATTGTTGTGAAACCATCACCATAACCAAGACAGAGAATGTTCACATGACTCCTCAGAGCTTCCTGCCCCTTTGCAGAGGCCCCCTCCCCAAACACAGGCCACCACCACTTCTTTTGTTTCCATGAATGATTTTTTAAATTGGTGAAACTATTACTACTATACAACTTATGGTTCTGCTTTAATGTAAAAAGAAAAAATTAAAATGGAAATGTTTATAATACACAGGGCAAATACAAGCATAATATTTAGAATATAAAATGTTTAATACAGTACTGCATTTTTTACTTGTTTGACAACAAGGAACAGAGACACAGTCCAGAGAGTTCAAGAGAAAGTAACCCACTTCCAGGATCCACACAAACCCAGGGGTTGCTGAACACACAGATGTCTTGAGGGACTGGCCCCTGGTTGTTCTCTGATTACACTGGCTGCTTTCCTTCACCTTCCTTACTTTGAAGTCCCTCAGAGCTTCAGTTTGCTGGGGCTTTACTTGATCCTAAATATACTCAAGACATCTGTTTAGCCTTTTAACTTTAGTGCCCTCTACTAAGTGTTGTTACATTATTTCCAAACTGAGTTTTTCAGGAGGAACATGCCATTTAGCCTCATTCACCTTTTGTGCATTCTATGTTCTGTAGGTTGCTTGCTGGCCAGGATATACATCAGTTACTGTTGGATCTGGAGTCAACCATCATCTATTGTTGGAGAGCAAGAACCCCAGCAGAAAGGTGAGCAGGGATCTAAGCAGAGCAGGTACAGACTACATTCTCGTCATGAGCAAGCAGAGGGGGCCTTTAGAGTGTGCTGGAACTGGACTTGAAGCTTAACTCTAGTATCTATTGGTTTTGTGACTTTTAGCAGCTTTAGAGAGCCACAGAGGCAGCCTTGCCTAACCTCTTCGAGCTTTAATTTTCTCACTTATACGTGAGAGAATAAGTATATCTTTCAGAGATTTTGTAAAAATATTTGTAAAAAACTACCATGGTGCAATACAGGAGTTCTTGGCAACAATGGACGTTTATAACAGCTTAAGGGTGCTATAAAAAAAAAAATCTACATTTAGGTCAATATATCTCACATAAATTCTATTACAGAGCCAAAAAATAGCTCACCCAAGAGGAAACTCAGTTAACTTCCTGTAGCAATGAGGTTTTTTGGTCCCAGGCGGCCAGAGGTCCAGACCCACAGACCTGCAGCCCCAGACCCCTTAGTCGCCTGCCACTGATCAGGCCCCCAAAACGCTTATATTAACTTCATGCTGTTTGCCTTATGGCTCAGGCACATTGCTAGCTAGCTCTTACATCTTAAATTAACCCATTCTCATTAATCTGTCTGCCACGTGGCCCGTGGCTCACCTGTGTTCTTTATATGTTGCTCTTTTGGGCTTTTGGCTCTGTCTGTCTGACTCTGCCCTGCTTCTCTTACCTATGCTCTGATTTCTCTTCTTACTTTTTCTATGGTGCCTGTCATGGGCCAAAACAGCTCCTTTATTTAAAGATTGATATTCACAGCATATAAAAAGACATTCCCACATCAACTTCCAGCCCCCAGAAGAAATTTATAATGCATTTAAAAATAGATGTCTCATACATCTATTGAATGTTTGACAAAATAACCCAAACTTTGACACAAGCTGGCTTTGAACTCATGATCCTCCTGATGAAACCTCAGCGATTGCTCGTTACAAGCGCATGTCACCCGCTTGCCAACATTGTATCAATGGGGTACTGAGTAACAATTCAATACATTAGCCCGATTTTTCCCAATGGCTGTCTTATAAAACATACCCTGGTATTCGTAATACCATCTGGTGAAAGAATACTCCCTAAGGAAATAATTGAAAAGGAAAACTTTTGTTTGTATAGATATTTATAGCTTTCTTTATAGTTCAGAGGCTTTTGTGATTTTAGAACTAAAAATGGTGACATGATTTTTTTTTCTGTTATGTTTTGTGTTGGAATCATCTTGGAGCTTTAAAAAAGGGTTCATGTCCCATGCCAAAGATTCTAAGTTAATTGTTCTAGAATACAACCTGGTTCTGAGTATAGTTTTAAAGCTCCTCTGGTGAGCCTAGGAAAGAGAATTGATCTTGCTCTCAAGGGACCCGTGAAAACACAAGAACCAGAGAGGCTAAAAGGCCTGTCAGAGGAACACGCATGGAGTGATAGAAGAACGAGGTGAAAACCAAGACGCACGAACTTTCTCCTTCCAACTGCGTCCTGGGAGTCCATGTGCTTAGCAGTTAGACCAGGCAGCCAAGTATGGAGTGGTAATACAGTGTATCCGGTACCAGTACTGAAGGGGTGACTACAGACAGAACTGTGGCCTCCTTTGTGGGGAGCACAGCTCCCCTTGCTCTTTTCTGATCTGCTAGAGGCAAGTCTGTGTTGGAAGGATGGGGCTCTGAGCATCCAGGACTCATAGGTGGTGAAGTGGCCATACAGAGCAGTTATGAGTCAGGAAGAGTCCCCAACCCCTCTGTTTGCCACTTTCACCATTTTATAAAGCATTCTGTGTCATTAAGTATACTACCCTCTCTCATCTCTAGAACTTTTCACCTTTCCCAGCCAAAATTTCATACCCATTAAACATACCACCTCAGCCCCTGGCCTTTCCACTTTCTGTCTCCATGAATCTGACTCTTACAGGTAGGCTCAGGGCATAGTGGTTTGGCTGGCTTCATCAGCAGCTCTGGAGACAAACACTGGGTAGACGGTACTGAAGGCTGTTCTGATCTGTTACACATCTGTTGATCCTGGGCCTGGCTGTCTCCTAGTTCTTATTTTCCCCATCTCTAAGTAGTCCCTGATTCCTTACCAAATGACTATTATGTGTCAGGAGATATGCTAGAGAGTCCTACACAAAAAGACAAGCTTCTGTCCTCAAGGTAATTCACAGTACAGGACAGAAAGATACAATTCACAGCCTACTGGAGTTGGGGACATTTCCCCAAAGGAGATGACAAGGAGTCCTCAAGGAAGTGAAGTAAAGAGAGGAGGTTCACATGGAGGGACTGAGGCACTTCAGTCTCAGAGCTTGGGGAATTGGAAGGACTGACCTGTGGTTGGAACTAAGGGCCAAAGTTAGGGAAACAGAGAGTGGTGGGCTGGAAGAGTATGCGGGGTCCAATGCCAAGATTTCCTAAACTATGCTAAGGAGGGTAGCTGGAAAAGCAAGGAGGTCCTGAGAGAATCGGAATGAGCTGTCCGTCCACATCTATGGTCCCCAGCTGCAGTCCTGATTCTGTGTTGGCTTTAGGACCTGGTTTGCTGTAGTTCATCACAGTACCCAGGCTTTCTGACAGTGTCTTTTAGTGCTGATGCATGTGTGGATCCCAGCTTTCAATAATTTTGACAAATTACATATAATGTGCAATGGAAAAATAGATGGATTCACCAGTGAACTTTGGCTCTAGTTGCTAAATGCCTTTGTGTGGAAACAATGATGAAGTAATCATTCTTCTCAAAAGGCAGCATTTTGTAACTTTGTCTGTCTCTGGAAATTCAAACGTATTTTTTGCTGACACACATTAGTTGGCGATGAGAGGGTAACATTACAGCCTGAGTCAAGTAGAGATTGTCAGAACCACAGGA
Source organism: Phyllotis vaccarum (assembly GCA_033318265.1). Classification (NCBI taxonomy): domain Eukaryota; kingdom Metazoa; phylum Chordata; class Mammalia; order Rodentia; family Cricetidae; genus Phyllotis; species Phyllotis vaccarum. The sequence goes on from JARWLC010000018.1 coordinate 57,122,357, forward strand.
AGGAGGATGGCGGAAAGAGAAAAAGAAAGAAACAGCAGACAGCTGCCTGACTCACTGTTCTTAGCATTTAGCCTCAGGAGAAGTCCTCAGCATACACAGAGGCTACCACTGGTGAGCAGGGGAGCATGGTGCCAGCAGGGCCTGAATCAAGGTTAAAATATAGTATAGCGACCTTCTCATCGTCTTGGGGGTACATTAGAGCATCTTAGACTACATTACAGGTAGTTAAGGTTCAGATGGGCTTGAGACCTGTTTGTCATTTAAGATGTTGTTCCCCCCAAGCTGGGCAGTGGTGGCGCACACCTCTAATCACAGCATTTGGGAGGCAGAAGCAGCCTACTCTACAGAGCAAGTGCCTGAACAGCCCGGGCTGCTACACAGAGGAATCCTGTCTCAAAAACAAAACAAAAATAACAAAGAAAACAGTTGCTGTCGCGTTCATGTTAAACTCTGTCCCCATCCACACCCCTAGATGTAGTCAGTCTAGGATGAGAGGTGTCAAGGGTGAGGCTTGGATCTAGTGCCAACAGAGGCAAGGCCACTCCTTCACTGCTGCAATAGTAAGGGTTTCCATTAATGTCACTGACCGCCCACTCTTTTTCTGCTTGGGCAGAAATGTTTTATTAGCCTCTGTTGACTTAACCAACAATCCTAGGCCGGATTCAACTCAGCAACCAAGGGCTTCACTCCTCAAGCAGACGTGGAGAGTGTGATAGTTAACCTTCGTTTTCAACTTGGTTGGAATTAGAATGTTTCCAGGAGGGTTTAACTGAGCAGCAAAGACTTGGGTGACAGCATCCCACGGCCTGGGGTCCCAGACTGAGTGGAAAGAGAGAAAGCCAGCTGAGCACCAGCATGCCCCCCACCTCCTGAATGTGAGCATAATGTGCCCACGGGCTTCATGCTCCTAGTAGCATGCCTTCCCTCCACCATGAACCACACTCTCAAGCTGTGAGCCAGCAAAGCCTTCCTTTCTTAATGCTGTTTGCTCAGACATTTTGCCACAGCCGTGAGAAACAACACAGAGGGTCTGGACAGGCAGAGTTAAGATGGTTGTGGTAGAGAAAGCAGTGAGCGAAGGAAATACAGGCAACAGGGAAGAACAGAAAGATGTGAGTATTTGAAGGCGTGAGTGTAGCATTCCACAGAAAACCACTGTGGAATTGTGTGAGTTTGCTGGAGGCAGAGTCTGCTTCAGGGACATGGCAGTGGACAGGATCTGAGTGTGTGCTGGGACCTGTCTTACCACTTATCTGCTAGTGCTGTACCGTCACAGCTTTGCCCTTCCCTAGGACCACTGACCTAGTTTAGAGGGAGCCTGCAGGGCCTGATGAAGAGAGTTGGCTTCATTTTCCACTGCTCAGATAGCTGGCTCTAATTTTAGATCTAGATCTAGTTCAGAACTGTTTCATTTAATAACTAGGTGAAACTTGGCATCTGGTAAGAATTCTAGGCCCTGTTCTCTCACGGTTTCTTACTTCTTTCTCACACAATATAATTATCCCTAAGGCATCTTTCTATTCGGCAGTGGGCTGTGCTGTGCCTCCATGTGCTGGGTGATTCATCGGTAGACTTTCAACAAACGCTTTATGGGCCAAACAAATGCAGACCTTCCTGTCTTTTTTCATATTGTTGATATGTGAGTTTTAGTTGTAAATGAAAACCGACAGCTAGGAAAACATTTGGTTGTTTTTTGTTTTTTTTTTTTTAAATTTTAGATGGAATTTGGTTCTTATCTGTTCTCTTTACATTTCGTTTCTTAACAATGCTTCTTTCATTTTTCCCCTTCAGGCTTAGATCCATAATTATCTGCTACTGATTACTGCGTGTCCTACTGCAGAATGGAAGTGAGCTGGCAGAATGCTAGGGCTAAATACGTCCTGTACATTGTTTTCTTCTAGTTTCTTGTTATTTTTTACTCAGAAAATGTTAAAAAGTCTTCCTATTAGTTTAAAGAGAAAAATGTATATCTACCTTAAAATCAGTCATTTTCTTAAGAAAAGAAACTAGTTATAATTCTCTCTCCTCCTCTCTCTTTGAATATAGAAGGCTATAGTTATAGAATTAAAGTAGTACTAATATTTATGTTTTTTTCAAGATGAGTTCCCTGGGTAGTCCTGGCTGTCCTGGAACTTACTCAGGGCTCCTCGCCTCTGCTTCCCAAGTGCTTGTATTAAAGGCGTGCACCACCACAGCCCGGCTTGAATTAAAGTATGTTTTTTATAGACAATGTGATCATGATAAGCTTCATCTACAAAGAAAAGTGTCTTGGCACTATGTGAGGCAAATTTAACTAAAGTTTTTGAAGCAAATGGTTTCTGAAGTTTATAGGTTGTAGTTACATTTTCTGTTTATTGTGTGTATGTACATGAGAGTGGGGTGCATGTGTGGAGGTCAGGGAACAGCTTGCTGGAGGTGGTTCTTCCCTCACTTAGCTGCGGTGTTTGTCCTGCTTGGCTGTGCTCATCAGCTTTGTGGTGATCCTTCTGTCTCTGCCTGTCATCTTGCTGTAGGACTTCTGTGATTTCTGGAGTTACAGATGTGCTCCATTGCTCCAGGCTTCCTTTTCTGTGGATTCTGGGATTGGAACCTATGCTGTCAGGGCAACCCACTTCTTCATTACACCACAGAAGAAACACAGAATTGGTTGGAAACAAAGAATCCGTTAGTTGGGCTGACCCTGCTCTTGAGTTTGGAAGGACACAATAATAAATTCCTTTTCCTGCGCTTTTGCTAATAAACAAGGAATTAAATATTTGTATCTGAAGGAAGCGGTGATTCATTAATTTTCCTGAACAGAGAAGAACAGTGAAAACGTGAAATCGTCACCGTGCAGTACTTTTGGTCAGCCTCAGCTTGCTTTAACTCTGTGGTACCTATGTTACCAACAGCACACACAGAGCCGTATTGTGGCAGTAAACTTCATAAAGTCCTTTTTGAGGATCAGATTCCTACACCTGTTTTTAGCCCTAAACACAAGGCACTTGTTACACTGCACTTTTAAATATAAAGCAATAAAGCTGCATTGGACACTACCCATATAACCCGGTGAAACTACTCTGTTGGTTTAATCAAGCAACACTCACTGAGCCATAGACATGATCCTCTACTGCTTCTGCAGCCTACTCTGTCTCTCTCTGGGTCTGGGACTACCCTCCCCATGTGCTGCTATATTTATCTGCCTCCTTGGCCATAAAAGGCTGTCTGTGGGGCCCTGACATTCTGCTGCCTGACCACATGCATTATTTTTGAACTGGCCCCCAGATCCTGCCTCTAGCCCTGCCCCTTAACTTTTTCTGGGATTCAGCTACCTAGGGTCTTTATTCTCTCCTCCTGCTCCTTGGTGGCAGTAGTGGAGCACCCCCTGCCATCCCTGCCCCAGAGACTGGTAAGTGTGACACAGAGGCAGTAAATGTACTCTGTAGTTTATGTCTATCTTCTAATCTCAGCAGGGAAATGACAGAGGGAGCTCCTGGAATGGAGAGCAGGGCAGCAGGGTGCCTGTGGGGCCCGTGGCTAGTTTGCCAAATCACTGTGTTCTTTTAAAATGAAGCTGCTATTCCTGGACCTGTAAGATCATGTTGTCTCAGATTCAGCTCAACGGCTTTCTCCAAGTTATAGTTCAGTAGTTTGGTTGAAATCTGGACTGGATGAGGGACAGGAAGCAGTGAAATGTTTTTCCTCCTTGCATGCCTATAGATCTATCTCCCTGAGTGCAAATTAGGCCAGAAGGAAGGCTACAAATTCTCTTTAAAGCCACTAGTTCATGATCCAGTGATTTTGCTCCAAGAGAGCAGTGTTATTTCTGACTTGAAAATGATTGGACTAGAGAGGTGGCAGATCTGGCACTGTGACCCTGAAATTATTACCTTCTGTAAGTAATTTTTATCAGCTTTTGGCTTTTGCTGCCAGCATTAAGAGTATTTCTGCAAGATTACAATTACAGAGTTAGTGTTCTTCCTAAGCTCTCAAATTATTTTTTAGGAAGAAATTTAGGTTTCAGAGGCACGGAAGACCACAAAACCATCTTTCTTTCTAACAAATTGTGGCTGTTGTGTGTTGGCCTTAACCTGGCTCACTTAAGAAAAGGAGATGGTTCATTCCAAAGGTCAGTCAGTCCTGGGGACTGAAAGCCCTGTTTACTGGTCATACATGACTCCTATGTACTAAGTGGTAGATATTAATAAATAAACATACTTGGGGCAGATAACAAAGAGTGGAAAATAAAATTAGGGCATGACATTTAGATAACCTGTTTTTGATAACATTTTGAATCATCTGGGCAATGGTGCTAATTTGTAATGTAATACAGTGAAAGGTCTTTACTATTTGTAAGTCACTCTGATGGCATTGTTACAGAGACTTCTCTAACATTTTATAACACTAACACCATACTAGATTAATTTACCCTAACCCTTTATACTATTCACATTATCTAATAATTATCCATTAAGTATAATTTTGTGTATCGAGTAACAGAAAGAGCAATCTTCTTAAGGGCTAAAGCAGAGAAGCTTGCTAGGAGTCCTCTTCCTCCTCCTCCTTCTTAGGAAATGCCATTTGACTGGCCTGGAGGCCATTTCAAAAAATATGGGATGCTTTTTTAAAATTTCTTTTCTAAAGAGTACATTACTTTTTAAGTAGCTTAAATAAAGTTTAGTTTTAAATTTGACAAAATTAAAAGGACTCATCTCTCATTTAAAAGTTTTAAGCAAAACAAGTTTTGAAGAAACCTTCACTTGAAAACAATTTTCTTATATATTTTTGAAAATAGTGTTTTAGCATGTTAGGCATAAGAGTACTTTTTAAAACATAAAGGGAGGTGTCTATAAAATTATGAATTGCCATAGTTTGCCACATAGCTGATAGCCTTCCTTTCAGTGAATACATTATTTACAAGGGTGAACATGGGGAACTCTGTGAGTACTTCCTGCCCAGCCTGGTGACTTGAGTTCCATCCCCAGAACCCACATGACGGAAGAACTGATGCTAACAAGTTGTCCTCTGCCCTCCGTGTACTGCTGTGACACAGTGCACCGCTCACAAAAATAACTGATAGACAGATGTAAAAAGAGAAATAAATACAACATGAAGCCTCCCCTCCTGAGACTAAACGGCCAGCTGTCACACTGAGGCTCGATTCTTCTTTATATAGTAAGAATTGAAGTCTACATATTTTTATATGGAATAAATACCTTTTTCCAGTTTGAAAGTTGCTTTTTTGAAGTGTTTGCAAGATTTGGGAGAACTGGTATTCGTAGATTACCAACCCCGGTGTAGCTCTAGGGCTTTTCCGTATGTAGTCATTCTCTGCACCTGGGGAAGGGTACCACTGTGCAATTTTAGATGATCTGAAGAGACCAAGAGGGCCTCAAACTACCACCCCAGCCATCTTCTTGGTTTTCAGTTTCACCTACAGGCTGTTATCCATCCTACACTATGACCCTGTATGTTAAAGTCACACAACCTGGTGTAGCAGGTACCTCAAATGTAAAGCATCTCTGACCAGTCTGTTGATTTTTCCATCTGAAGACGGTACATTTTTCTCCCCCCTGTCTCAGATAATGGTAACTTCAGTCTTCTGGTTAATCAAGGAAAAAGCCTTAGCAAAAAAGCAAAAAAAAGTGATTTTCTTTCATGTTATAATTTGGAACATCCAGTGAACACCATTGTTGTACCTTCAAACCATATGCAGAGTCTTAGCACTTCTTACACCCTCTGTGCTGCCACTGTTATAATTAGCCTGAACTATGAAAGTGACCATTGTATTTCTCCACTACAGCCATGAGAACAGAGTGTAATGGACTAGATGGTTTAACTCACAGAAATGTATTTCCTTACTGTTCTGAAGCCCATACAAGGTCAAGTGTTTGCTTTTAATAAGGCTACTCTTCTAGAGGACCCAGGTTCAATTCCCAACACCTACGTGGTGGCTCACTTCAGTCCCAGAGGATCTGACACCATCTTCTGTCCACCATATGTGCCAGGCACATATATGGTAAACAAAACATCAAGACACATAAAAAAAAAAAAACAGTAATAAGGCTTCTGATGGCTCATAGATGGACCATTTCTCCAGCACTCCCACACTGACGGTTGCTCTGTCATTGTTAAAATACTGCCATCTACATGATGGTCACTGTGTTGTGTGTTCAGACACTCTCCTCCACATGGTAGATACTCTGTCATGTATGTGGTCAAACACTGAGATTCCAACCCTACTGGGCTAAGACCCACACGAATGAACTCATTTCTGTTTACTTTTCCCTATAAGGACCCAGTTTTCAAATGTAGTCTCAATCTCAAGGATTGGGAGCACGTCAGCATCTCAGTCTGGGGGAAGGGGTATAATTCAGCCCAGTACAGATCTCTAATGGATCTCTTCACTTTCCTTCAGCAGTCTGTTCTTCAGACACGAGCAAGGGCTTGTCAGTTCAGAGACTTGTAGTGGTGTCTCCGAGGGAAAGCCAAGCCCTCAGCACCTCCTCCCGCACGCACTCTATACCCTCTGCCCTTTCTCTCTTCAGCTGCTCTTCACCTCTCCCTGCACCCCTTCAAGCCCCAGCCCCGCTGTCCTCAGCTCTGCATGGAGACTGATGCATTTGCTCTCTCCTGGTGTCTTTGCATGGGCGTTCCATCTGGAGCGCTCTCTGTAGACAGCCTCTGGGTTGGATGTGTCTCTCCTGCAAAGCAGTCTCTGCTGAGGGGACCTCCTTGGTCCTTGGTGCATTCTAATACACCCCACAGCTGTCAGGTCTCACCCTTGCCAGTCTCCTACAGAATACTCAGCCCTGTGTTGCACAGTTGGAAGAGGATTCTTGTTTTCACCCCTGTATTGTGCTGGAATAGCTTCAGGCTCATAGTAGGTGCTCATTATTTCCTAAACGAGTACCACATTACTTTCCATCATGCCACATTCTCCCAAACGAAGGATGCATCAGAACAGAATGTCAGAAAACCAGAAGTAGCCTTTGAGAGAAAAACCACAACAGACAGAGAGGAAACTTTGTCTAAGAAAGAAAAGAATCTTAATGAGGGGGGCTGGGAAAATGGGGGAGGGTGCACAGTGCGCCACTGAGGAGGGGGTTTGTGAGTGCCTGGTTAAGCAACTTACAGCCTTTCCTGTTCACTCCTCAGAAAAGTGTGCATTTTTCTGCGTTGGTTGAGATGAACTGTTCTTTGGGATTGTATTTTTGCAGGTTGCCTCTTCCTCTCGAGGGCACATGATGGCTTTGCCTTTTTATCAGAAGTCCCACCAGCACTATGACCTCAGTTACCGGAACAGGGACCTCCACACCACCATGAGCCACTACCAACAGGAGAAGAAGCGCTCTGCCATCTACACCCATGGCTCCACTGCCTACAGCAGCCGGTCCTCTGCAGCACACCGCCAGGAGTCAGAGGCCTTCAGTCAAGCTTCAGCCTCACAGGCCTACAGCCTTGGGACATCCCAGTACTCTCGAGGGTCTGAAGTCAGCCAGAAGACAGCCTCTGCGTATGACTATGGCTATTCCCGTGGGTATGTCAGGAGCAGCTTTCCAACCTTGGGCGCATGCGCTACATGATGTTTCCTGTCTTTAAATATGGCGAGCCTGTTATACCAGGTGTGGAGGGAGACATGAGCACTGTGTCTTACCTTTCTCCCTTTATTGTTTGAAATTCACAGAGCTAGAGTCTCACTGGAGAGTCTTGCTTGAGTCACCCATTGTGGTGATATTTCTAGAAGCAGGGACGTTTTGGTTACTCTAGCAGCACAGAGCCAGAAAACATTTTGATACTTAGCAGGTTTCCTGGCTCACAAAATGTTTCTGCTTGGATTAAAAACCAATTCAGAATTTAAAATTCACAGGTGCCACTACTTTAAAGCAGAGATACATAGGAACTTTTCAATATCTAAAAACTAATACTCAAAAATTTGAATTATTATTCAAGCCACAAATATTTTCTTTATCTATAATATTTTATATGGAAGCATGACCATTTCTTGGTGAGCCTAAGAATAATAGGAACAATCATGCATTGGGCCAAATTAGATTACTAACCAAACTCAATGAGGGAGATTCTACTCTCAAACAAAAAAGTTAGGTTAGAATGTTAGAGTAAATTTCAGATGAAGGTCAGCTCTGCAAAGCAAACGCAGACTCTCCATTCCTTTGGAAACCACAAAGTTAACAGGAATGTGAACTATTATGTCTAGAAAGTTGCCATCTGTATCTCTTTGCCTGGGGTGGGAATTAAGGCTGCTTTCCTGACTGAGGTCTTCCAGGTGAGGGTGGGAAGTTTCCTTCTGTACGAGTTATTAATTTATTTCAGTGTATGGATGTGTGACTGTGTGAGTTTATAGGTACCGCTTGCATGTAGAGCCCAGAAGAGGGTGTCAGAGCCCCTGGAAATGAAGTTTTAGGTGGTGGTTGTGAGCCACATGCTGTGAGAGTTGGGAACAGAACCTGAGTCCTCTGAAGAGGATTAGTGCATTAACTGACAGTTAAGCTAACTCTCCAGTCCCAAGATAGTCCATTCTCACCAGTACCAAAATTTGTATTAGTCAGGGTTCCCTAGAGGGACAGAACTGAGAGACCAAAAATATATATATATTACATAGATAGATAGATATGGGATTTATTAGGTTAGCTCATAGATATGGTCCAGCTAGTCCAACAATGGCTGTCTACCAAGGGAAGGCCCAAGAATCCAGCAGTTGTTCAGTCCACGAGGCTGGATGTCTCACCTGGTCTTCAGAAGTATGCTCCAGTGAAGGAACAGACTTGTCAGTGAGAGAAGAGCAGGCAGGCAAAGAGGACAAGATTCCTTCTTCCGTGTCCTTATACAGGCTGCCAGTGGAAGGTGTGGTCCAACCAACCAAAGGTGGATCTTCTCATCTCAGGAGATCCAGACTAAAAGTGGGTCTTCTCATCTCAGGAGATCCAGATTAAAAGTGGATCTTCTCATCTCAGGAGATCCAGATTAAAAGTGGGTCTTCTCTCTTCAAATTACTTCATTAAGGAAAAATCCTTCACAGGTATACCCAGCTGCATGGGCTTTAGTTAAGTCCAGATGTAGTCAAGTTGACAACCAAGAGCAGCCATCATAAGTCCACCCCTTGCCAATTTGACACACAATCATATCTCTTTATGTCATGCTTAATTTCCAAATGAAAACAATAACTTGGTCATAATTACACCTAACATAGTATATCTCACATACAGTTGTAAAGGTATTAAATATTTAACCAGGTCATAATTACACCTAACATGGTATAACTATCCCTTGAACAACTGAAAATGCATTATAAATTTTAGAAAAGTTTTAGAATTGGTGGCAATGTTCCTTGAGGGACTTTCTTTTAGTATCTCAAAACTACATATGATAACCACTAATTTTCTTAGTTGATGCTGTACTTATACGTTTATCATTACATAATTACATAATAATAAATTGAGAAGAGAAAATACAAATATCTGCACAAATACTTTCTTATGAAAACATGACAGAAATACTCATGTCAATTATAATTTTTGGTTATGAAACTAGTCATATGGTCTTAGCTAGTATTCATAGCTACCATTATTTACTACCTATTCTGTGCTTCCTTCACCCTCAGCAAGAACCTCAGTATGTCTCAATGTTCAAAACAGCAAACTCATTGATTATTTTGGATATCAAAGAAGAAATGTTACTGTAAGTCTGCAGTCCCTCAGAGAAGAAGGTTGCTGTGACATTGTACAGTGGAAGCTTTTCCTGGGAGAAGTTCCATAATTCTGTAGTGAGCTTACTTGTGTTTGTTTTTGTAGCCCACTATGCTGGGTATACATTTGTTTTCTCAGTCTGAGACAATTTTTATTTTACCATTATTAAGAATAAAACATTTTTATAGGAACTAAAAAAACCACATGCAAGATACATGCAATTTTTAATTAGGTCTATTTATAGTGTAGAGAAAAAATTGCTGATCTTTAAAATGTAGACATTTCTGGGCTACGTGGCTTATAACCACCTGCTGCCTCTAATCCACTTCTCGAAGGCATCAGGCTTAGTTGTCATTTTTAAAATAAATGGAATATTTTAAGTCATCCAAAATTTAAGTATAAATATATAAGTCAAGGCAAATGGAAAAGTATCTCTTTCAGGGCTTACTGGGGAGATGATGGAGTGGCTTATGTGAAGTGATGTGGAGGAGGCAGGCGTTACTAAATAAATCCCTGCTCTATGGCTGTCATGTTGTCAGTGGCAATGACCAGGGAGCTCCTGGCAGGTTCAGTAACAGCCGGAGTCTGCTGGGGTTTACCTGGAATGTCCAATGGCAGCACTCTGAAATTCCGCTAGGACCGAACAGGGTCACTTTGCAGTCTCCCTTTCATAGGTCATTTTCTGCCATGGGATATTCATAAGGATCTTATGTCGGCTGCAAAAATGGAAATATTGGCGCTGGGGAGACTATTTTGTTTAGCACTTACTTCAAATGAGTCACCTTCCAAAGGAAAGTTGGGAGGGATTAACACTTCGTGTGTGTGTGTGTGTGTGTGTGTGTGTGTGTGTGTGTGTGTGTGTGTGTGTGTGTGGTATGTGTGTGGTATGTGTGTGGTGTGTGTGTGGTGTGTGTGTGGTGTGTGTGGTGTGTGTGTGGTGTGTGTGTGGTGTGTGTGGTGTGTGTGTGGGGTGTGTGTGTGGTGTGTGTGTGTGGTGTGTGTGGTGTGTGTGTGTGGTGTGTGTGTGGTGTGTGTGTGGTGTGTGTGTGTGGTGTGGTGTGTGACCACATCAGTTTGTTCTCTTGAAGAATGTTCCATAGCTATGTTCAAGAACCTCATTTAGGAATGCAGCTGTCTTGCAGTGAGAGGGACCAGATGTTAAATATCCGACCTCTTGGACTGTCTGCACTGGGCCTACAGAAAATGGTATTTTTATGATCATGAAGATGTTAACATTTCCCCAACATGGAAGAATTGATGGAGTGTTTGTTCTACATTTATATAAGCTTTTATGCTCAAACCACTTTAATTTTGTATGTTTTCAGACTCTGTGCAGTATCCTTATTTATTTATAACTTTATATATCATCTCAAACATTAGTAATTGGTTTGGCTCTTTGGAGAGAGTGGGGATCCTGCCATTTATAGCCTTAGACAAACTTTATATAGGAAACAAACTGTAATCATTTTTCCATGTCCCACACCACACTTTGCTTCTCTTATGTATATAGTAGGTTAGTATTTATTAATGGCTTTGGTATGTTTGAACAAGACTGATAGAAGATTCTTGGTGGGAACAGGATGAGCTAGAAATGGTGCCTGTGGCGCCTGTCTTTCCCCCCTCATATCCTGAATGTAAAAAAGAAAGAAGCCTAGCGTATCGTTCATTTTTAGAACTAGGAGTAACAGGCACAGATAATTTTTTTATAATTTCTTCAGGTTGTTTTAAAGTTTATTCAAAATGAAAGGACTTTTCCTGATAAATGAGATTTTATAATTTCTTCAGGTTGTTTTAAAGTTTATTCAAAATGAAAGGACTTTTCCTGATAAATGAGATATATCCTTGAATTGTGAATAAATTCCCGTGTTTTGGAACTGCATCCCTCTGCAGTGTGTGTAAGCACTAGGCTAGGTCTATTTTTACTCTCTACTTTGTACTTAGATGTCCCAAGTTAAGAAGGGAAGTACAGAGATTTATATATGCTCAGGGCTTGGCTGTCCTCAGTGAGTTTTCCCTGGAGTCGGTGTGGCTGCAGCACAGATTGGTTGCTGACTATTAGAAAACACATTAATTCATGGTTACATTGAGGAAAAAAAGACCCTAAAAATAGCACAAACCCCATTAGAATGGCAAGGCTGATGTTTTACATAACACCGGCATCAACAAAAAATGTTATCAAAGGGGTTCTATATGTGTGTTTTCGTGCATTGTGTGTGTGCACGAATGGAGGCCAGAGGTCAATGTCCAGTACCCTCTTCTGTCACTCTACATGTTTTTGAGACAAACATTCTCACTGACCCAAGATATTGAGAATTCAGCTGGATTAACTGGACCTCAAATCCCTGAGATCCTTTCCTCTCTATTCAGGTGCATGTGACCACATTCAGCCCTTTACATGAGTGTTGGGATCCAACTCATATCCCCGTGCTTTACAGCAAACACATACTGAGCTACATCCCAAGCCCATGTTCTGTAACAGGCTTTACTCCATTTTCCTTGTGGGGAAAGGTGCTGACCTGAGTTCCATCCTGTGCCTGGGGTAAGATGTCATGTCTGTCCGCACCTTCCTGCTGACCTTTTCCCAGCACTCTGTGGGAACGAGGAAGTAAATTTGATGCCACATCGACTACAGGATTATCTACATTGTGAGATGGGATGTGTCAGAGTTCACTTTACCTGGTTTTATATCCTATTATAATTAGTTTTTAAGTACTGGAGGTTGAAGTAGACATCCCTTTGGTTTGTTTGCTTCCTTGCTTTATGACACAGAATATCACTCTGTAGCCTTGGCTGACCTAAAGCTCACTAGACCAGCCTTTGAATTCATAGAGAATCTCCTGCCCCTGCCCCTGCCTCTTGGGATCTGGGATTACTAGCATGTGCTACCATGTCTGACCTGTATTAAACTAGTTAAAATTATTTTTTATTTATTTTTACTTGTGTATGTATATGTGACTGCTTCTCTGGATGTGTACCAAGTGCATGCCTGGTACACAAGGAAACCAGAAGAGCATGTCAGGTCACATGAAACTGGAGTTACAGATGTGAGCTACCATGTTGAGGATTGGGAACTTAGCCTGGGTTTTCTATAAGAGTACCCAGTACCCTTAACCACTGCACTCTCTCTCCAGCCCCAGATACACTTCTTTTAATGCTTCACACACTTACTTGTACATCTGTATTTATTAAAAAAATACAGTCTTGATCAGAAAATACTGACCTCACAGGATGAATTAGACAGTGCTATTTTAACATTTTTTTTAAATCAAAGTAATCATCATGTATTCTTTAAATATTTGGTAGAATCTATCAATAAAAAGCATGTAGGTGTCTGCTTTTCCTTATGAAAATATTTTATATTATTAATTCAGTTTTTTGGCTTTGGTCATTTATAGGTTTACATTTCTTTCTGGAGACAGTTTTGGCCATTTTGGTCTTTGTAGGAACTGTTCCTGTATATCCTGGTTGTCTATTGGGTTGACATAGGCACATGTCCTTCATTTTAAGAGCGGTTATGGCTTTCACTCTTGGTTGTAATAACACTCCTTTCTTTTTAGTATTAAGCTA